>JARGYF010000081.1:0-349140 GCA_029203975.1 Mycena vitilis
GAAAGGAGTTCCTGTCCCCCTGTATGCCGTCTGAGATCCGTCTGTCGGGGTTCCATGATAACCCGGGCGTCATAGTTGAGATAACCCGGACGTTCCATGACAGCCCGGGTGGCGCAGTGGATAATCTGGTCCTAGGAATGAGGAGTTTCGGGGCTTCGAGATAACCCGGACGGCGTAATGGATGGCGAGGAGAAAAGGAAAAAAGGGTAGCATGAGGTGGATCATGACATGACCCGGACATGGTATCCCACTGGTACATGTCAGACATAACCAAACGCCGAACCCCGCTGAGGACTGGGAAGACGGTGGCCAAGACAGAATCTGTCTTCTCCGTTTCGTAACGGTGGCCGGAGGAGACAGATTCTATGTTGAGATTGTGGACATAGGATCCAATGGGTGAGGCACTCCACAATCCAGTGGCTAGCTGGCTTGTATCGCAAGCCTTCGCTGGCAACGTCAGTGATTGGAACAGAGGTACTCAAGCTCAAGTGCCGTGAGGAACGAACCGCACTGCAAGCGTAAGTTGAGCCTCGCTAAAAACAAGCGGAATATTGCGGGGGCAGGGCACTTGCCGAGATCACTCGGCAAGTGATGCGATCTTTTCTTTCTGCTCTCGACGACGACCTCAAGATCGCAGCGGGCGCGACGACGGCATGCGCGTCCGGAAACTTTTTTGACCCACCCACCGTCCCTTCATTATATTTCACTTCCCTCTATCTTATCTATTACTAACTTAGTGGTGAATGCTGTGATAGAGCTGGTTTGTGCGGGGCGTTTAACTGGCACTCGCGGCTGGCCTAACACGGGCATTCTCCGCTCCAGAGCGTTAGGTCTCGGCTGCGGCAGAGGTTCACCCCCCCGCAGCGAGCCAACGGCCTCTACTCCCATCCACGTTCGGTTCCTCAGATTTGAGATAGTTTTCTGTCGAAGACGCAGTTGGCGGCCGCAATCCACACCGCTGATCATTAGCGAGGTCGTCGCTGCAGGCACGAGAAACGTGCGGGCCGCTAAGGAGCGTGCTTTGAGACTCTTGCTGTCGACCCACCAGTGGCTGGTAGCCGCGACTTCGTCCACGATCATGTCGATCAGCTCTTGCGCCAACGACATCTTGGGCGGAAGAAAAGCGTTTGTTTATTTGGCTCTATTGCCCCTCGGCATTCAAAACAAACGAGACTCGATATCAAGCACAGCCTCCTCTCCCTCCTTCTTCCCTCAACCCACCCTCGCCGGAAACCACGGATACATCGGCGTTATCTTTCGCGGTGGAACTTGACCGGATGATTCAGACAGGCCCGTGCTCTTGGCACCGACTGCTTCCCCACCGAATCGCACAATCTTGGCGCCTCTCCCAATGAGCCATGGCCCATGGCTCTTGCACTGTGGCTCTCTCGCGGTACAACCGTTTTGCTTAGTTCGCTCTCCTGGCGCGGTCCGTCAAGCAATCTGTCTTACCATATCTGCGAGAGGATCCTGGATGCATTAGTGTCCGCTGCGCTCTGCCTGAAGGGGTAAAATCAGGTTCCTGCCACAAACGAGTAAATATTGACTACCTATAGTCCATAGATCCAGAGTCCAAGCTATGATACCTCAAAACGAACTAAATCATGCACCCGCCGACACTTGCGGGTTAATTGGAGCTCTCCCTCTGTAGACATTGCCATCCGGGGAACGCGCACTATAGCATAACCCTTTCAGCACCTCCAATACCAATCAAATCGCCCGAATCGCACGGTATGTCAATAGCCAAGTATGCTGATTCATTCCGTGTTCTTGCGGCGGTCCGATGGCAGAGACTGACGAGTACACTTGGTCAGCAAAATTATCCACCGGCATGGTTTGATGCGGTTTAACAGGCTCTATAAAACGAGAAAAGAAAGTGCGCTGAAAGACATTCAACTTCTCTGTCCCCGCAAACCAACTCCGCATATGTCTTTTCCACAGTTCTCGTCCTCTACCACGGCTGAGGAGGTCGCCACCGCCTTCGCTGAAGAAATCAAAGGCAAAAACGGTGAGCAGCATTCCTTTCCCGTGGACGGTGGCTAACAGTTACTTACCAGTGTTGGTTACTGGCACATCTCTGACCGGAATCGGCTTCGAGACCGCCCGCGTAATTGCCAAATACGCTGCTCTTGTGATCATAACGGGCTATAATTTGGAGAGGTATGTTACACATACGCCAAGCTTTCCGCATCAGCCCCGCTTCTGACGCCGCAATTCAGGCTGCAGCTCTCGGAGGATGCGATCAAGCATGAAAACCCAGCAGCGAACGTCCGTCGCCTTGCCCTAGACTTGTCCTCCCTCGCCGCGGTCCGCGAAGCCGCCGCCGAAATAAATGCGTACTCGGAGCCCCTTCATGTTCGTGCATGGTCCATCTATGTATCCTCTTTTCCCAATTGTACTGACCATCGATGGTCATGTTCAGGTGCTGATCCACAACGCCGCCGCCCCTACCGGCCCCTTCAAACTCACCGTCGACAAGCTCGAGAACCAGATGGCGACAGACCATATCGGCCCGTTCCTGCTCACGAAACTGATCGCGCCGAAAATTCTGGCGTCAAGCACACCAGACTACACCCCGCGCGTGGTGTTCGTGTCGAGCACCGGACACGCGTGGGGCCCCGGTGTCAACTTCACGACAATTGGCCACCCCGACCCGGCTTCGTACGTGTCGATAGAGGCGTACTTTCAAGCTAAAAGCGCGAACGTCCTCACCGCCCTCGAGCTGTCGAAGAGATCCAAGGGACTTATCAATGCGTATAGCTTGAATCCTGGTGGTGCGTCGTTCACATTGTTCTTCCTGATGCATTAATGAACGTCAGGAGTGTAGCTATTTTCACGGGTATGCTGCAAAAGGAACAGTCTCTCGACGAGTTGAAGGCTCTCGGTGCGCTAAATATGCCTTATTCCACAACGTATCGAGTTTCGCTCAAACTTGATTCCCTGGTGCAGGTATAATCAACGCGGATGGCACGCCGAGCACGGAGAAGGTGACGAATTGGAAGACAATTCCGCAAGGCGCGGCGACGTAAGACAAAAATCCACTCCAGCTTCAGTCAAGCTTATCCTCTCTGTCAAGCACCGTCGTGGCTGCGTTTGATCCCAGGCTCAATGGTTCGTCCATCGGTTTCGGTGGCTTCTTATGCAGGCTGACCATCATTGCGTACACTTCCAGATGTACCTGGTGCATACCTCGACAACTGCACCGAGGACAACAAGTCTGTCGCTGCGCACAGTTCTGATCCTGTGAGTCTGAGGAACGTAAAACCGCTGGCAAAATCTGACCTGGTATTTGGCGGCGCAGGGGAACGCGGAGAGGCTTTGGACTGTGACGGAGGAAATCATCGGTGAACGGTTCACTTTTGAGTGAAGGGGGGTTGGATAGAACTGTCCGATGTTGCATCTTCTATTACTGGCAGAATTTTTGTTTTTATGAACATCATTGCAGCATCTGAAGCAGTCCGAAAGTAGCGACCCGAAAGACAGGAAAAATATTTTCAACTACAGAAGTGGCGCATAGGATGGCGTGGATTGTGGAGGTGTAAAGAAAGGAGACCGGCCTCGTTGACTAAAGGTAGCTTTTCGTCACGTCGAACCGCAGCCTCTTGTCCCGCATGTAAACTGCGAGCCGGACCTTCTGCAGTCGATGCAGCCTCTTCAACGCGGCATCTGTGTCGGGGCGATGGTATTCACCCGATGTCGGTGTCCGGATCGGGGGACGTCGATTCTAAGATTATCGACGTAGGAAGCAAGGTGGGGGGCGGCGAGCAACGTAGGGGCAAACTCTCTCGTATCTCCAGTGCTTTACCAGTTATCAAACATATCGATCCCTTGTGGACCAGGACCAGGTGCCTGTGGCAAAGTGAGCGAGTGGAATATAATAGGAGTCGCTGAGAAGCCGCGAAGGACGTGCGGGCGGCCAGAGCACAGTCTTTGAGGCTCTTGTTGCCCCGGTGCTCATACCACGCCGTGGCCGCGACTTGATCCAGGATAGCGTCGATAAGTTCTTGGTGAATTGTGGTTGAAAGAAAGGACTATTGATCTGTGTCACGCGTTTCCAACTTACAAGAGCAAAGTTCAAGCAAAGTTTCAACTTATCGATCTTGGCATGATATGTCCCTGAATTGTCCCTGAAATCCTTGTCAAAAACTCTGTGGAAAAGGACGGCAGAGACCAACGGCTTCGAACGAGATCCAGATTTTGCAAGTCCCGGACTCCCTCCGACTCGGAAATTGTGATTCAGAATTCGTGACAATAATCCAGAGCAGGCTTTGTAACTTGTAACTGCCGACATAAATGAAGTGAACCACATGTTCCACGTCTACCATTCATTTGATTCAACGCTGCCGAGTCGGTAACTATATCTTATCTCGCTGATTAGGAGATTGATGCCAGCCGGGCCGGAACGGGTAGGGCAAGGGCTCGCACCAGCGCCGACGACGAACGACGACCAACGCTCCCCTCTCCCCTCTATGGCCAGTTTATCTCGACGCTGAGTAAAATGTTTACATCACTTCGGCTGAGCAGAAGATTGGGGAGCTCCTGGCTCCAAGGGAGCTCTTGAAGCCACCCAGTTTTCATCTTCGGTTGGTCAAAACTCAAGAGCAGATTGTGGTCTGTCCTTCTCTTCGCAACGTTCTTTCTGGGCTTGGTGAACGAATCTCACGATCAACAGAATCCCCGCCGGTAGCGCCCCGGCACCGCCAACTGACATTCAGGAGCAAGATCTGACTCAGACAATGGCGAGACAGCTCACAGACGGCCATATAACTTCGGAATCCCTTCCAAAATCTGCAAGGACGCTGCGGCACAGACTCACAGAGTCTATCATCCGATGAGCTTGGAGGAGGCGATCTTTCCATTCACCGACGCAGATCCATCCGAGGAAGTTCCTCGGTCATCGATTCCTGCCAGAAATCTGGAGACAGGTTAGCGATCTTCCCATCTCTTCCCATATTTCAGCGACAAAGCTGAAGAAAATCACAAGTCAACTATGGAACCGTCGAAATTTGGAAATCTCTGCGTGTACTCCAAGCGAAACGAAGTTACATCCCTCAGGATCTTAGCATGCTGCCCAATACACAGCTGGATGCCTTGGATATTTTCACCCGATCGAGCTCATTCAGATCTCGCGCGTCAGCAAGGGATTCCGGGCACTCCTTCACTCTCCTACCACAGACTCCACGTGGCGCAATTCGTTCCTCTTTTCCGGCAAGATACCTCGATGTCCTGATCAAATATCTGGTCGGCGATGGGCACAGCTGTTGTTTGGCCCCAAAATATGCGATGTGTGTATAGCTATGCAGCGCCAGGGTCGTTCTCCATCATGGTAAGCGTGCGGACTGAGCGCCTCCAGCGTGAGCACAGGTATCTCATCCAGCTCCGCACCGATACCGTCATCGCCACTGCCCTGATGGCCCTCCGCACGCCAGTCAACGGGGCACCGCACGTCTACTATCCCCCGCCGCACACGATCGTGACTTACCCCCCGCTCGCCGCCCTCATCAACGAAGAGTCGGACGAACTTCTTTCCCCGGGCGATCCGCGCCTGGTGGCCGCACTCGCCAGTGCCCCCGCATTTGTCGACGCATGGTGCGCAGACACCCAAACTTACCTTGTGTCTCTTGTGCCCGGTGTCAACACTGGGCGGCCCGCCATGCACGTATTGGAGCGCGCGACGAGTATCTTTCACATCCTCAACGCTCGCGGACAGATGGGTCTGGCGATCGGCTGGGATGAAGCCCGCGCCCATCTTCAGTGGTACGAGGGGGAGACCAAGTCCTACTCAATCTACGAAGAATTGGTGAAGTTCAGCGCATCTGCCAGCGCCGTGGCAGCTGCCCTTGCCGCGCTCCTCGGACTGAACACGGCTACTGTCACTGCAGCTCAGATGGACGCCGCGGACGCTCGCTCTGTTTGCGTAGGTTGCCCGCCGCTTTCCCAAGGTCGGCGGCCCACGCTGCGCTGGCGTGATTGTGTGAGTGAAACTTTACAACATACTAATCTATTGTTTATTTTTTAACTCGCGACCTGGGATTCAGGTTCTGCATCCCGTGAACGATGCCGCCCATGACGCACGGTCGTGGCGTGTTTTGTCTCCCGTGCCTGCGGCGGACGTGCGGCGGCGTGAGGAGCCGTACCGCTACACCGACCTTTGTGCATGGGTGTGCACCCTTTGCCACGACCTCCTTCCCGCCCTCGTCTCGCAGCCTGAGCTTCGACAACATCTCCGCGAGCTGTGTGTATCCATACATCAAACCCTCTACTACCTTGACAGTATCATCTCATCCATATTATAGACACGCTGTTGAGAATGCTGTGGAGGGAACACACTTCATCTCATTCATGGGGGTGGAGCGCCCCAACCGCCGGCAGATTCTGCTGAGCATTGGGGGCGAGCACCCAGCGCGGTACCGGTGCCACCGCTGTGCAAATTTGGCGCCGCACCTCGTTAAACTCTTCTCGAAGCGTGCAGTGCAACGGCACGTCGCGGACAAGTATGTCTACATATCGCCAATCCACCTCAACTAAAACTCAAACTAACTTATATCTTCCAGACACCTGGTCGAATCTCCTGGCGAGGGTGACTGGAGTGATGAAGCTTTACTGTTGCCTGAATCGAACGAGTAACAACTCTCATGGCCTGGTGATCCAAAATCAACCAACGCCTCGTCGAAATTCGTGGTGGTTCAACTTCGCTTCCAACCTTTCGAACACGAACGACGACCTTCGCAGCATTGACTCTAGGTCATCACTCTCGTCTGTGATGTAATGTCCTCCATGGGTGCTCAGCCATTTGAACTCCTGTTGTGCAGTTCGGACCGTAGAGCGACCATAGAGTGCTCAGTGCCGCAGACTGGTATTCTGAACGGACAAAGGGGCAGAAATATGTTCGACCATGTTGTAAGTTTCAACACTGTTTCAACACGGCTGTATTTTGCGGCGACAAGTCGCCGCGGGGGTTAAAGTCATAATCGTGTGGCCATTGATTTTCCGGCGCCGGTCATCCGTCCCCGAAATTGGAACTGCTAGATTGCGACTTATCCCCGATCTTTTTTACTGAGGGCAACAAAAGGGCGACATATCAACCCAAAAGTTTGGTTCGAGTAGGATGCAGTATAAATTTGGCAAGCAAGCACTGTTCCGAATCCCCTCATACCACTTACCCTCTGTGCGACTCCCGAGAGGCATCTCGCATCTAGATTCTGACAAGTTGCATCGCCCGTTGGCATAACAATCTGTTAGATTACACGGATCGCACGCATGGTGTGGCACTGCACGGCATAATCTGCACGCCGATCCAAAGCTACTTAAAGAGGGCTGCAACACCACTCACCACTCAACATCAGCGAAAAGCGACTACACATTCTTTTTACGCCCCCCTCACTCGTTCATTTCCCCGACATGCGTTTTATCTTCACCGCAATTGCAGCTGCTCTCGTCTCCACGGCCACAGCGTCTGCCGTACCCGCCATCCTCGACGCTCGCGATGTGGCATACCCGCCTACCCAAGGCGACTGCGTCGCGAACGAGAAGTACATCGGTATTCACGATGGGTCCCTGTCCTACAGCCCAGCGTGCGCGTCTGTTGTTCGTATATCTTGTTGTCCCACGTCGAATGTGGCTCTGACGACCCATTTTTTGTAGACGTACGCTTGTTTGAAAGAAAACGGCACGAGCATCTGGAGCCACGCCGCGTGTATTGCGGCGGCGACATGCCAAGGCGTGCGTGTCACCTTTCCTGTAAATTCTGGAAGCACCTGACGCATACTCTCTCTTTAGACTGAAAGCGTGGTCATTCTTAACCAATGCCAGAACTCGAAGGTGCTCCCTGCATCCAGCATCCCTAACTGGTCTGCCGCGGTCCGTCTCCTCCTCTCTTCCTTCCAGTTTATTGGTGTACTGAGATCCATTCTGCTATAGATCTATGGCACAATCGTTGGCGACTGCGCGGCATCCGGCTGCCCAATTACCCAGCAGAACTACATCGATTTTATCTATAGCCAGATGTCTGCCGCCAACGTAACCACGTGGCCCAGGTACCTTCCGAAAGTTCCATTGTAAAGACACTGATATTGATACTGCCTGCAGCAGCGTCAACGATGTTATCTCGCAGTGGTGGGACCCGATTACTGCGTGGACTGCGACTGGCGACAGCATCCCTTACAGCAACTTCAACGATTGGCTACACTGGTCCAACTCGTAGGCGCGCGGACCATTAGTGATAATATTAGTAGGATGTTGGACTTCTCCTTTACGAATGCTTCATACCAACTTCATATTTATTTCGCCTGCAAAGACGCCGCTCGAGTATTTGTGCGGATGGTGGACAGAGCTTCTCGCCACCTGGTAAATTACAGGAAGCTAGTCGTCTCCGACCCATCTACCTCAGTTCACTTGGAGCAGACACGCAGTGAATAGTCTGGATGACTATCCACAGGGAGTTCTGAAACTAATACTAATTGTTGACAAGTACCCGAACAAATCAGGTCGTCTGCTAAGCTCCGGCAAATGTTTTACCGTGAAGGCTCACGTTTTGCGTTCGCGTGGGTTTGATTGGTTGCGTTTCCGAAATTAAATGGTTGCGTTTCCGAGTGCTTTCCGAAAGCCTGATGGCCGATCAATCTGCGCGGATAGCTTTCCGTCCGCCCACATTTGCGCCTCACCTCTTGCAAGCCCCTCTTGTTGTCGGAGACGTCCGAAGACCCGTCCGGCCCGGTTTCCCGTTCATATATTTCTGTTTCCATATCTACGTCGCACCTATATATTCCTAGTCTAGAGTATCTGTCGCTAGTTACTCCTGCAATATCCCCCCACTTTGCTGCGACTCACCCCCGTCCTTTCTCGTCCTCTGAAAGGTTATGGGCCCCGACAGCGCCTAAATACCTCGTACATCTTGCCGCTGATCCGCCACCTGCTCCATTCGGCTCTGCTCTCTTGCCCGTTTGTGCCGCATCGACCTCACGACGACTTGACCTATCCTGACCACCCTGACCTACCCTGACCTGACCTTGCCGACCTACTCTGACCTAATTGACCTACTACCTGACCTACCTGACCGACAATGACGACCACCACTACCGAAACCCCTACCTCCGATGATCGGCATATCTTGCTGACCGATGCCGAACGCTCTTACGATCCGTGGGAGTTCCGGATGCGTGCGGATGCACGGGCGAAGAGGCTACTCGATGCCATCGAGGGGCGTGATGTTGAACCGACTACTGGGCAGTCGAGTAAGACCTGGAAAGCTTGGAGGGCCCGGCAGGATGCCGCGGCGGCTCTGATCATCAAAGGCTTGGACGACAGTCAGATTACCTATGTGCGTGGATTGGAGAACGACCCCGAGGGCATGTGGGAGAAATTGCGGTCGGTGCACGAGCCTGTCGGCCTTGGTGGTGCGACGGGCTTGTGGATCGAGTTCTTCTCCATGGCTTATGATGGGACATTGCCGATGAAGACTTTCTTGGGCCGCATCACCGGCACCGGCGAACGTCTGGAGCGGATCTACCAGATGAAGCCGTCTGACGAGCAGATCATCGCGAAGATGCTCTCGGCGCTACCTGCCGAGTACTCTGGCATTTATCGCACGCTCAATGGAATGGCGGCTGGCGACATGACCTTGGACGCCGTGCAGAAGCAGATCTTGATGGAGGATAATACCGTTCGCGCGGAGAAGGCCGCTGCGAAGAGGGGTGAAGCGACGGTGACTTTCGATCCGACGGCCTTGAAGGCCAATTCTGACATGACGTGCGAGAACTGCAAGGCGATTGGGCACACGAAGGCGCGATGTTGGCACGAGGGTGGTGACATGGAGGGGCAGTACCCGGAATGGTGGCTGGGGAAGCGCACTGGGAACTCGCGCGCCCTCGTTCCCGCTACCCATATGGCTCGTGTTCTCTGATAAATTTCGTGCGGACATTTTCTTTATCTACCTCATATGTTTTCTCCCTCCCTATCCCTCCCTTTATCCCTTTTTGTTCCTTCCCCCCCTTCCACTACCCTACTTTCCTGGCTCTGTCCGCGTCTTCGTTCGCGGGGGAGTGTTGTCGGAGACGTCCGAAGACCCGTCCGGCCCGGTTTCCCGTTCATATATTTCTGTTTCCATATCTACGTCGCACCTATATATTCCTAGTCTAGAGTATCTGTCGCTAGTTACTCCTGCAATATCCCCCCACTTTGCTGCGACTCACCCCCGTCCTTTCTCGTCCTCTGAAACCTCTTCCATACTCCTGAGATATATAAGGCCATGAAATTCAGGCAGTCCAACCACTTCACCCCCCGGACTCTACAACCCATCGGTCGATCTTCTGAAATGTCCGCCTCTTTGAAAGGTGGGTACAAGTTGGCTGTTCGTCGCGCTCGATCTGAAAAACATCCCAGGGAAAATCGCTGTTATCACCGGCTCGTCGCGTTCCATCGGCGCTGCAATTGCCAAGCACATGGGCGCGCAAGGCGCGAAGGTCGTGGTTAACTATGTCAGCAACGCCAAGGCTGCCGACGAAGTCGTCTCTGCTATCACGGCCGCGAAGGGATCTGCCGTCGCAGTCAAAGCTGACACGTCGACCATCGCCGGTGGGCAGCATCTGCTTGACGAGGCCGTCAAGGCGTTTGGCGGCGTCGACATCCTGGTGCTGAATGCAGGCATCATGGGTAATAAGGTTCTTGCAGACGTCGACGAGGCATTCTACGATGCCCACTTCGCGACAAATGTCAAGGGGCCGCTGTTCCTAGCCAAGGCCGCCGCCCCGCTGCTCCCCCCGCACGCAAGTTATATTCGTCCTCTTGGCATTGAGCCGCCGCGCTCATAAGTTTCATAGCTGGGGGTCGCGTTATATTCTTCTCCAGCAGCCTAACTGGCGCCTCAGGTGGGTTTCTCATGACAATTCTTGGGTGAATAACACGCCGTCTGACTGTGTAAGTTGTGCGGGGCGAAGGGGATCACAGTCAACACCGTGTCACCCGGACCCGTCGACACGCCACTTTTTCGCGAGGGTAAGCCGCAGGGGGTCATCGATTTCATTGCCAAGCTCGCGCCCAGCGGCCGCTTGGGCGAGGTGGACGATATCGCACCGGTAGTGTCGTTCCTCGCCAGCCCCGCGGCGCAGTGGATCAATGGCCAAAA
This sequence comes from Mycena vitilis, assembly GCA_029203975.1. NCBI lineage: Eukaryota > Fungi > Basidiomycota > Agaricomycetes > Agaricales > Mycenaceae > Mycena > Mycena vitilis. The sequence goes on from JARGYF010000081.1 coordinate 11,123, forward strand.
TATTCGCGTTAACGGGGTAAGCCCTTGCTCTTTGTTTCGTGGACTGGAGAGTTGACTTAGTGCAAACTCAAGGGCTTTGTATAACGGTCGTTTATTATGGTCTTCCGACATATACATGCTGTACCAATGCTGTACCTTGAGAAATCTTGTTTTTTCCTTCTTCAACCTTTTCCCTTCGTGATTTGCGGAATCAAACTAGTGGACTGCGAATACGCTCTCGTTTCCAACGCCAAAATTCGCGCAAGTTGAAAGCTTATTCGAGTTTTTCCAATTTCAATTACTCGGTCGACTGGGCGGGGCTGGCGGAACTGAGGCCACGCGTGGTTTAACGCTGTTCAAGTTGTCGTTCGACTCGTTGTGTGCCAAGCTGCGAGCCCTGTCCAAATGCGGCAACATCAATCACGCATCGCTGATTGATCGCTGATCTCCGAGTCTCGTGGCGCCTTTCTTGCTTTCCTCCACCATCTCCCAGGAGAACCTTCCCCGCATGTGACGAAGGCGAGGGATGCATCGCTGCCTGCAGATCCTTGATACACTGCCGGAATCTCTTCGGGTGACTCTTAACCTCGTTTGCTTCGAAATTGTTGTCTCATTTACTTTTTTCACTCCTACTATTTTTTTCCATCAGAGCCTCGCCACCGCTGCTGCAGCCGGTTCTTTGGAGAACCTTCTCAATCTTAACGACCAGATTGGATCTTTTCCTGTCGTCCACTGCCTTGCCATTATACCCGCCTTCTATGCAAATCTCGATCCAATCCGCATACCGTCTCTTACTCAACTCGATGATTTTGCAATCCATACACAAAGGACCGTTTTCAGAGCGCGTTTGTCCTTAAATGCGTTCAGCCAGATATCAATGGTGCCGCCCAGCGCATTCCCGGAGCTATGGCCCCGCCTCTGGCCGTGGTACCAATTCTTTCTTTCGCACGGCGATCTCGAAACACTGGAGGTCAATTCAGAATTCAGTGATGGAGAATCCGTCTGCATCGACTTCCTGCACTTCGTTAACAGCTTCTGTGGATCGGATAGCGCTGTCCAAACTATGCTCGCCACACCCGACTTTCGCTTTGCGGTGACTCGAACCTGGGTGGCCCTTCCACACTGCCAGACTGGGGAATGGCGCCCCGCCGTGTACGAATTCGTCGCGCATTTCCTTCTTAACCGCATGAAGGCAGCCAGCTGGGACACCCTGAAGGAGATCCTTGCGGCCGTCTGGGGGCACTGTAACGATATTACTGCTCTCGTGGTCTACTTTATTCAGGATCTACTTGTGGATGATGGAAGCCTCGTTGACGAGCACTTTGTGGGCCTCCTCGCCGCATTGTTTGATTTCATCACAGACATACAAGATGCGTGGACCAGCGGGCGTGGGTCACCACTTCCGGGTCATGGCCCCCCAGCGAGGTCGGGGTCATCACACGGATGACCTATGCTCTCGTCCAACCGACGCCCGGGGGCGACGAGCTCCTCGACAGGTGCCTGATCCTTATTTGCCAACTGCTTAACGAAATCCCGGGGACTGCCGCCACGTAAACAAACTCATGCGTGCCATCGTAGCTCCCGGAGGCCGAGAACAGAAATTCTCACAGATTGAGACCCTCCTTGACCAAATCCTCCCCGCCTCGCTCGCATACTACCACAATCTCGAGAGTATGGACACAGCGCTTAGCGTCATTCTTTCCACGTCGCCCGCGGCCGCCCCTGCCTTCGGATCATCCAGGTATCGTGATAAGTGGAAGCAATTCGAGATCTTCGCCGACAAACGCCTCAAGATTTACCGACATTTCATGGACGGACTGACGCAAACCATCAGGGCCTGCGATAACATTGAAGTGAGATTTATTCAGTCAGCCGTCCTCTCTTGACGCCGTCAACAGTGCACCACCATCGCACCGAATGTACATTTCCGGCGCTGTTCTCGCTGTCGCAGCTCATACTACTGCTCCTATGAGTGCCAACAGTTGGACTGGCGCACAGGTGGCCATCGGGAACATTGCACGCGAGATAGCCCTCACCGCTTATGTGAGTGCCCAGTGGTTTCTCTAGTACGTGCTGCTTAAACTGTTACGCCCCCAGGCGAAAGCCAGAATTTCAACGTACGCGAACGCTCGTTTCTGCGTGATGCGCTCCTTAAGCATGACTACGAGGCGGCGAAGTACAGCACAATCTACCCGCAGGAAGTCATTTTCATGGCGGCGCACCCCGATGAGCAACTCTTCACGTTCTTTGACTACACTAACGGCCCCGTGAGCATCGAGATTCATTCAACAGCAGGGGCGTTTGCGCAGGGTTTTTTTAGCGGGGACGCAGAGTGGCGACACGACGTGGCGAGGGCCGCCCGCAGCGGAGGAAGAATGCAGCTGGATGTTATGTCTATGCGCGCGGGCCATAGGGCACAGTAACCTGGTCATTCCACTGCGGCAGAGCGTGCAAGTCCACGAGGCGTTGAAGCGGCTTGCGCTGGAGTCGCCCTTTGCGCGGGAACCGGTCGATCTCCCGCAGCTTATCGAGCAGATTCGGGACCCCTCTTTAAAATCGTTGCACTTGATTGGGTTTTCGTCGCCCTTCGCCATCTCAGTTTGCTGAACAGCTGGACGTCCAAAATCTTGTCATGCATTTCCATTCCACCATTAATGAATGAATAAGGTGACACATGAGTTGTCCGTCTCGACGTCTATGTAGCTACGAGAGACGAATGTATGATAATGTGAATGAATGGAGCGGGGGATTGGAGGGGGGTTGTATAATATTACAGCTTGTACTTTAAAGGGTGTTACTGATCATTCTTCACTTCATTCCTCATCTGCGCCCTTTTCCAGGTCCGGATTAACACCCGAATTTGGGGGAGCGGTCTTCACAATGCGGATGTTCTCGATGAACATCGCGAAAATGAGACCAAGCCCCGCCACGGGCACACCCAGCACAAACACGATTTTCAGTGCCTCACTGTACGCTCGCACAACCCCAGGGATCATCTCAGCCGGGAGGGCGGTGTAGATGGCGGTGGGGCTCTGCTTGACGATCGCCGCCGGCGCGTCGGGCGCGTACTGAAGGAGGTACTTGCCGAGCTCGGAGGCGAAGACGGGCTCAGCGATACCGAGTCCTAGGGTGCCACCGAGAAATTGGCAGAAGGAGGCCATAGAGGTGGCTTGGCCGAGGAGCTTTTGTTTGTCTTTGAATTCAACTCTGCGATTTGGGTGAGAGTCAAATTACAGTGAATTGAGTAAGGAAGAAGGACGCACTGAATCGAGAGCAGTCCGTTCTGCATGCCCATCCCGGTGCCTATACCTGCGAGGATCTGGAACCCCGCGATCTTCGCGGTCGACGAGGCCGTTGAAAGCGTGTACAATAATCCCGACCCGATACCGAGAAACACCGGGGCAATGACGAGGAAATACCAGCTACGCACGTACGCGAATGAATAAATAAATAAATCAACACTGTTAGACTGGGAAACTTACTAGTATCCAGTTTTGCCTACAATCTGGCCGGCGGCGATGATGGTTATTACAGACGCAAGCATGAAGGGCAAGATATCAATGCCCGACTTGGTCGCGCTATGATGGTGCACTGCTTGGTAGAAGATGGGGATGTACTGCGCAAAAAATTGTGAGCGTTGGAATTGAGCTAGAATCGGAATAACCGCGTACGTAGGAGAAGATAAGCATGGAAAAGCGGCCGAGGAGGCAGTATGCGAGAATCGCGTAGCTGTTATTGAACTTAGATGAGTACGGCCGCAGGAGGGGAACAAGGAGAAAAATGATGCGCACACCGATTTTGAATGCATGATCATCATGGGCGTCATTGCGCGTTCGCCGAGGTATAGCTCCCACGCAATGAACACACCAGTGAGTACGCCGGACATAACGAAGCACTAACAGGCAGAACCACGGCAGTGAGGAACTCGATACATCTTTCATTCGAACTGAAAACGCACGACAATCACAGCCTTGTCGTCCCACGCCTTCGTGTTTCCGCCCCATTGGAGGGCGAGGACGACGCTTGTAACCGCCCCAGCGACGAGTGTCGCACCCAGGAAGTCCATGCGAATGACTTGCGGCCATATATCTGACCACGACCGCTTCGTGGGATCGGAGCCGAGGGGCGGGGACGCTTTGAGGAGGAAGGTCACCGCGGTCAAGGAGACTCCGCCCACGGGAAGGTTGATCTAATGTGGTACTTATAGTGAGAAACGGCAACGCGTCCAGGTATCAGAATTACTCACAAAAAAGCACCACCGCCAGGTGACCTTGGATAATCGGTCAGCGTCATGCGAGGGAATAAGATTGTTACACACATGGTCCGTGAACGCGCCACCTATGAGCGGGCCAATAATCGATGACAGCCCAAAGACCGCCCCAAACATGCCGAATAATCTTGGTCGGTCTTCCAGGCGAGTGACTTGGGCCAGGATTTGAAACATCGCGACGACTACAAAGCCCATCAGGCAAACACCGTACATCCGGGGAAAACGACTCACAGATGCCCGCCGCTCCTGCACCGGAGACAGTACGCCCAGCAATCAGCTGGTTCACGTTCTGGCTGACCCCACACAGCAGCGAGCCGATCTCGAAGATGGAGATTGAAGTGACCAGAACCCATTTAGCTGAGAATATGCGTAACACTTGGCCGTAGAACAGGAGAAAAACGGCTAGTTCACGATGAGCACTCCGATGGGGCGAGTTGGCTTTGAATATTTACTTTGTGCGAGAATAAAGGAGGTGGCTACCCAGCCTTGCAGAGTGAAGGATTGGAAGTCCTAAGGGCATAATCAGCACCAACTCAGGAACTGTGGCGCGAGAAGCGAACCGAGGCAATACGGGGTAGCGCAGTCGCTAGAAATGGAACGGTGAATTCCGTATAATCGACAGAGCCCAGAACGATACCTAGAATGGTCTGGTCGAGTGCGATCAGCAGGACGGAGAGCAGTCTTTGAAATTCGTTGATTAGCGGTGAAAGAAAGACGACAAAGGAACCTACATCGCAACAAAAATAACGGCGAGCTTTCTCCCCGTGAGAATGGTGTCTTCGTTTGGTACAGAAATGTGGCCCTTCTCTGCACCATCCTCTGGCACGGAATGAAGAGTGCCGTCGTGAGAATCTGCAGCTTCCAAGTCGGCGGGCATCTGGTTGGCACTGGTGAGGAATGGGGTGCGCAGCCCTCCCGAATCCACCGCACCTTCCGTTATATAGGCGTCCGGCATACGCCACGTACTATGAGCGGCGCGGCGGCGAGAATTCGTGTGTCGGAAGTCTTCCAGTGGCGTTACGAAGTCGGGATTTGAAGATTCTCCAGAAAGATTATCTGATAGGAACCGTCTGATTGACAGCTCGCGGTGATTGCTCACCGCAAATACGGAAGTGACTCTTTCAGGCGCAGCGATATTTACCGAAAGAATCCATCTAGGCCCAGAGGTGACGGGAAAAGTCGGATGTGCGTCTGCAGAGGTCTGCAGTGGCTCCACTTGTTTCAGCGAAACGAAGCCATTTCCTCAGCGCGGTTAACAGGATGCTACCCGAGCATCGCTGTCATTTCGACTGTGTAAGCCGACTCGGCCGAGTCCAGTTGTGTGGCAACGTGCGCAACGCTGGGACTTGTGATCTCCCGTGGGGCAATCCAGACCCGCTGCTTGCCCGCTGCGCTTGCTCTTCGACTTGACGCTGAGCTGGCGCTTGCAAAATTGGCACTCAACTGCGGCAGAAAGTGTCGTGATTCTCCTGGTTCTGGCGGCCCTCAACTCGGACCTGCCCAGTTGCGCGAATAATTGGACGCGCAGTTCAGCCCAGGATTCAAGCCCATGAACTCACGACGAATACAACTCACCGGTTGTTTACGCCCGCGCAGAACATTGACAAGTCTCTCACTCCATATCCAAGTCAATTGACACGACTTGCCCCGGTTGTATATACCTAACTGCTACTAGCGTCAGAAATCTGGATCCTCATGTAGCCGAGGCACGACAGCCACTTACCGTCAGTAATCACTCCCCGGTCCACTCCTCCCCCAAGTACCGGAGCACACCCTGCGCAGCCCAATCCTCCGTCCACGGTCGGTGTATCGTCTTCAGAGTCCTCGCCACCACCCCAATGTCACTCGCCCCATTCTTACCGTCCAGGCGCTCGAGCACGTGGATTGCGGACGCAGACGTGAATGTCGATGTCGCGTCCCAGCCGATATATTGGAGGCGCGGGGGAAGTGGAAGAAATGGGATGAGTTCCAGGTCGGCGATGGGTAGGGGATGCACACAGTAGATGCGCAGCGCGCGCAGAGGTGTTGTGGGACCGAGGGCGGTGAAAAGGTCGGTCTGCGTTCGGCGTCAGCAAGGCTATGTAGAAAAAAAATGAACCCAGTGCGTACCAAAAGCGTGGTGAAACAGCCCTCTGGAAGTGGCACCCCGGGGCGGATAATCGCCAGCTCGTCGAGTGCGAGCGCCGGCGCGGCTTGTAGGGGCGTCAAAACGTGGGCAGGGACGAACCGCGGGTCGTCCCGCGCGCCGATGACCTCCAGCTCCAGACACCGGAGCGTTGGTGCAAGTGCACGGAGCGCGTCGGCGGGCATGGCCTCCATGTACTCGTCCACCTCGCGGAGGCGCAGGTGCGTGATTTGGGCGTTGAGCAGGGAGGGGGACGCGCAGAGGGAGGTTTCGTCCGTGTTGAGAGCGCGGAGCATGCTACGCACATTCGGGTCGAAAGTAAATGATTGCTCCGTCTCGAGAAAGAGGGCGTGGATGCGTGGGTGGCGGACCAGAAAATCGGATTCGGGGACGAGTGTGGTGGAGATGAAGGAGAAGCACGTGAGAAGGGGGTGAGTTGAGCGGAGGGTGATGCCGTGGAGATTGCAACAGACGGGCAACTCTAGAGACAGGTCTTCGAGGTCGGCGAGGGTGTCGATCATTGCTTGGAGGTGAGCGCAGTCCCAGCCGTGTGCTCTGGGTAAATACAAGCACAGGGCGCGCAGCTTGCTATTTGTAAGAGTGTCCTGGGCACCAAACGTGAATCCCTTGTAATGTTTGGAAGATATTGAACCTACGCAGATCTGCTCTCTAACACAGAGGGGGCCGAGAGCCACTTCCTTTGATGCGAAACCCAAGGCCGCAGCGACCGCCTTACAAACATCATCCGATACTTCAATTGCCCGCCCCCGATACAAGCACGACGTCCATCTGAAGCTTTCCAGCTGGCCTTGGGCAGAAACGGCCGTAAGAACCGCGATAAGATCCGCATACAAGCGCGCGAGAGTTTCATCGTCCGGCACAGGGACTACTTGGTCGTGCCGTAAGAAGCTAGCGTCAGAAGACAGCGTCAGCGACCTGCAGTGGGCGGCATAGTGTGGGTATTTGCGGATTGTCTGAGCTAGAGAATGAATGGACTCCAGAGGGATGTCGATGGAACGGAACAAGCATGGTGCCACCGCGGTATGGGAAAGCTGGTCCACCTGCGCGAGCGAGATGAGGTCCCGTGGAGTCGTAACAAAGGCAGCAATCTCTATAACGAGCTCGGGAATTCGCAGAGGGTGCATTTGTTTCTTGCTTGGTGCTGCCAGCAAAGTCCCGGCGCCGATCAACCATGACTCAGGTCGATCATACACAGCCTTGACCACAACAAAGCCAAATAGCAGCCCAGCCTTGGTTGTCACGAGTCACGACAGGCCACGACAAATGCTGCTCGCCAACTGCTCGCAGCCAAGCTCAAGACATTCTGGGCGGACCGCAGCCACTGTAACCCGCTTCTAAAACCGCTTCGACCTTCCCGACGGAACTCTGGGATGTCATACTGTACTATTTCGACCGAGTGTTCACACCATGTCACGCGTCACCGTAGGTGTTCACTTTTCTGGGTGTTCATTTCTCGGCAATCACGAGAGAATTCCCATATATGGTAGTCCGGCAACTGCCGGAGACAAAATTTTGACATTTTTCGACCTATTTGGGCCCCCAAAGTTGAATGTCACCGTCACGGACACCAAAAGTGTTCAGTTCAGGAGGTCGCGTCACGCGTCACCTGAACACTCGGTCGAAATAGTACAGTATTCGACGAATTCACTGCTGAGTCCTGACGCGGTCCGCGGATCTCCTACGAATCTCTACCGTGTGCAGGACTTTCAATTCGATCGCAATATTCTCGGGCCTCCACATATTCAGCTGCCTTCCGCAGGATATATTGCCGGTTGGAACTTGGATCTTCTCCAGTTCGATTCCACGTTCGGCCCACGCGGATTGCTGAAGCGCGCCATACGTAATCTCAATTTGGAGGTCCTGCCGGGACCTCTAGATTACGAGTACTTATGTAATAAGTAATCGTCCATTTCACAACTTTCTATTACGAGTACTTATGTAATAAGTAATCGTCCATTTCACAACTTTCTATATGAGGATTTTGAGACCACCGCGAATGTCAGTCCCTCCATAACGATCTAACCTTTTTAGTGGCTGTGTTGAATGCCTTTCCAGATTTTCATTAGCTTTTCGATGTGACGAAATAGTGGCTATGTTGCTGCATCGGTAATCCTCTTTTTTTAACGCGAACGTTCGATTCCGGGCACTGACTTGTCTTTTCTGAATTTTTAACATGGCACCCCCCGTGTTCTTTTGGGCCCCCAGTCACTTCAAAATAGTTGCCTTGCGCTTTTTCGACATCACGGTCTCTCTGAAAAGTTGGGCAACATTAAATGTTGACGCTCCCACTGGTGTTACTTCACAGTCGGTAGTTCAGTGGAAGTTAAGGGCTTAGGGCTTAGGACGGACACTGGTGGCAAGTGCGCCCGCCACGCGGTACATCATTGTAGGGACCTTGCCCGGACTCAAAGTGTGTTGTTGGTAGTGAAAGTATGAGCAGATCAAAACAATGGATATCGGACAACGCTCAGATACGCTCTGTATATTTCGCATTTAACGCCACAACCTCCAGTATGTATGGCTGCTCTGCGGAATCGTCGGCCAATTCACGTATGGTAACGAGGACCGATGCAAAAAGCAATGCACCAGCCTCGACTTTCACGCCGTCTGTCATAACAATTAGAAGCCAGTCTTCCTTATGGTTCACCGAATCTCTTAAGCAAATATTCTGGGAGCTCTAAGCAGACCATATTGAAATTAGAAGTGCGAGAGTGACTTTGATCGACATGTTTCGGTTCATTCTGCCCGCTTGTGGTCGCAAAGCGTCCCAGAAAAAAAATGCTTGCATCGGTGTACATCAAGCATTAAAACCCAAGTGTTCACGAGGGAAATTACTGAATAAATGGGTCTTTCAAATCAGGCAGTTTTGGGCATCTCAAGGCCATGGATTCTGGACACAGGGTGCCAGACAATAATACTACATAAGTGCGAGTTTCTGCCGGGCACCGCCACGGCCCTACACCCCAAGTATGAGGATTTTGAGACCACCGCGAATGTCAGTCCCTCCATAACGATCTAACCTTTTTAGTGGCTGTGTTGAATGCCTTTCCAGATTTTCATTAGCTTTTCGATGTGACGAAATAGTGGCTATGTTGCTGCATCGGTAATCCTCTTTTTTTAACGCGAACGTTCGATTCCGGGCACTGACTTGTCTTTTCTGAATTTTTAACATGGCACCCCCCGTGTTCTTTTGGGCCCCCAGTCACTTCAAAATAGTTGCCTTGCGCTTTTTCGACATCACGGTCTCTCTAAAAAGTTGGGCAACATTAAATGTTGACGCTCCCACTGGTGTTACTTCACAGTCGGTAGTTCAGTGGCAACTTGCAAGTGCGCCCGCCACGCGGTACATCATTGTAGGGACCTTGCCCGGACTCAAAGTGTGTTGTTGGTAGTGAAAGTATGAGCAGATCAAAACAATGGATATCGGACAACGCTCAGATACGCTCTGTATATTTCGCATTTAACGCCACAACCTCCAGTATGTATGGCTGCTCTGCGGAATCGTCGGCCAATTCACGTATGGTAACGAGGACCGACGCGAAAAGCAATGCACCAGCCTCGACTTTCACGCCGTCTGTCATAACGATTAGAAGCCAGTCTTCCTTATGGTTCACCGAATCTCTTAAGCAAATATTCTGGGAGCTCTAAGCAGACCATATTGAAATTAGAAGTGCGAGAGTGACTTTGATCGACATGTTTCGGTTCATTCTGCCCGCTTGTGGTCGCAAAGCGTCCCAGAAAAAGAATGCTTGCATCGGTGTACATCAAGCATTAAAAGCCAAGTGTTCACGAGGGAAATTACTGAATAAATGGGTCTTTCAAATCAGCAAGTTTTGGGCATCTCAAGGCCATGGATTCTGGACACAGGGTGCCAGACAATAATACTACATAAGTGCGAGTTTCTGCCGGGCACCGCCACGGCCCTACACCCCAAGTTATCTGTCTACCAAAATCAAGCTGCACACCGGGGAGCAGCGAGCAGTACCTCCGGTCCTCCGCTCGTCCATATGCGTTCGATAACCATCGAGTCCATCAGATACGATTCACGTTCCCTCACCATCCTCATATTCGACAGAAGCTCCGTTGCAGCTAGGGTGTGACACGGGTGGTACCGCGGGTGTCACGATGTCATACCGCACCCGTGACCCGTGACACCATACCCGTTTTCCCACGGGTACGGGTTTACGGTAATATAACCGCAGTATTATCGAAAACCCGTGGTAATAATTACCGCAGTATTTTACTGTGGTAGTTGACATATTACCCTCATTTTACTGGAGAATGATATCCTGATAAGTAGTTACAGGACAACAGAGCTTGTACATATTGATTCCTAGCCTGATTCATTGTGTTGTGCTAAGTGCAAACCAATTTGTTATTCTGGTCATGTGAGAGGAAACTGGTTTCCTGTCATGTGGGCCTAAGTCAAGCTTGTTTTTACACCAGTATACTTTCACCACCTTTCAATATGATGCTTTGGTGTAGTGGGTGCGCTCCTTTTCTATTGAATGTTATGATATGTGCAGGTTCTGAGTTCAATTCTTGCTTCTGCAGTCTTTTTAACACACTTACAGTATTACGGGTACGGTTTTCCACGGGTCGCGGTATCTGCGGTGTTCAAAAATTCATCTACCATACCCGCACCTGTGACACCCGTGACCGTGACACCGCGGGTTTACCTGTACCCGTGTCACACCCTAGTTGCAGCCATTCGTCTGGGCCAGGCATGTAGTTCGATTCCTTCCGACGACCTGAGCGCAGTCATTGCCCGCGTCGAGCTGCCAGGCCTCCGCCATGTCGACATATCTATTGATACCATAGGTCCTTCGGCCCTCCATCTCTTTTTGTCGAGACATCCCAAAATCGAAATCTTCCGGTATCAGGGGCTCGGCGAAGAGTCGGGCACGCTCCCGATCCTCGATCGCCCCTCGTACATCCCGGCTTAGTTGAAATCAGCGTCACCTCGCACGGGCTGAGGCGTGTGATCGCATCGCTCATCCACTCCCCAAAAATCCACACGTTCGCGTTCCAGTTTCCGACTCCGCTTCCAGCGGCGAAAATCGAGGGGCTTCTCGTCGACATGAGGCAGATTTCGTTCCGCACCGACGCCACAACCTTGGTACTTAGTTTTTCCTGTCAGAATCGGGGTGCCAGTGCTGCCAGTTTCTGGAGCTTGAGCCGCGATGCTTGCGACGTAGCAAAGACACTCCATTGCGTTCGGGACGTTCTGGTCATCTTTTTCACGGTAGAAGATGGGCTCGCCGTCGTTTCCTGGCTCGCGCTGCTCCCCGCAGTTACGAGGATCCGATTTTTTCTTCACTCCTCCTCCTCCCTCGAAAGGATTCCCACCGACGACGAATAGATCGAGTCAACGAATGAAGCTTCCACACTCGTGGACTACGCTCGCACCGAAATCCCACATGTGTTGGATGTTACTGGTGCGGTCTATTGATGCATTGTTGAATTATCGACAGGCTGGTATGTCCCCGTTATTCTGGGAAAGAAATGCCAACAAAGGTCCAAATAGACCATTGGGAAAGTAGTATGCAGCGTTTATGTTGGGCGTACCCTTGCTCATTCGAACGTTCGGAGTAGCTTTTGTTTAGATTGAGTATGTGTGTTCAGATTTTGAGGTCAACAAGAGCTCTGCTTTCCGCGATAGCATGCAGAGCTGAGGAAGCACAGGCATCGTGCATTGAACAATTTTCTGCGACGCTCCTGCCGACTCGCGATCACGGGCAATAACGTTCGGGCTATTGGTGCAGCCACAGTCAATCGTGCACATCTTCGGCCGGCGGTCGTAATCTTAGTTCACCCCAGGTCAACTTGAACGTGTTTCCTTTCAAGCGGAAGCAGAAGTATCGTACAAACACCACTATTGTTACTAGCCGCAGTGATTAATCTTCTTTAGTCTCATCGCTGAGTCTTGTCCAGCTTGAACCGGCACTATAGCTAAGGCAGCACAAGTCAGCGACTGTCAATCACCGCATCGAGACGGCCATACCTTAGCAGTTGTTCGCGTCGCACGTTCCTCCTCCCTGGCTGGCTCCGTTGAACCGGAACGACTGGTCCTGGCCCCCGAACGAGCTAATGTCCATGCACTGCGTGTCGGACAGAACACGGCAGGTGTCCTGGCAGGGGCAGTTGCCCGAGGGCGACACCACCAGGGCGTAGCTGCCGAGGGCGCTCGTCTGGCCGTGGAACATGATGGATTGGCGGCCGTTCTCGTTGAGACACCCCGGGTTGCTCACGGCGACGGACTCGCCGCAGCCCTCCGAGCATGCCTTGTCGTTGCAGAACTGCGCCCACAAGTCGAAGTCTCTGGTCGTGACGTTGCCTAGGTCGGTGCGGGGCAGGACGGCGGGGCCGGCGATGGCATGGGTGAGGGACGCCGCGAGAGCGGTGAGGAAGAAAGTGGTGGAGATCATGTTGGTGAAGAAGATAGTTTGGTTGGAAGGGTGGTTGATTTAGTTTGTGAGGCTGGTTCGGGCTGGGTTATGCTTTGGGGGGAAATGCGAAGGGCTTTATATACCCGAGAAAAATATTGATTTGGCTAGCTTTACCTTCTTCGCTCGAGCTCGTCTCCACTCAATAGTGCAATGAAGTACATCTTTCAGTACGATTCTACAACGCCAGCTCCACACTCCACATTGCTGTGGCATAGGTATCTCCCCGCAGGTTCCAATCGATTCTTGCCAAAACATGATCCGGTACAGGCGGTGTTGAATTCTAAAAAAAAGTCAATTCAAAAGGGCAGGATGAAACTGTGGAATTGAACGCCCTTGCCGTCAGTCGGGGCGCCGAAAAGGCTATCCAACAAGTCAAATGAGCAACCTCCGCGTTGAATTGATTGCGATGGGCTTCATAAAACAGCTCGTAGCAAATATATTGTGGAGCACTCTTTTAGTCCGCAGATAGCTTTCAGGTTGACATTCCTTAGCGGCGCTCGTCTGAATTGAGTGGGGTGGGCTAGAGCACAGCTAGTCGCCAATGGAGAGTGGAGCTCACTCTTGCTCGGCTGTTGAGATTCCGGGTTGAACGGAGGCGCCTCCGTTTCAAGTCTTCATTATTACTCGCTTCGTCAACCGCCCCAAGGTGGAGCCCGACCGAGCTGGTCAGCCACGGTGACTCGTCTGTGAGCTTGGATGGATGGAAGTCAGACTATGGCGATCGCGCAAAAACAGTGCAAAGAAACCCACCTAAAGGACTGAATTGTTTCTTCCGAGCACAGGATCCGGTGACCCGGTCATTTTCAACCAAAGGCCTCCCCGAAGAAGTCCAGAAGGCGGAAAGGTAGCATGGCGCCTCAATTCTGGACTCCAGTCGGGACTGAATGCCGCTTTACCCTGGCAAAAGTCGGCCAAAGCGTGTGCCAAAGGAAATCGAGTCGCTTCGAATTTGGTCATATTGGCCCGACTGCGTCAGAATTCATTGCTCCACTAAGCCGGTTGACTTGAAGCAACTCCCTCTTATTGTATTCTTTGATCAGACAGATCGGAATACCGTTATTCTGGGGACCGGGCGGTAATACATAGCATCGGATAAGGCCCGAATCTCTAGACAGCTGTCGCGCGACGAATTTCGTGGACTTCCAGTGATTCCTTTCCTGCACGCGTTCCGACGGTGCAATTCATATACCGGGCGAATACGTCGGGCTCGAAGAAGACGGGGGAGATGGATTTGTCGCGAGCGTCGAGTTCCTGCTATCGTTAGTATCATGCTATGAACAACGTCTGGTTTACTCACTCCGGGGACATCCTCGGGCACATCTTCCATCGGGGGCTATAATACAGGTCGGTCTGTGAGAGCGAGAGAGATGTAGCCGGAGAAACTTACCGCGCCCTTGTTCTTTCGAGGGACCATGAGAGGCAAGTTCGACGGAAGCTCGGTAATAAAAAAGTCTTCTTCGTCGTCCATCGTGATGTGGATCATCCATCCGGCTTGCCCACAGGTCAGCTCGCCCAAGGATTCTATGAAAGCGATACCGTATACGCACCTCCCAAATCATACTCGTAAAGCACGCCCATCTCTGCGTTCCCGCACCCTCCCCCACTGGCGTTCTTGCGCAGCTTCGGGTTCCACACCTGCGAGACGAGCAGATCCTGGTCCTCCACCCGCTCTTCGGCGTTATCCGCATCCTCCAGCGGACGCCACTGAACACCATAGCCCTTCACGACGACTTCGTATTCCGCGACCTCGGTGCGCATGATGTCGGTGTCGTCCAGGAGCGCCTCCCTGCCGTAGCGCTTGATGTGGCCCGCCTTGCGCCCAGAGGAGGCGTACGTCTCCACAAACGAGTACACGCGCGCCTTGTGGACGTGCATCCCGTGCCAGCCGAACATGAAAAGAATCAGCTTGTAGAGCGTCGCGAAGCTGTAGTTGAGCGGGACCTGGACGACGCGGGAGACACCGAGAAAGTTCTCGAGTTGGAATCGTAATTGGACAAAGGAGGTTGTGGGCGCGGGAAGAGTGGTGTATGGATTATCGGGTGAGGGACGGTATGCGAGACATTGGCGCTCGCCCAATTCCAACGCTGGGCGGGCCTTTTCTCTTCGCGCGATATCTGCGGCGGTGAAGCCTGGGCGGTCTGCTCGACGACGTGTGGCCGTGGACTGAGAAGTAGACATGGTAAGTAGAATGAGAGAGAAGTTGCGTGGCTGTTTGTGGTGGTGGTTGACTGTGGAGCGGTGGAGCCTGTCGCGTATCACTTACGTGTGTCACAAGACGCGCTCGGTCACATCATTCCGTGCCGTCGTGACGTCACGCGCTCTGCGTGCTCTGCGCCTTGTCTGCGCCTGCATTTATTCTAGATCCTTATCCAAATTTCCCTCCATTAGTACCCGCTCGACACAATTTCGACGTATTGGCCCTGCCCAGCTCGTTGGAATCGAATGAATATTCAGTCTACCGAGTCGGAAGCCTGTGGGAGGTTGAAAGCGATACCGAAGTGAAAGGAACTGAGGGCAATATACGGTTAGAAATAACTTAGGTGATACCCAAAGACAAGTGCAAGTAGTAATTTGATCGAGCAATTTGTCTTGAGCGTATGAACATCGTTCATTTTGTGTTGGAATTTTGTTAGAATTATGTACTTGTCAACCTCTCAGTCGAAATAGTTTGATTTCCTCCGCACGTCAGGCATGTCTATGTTAATGCTTGACTCACCAGGAGTCCTACCGTATTTGATGTAAATTATCATGAGGTATATACACACACTATTGAACAAATTTAACGACCGTGGATGGAATCATTCAATCTGGTTTCTCAGGTTTGACGTCTGAGGTTGGCGGCTCATCAATCGAGCGCATCTCAGACGTGAACAGTGCCCCCTTGAACAGCGTTTGATGTGTTGTACCCGCCAACATTCACGCTCTCCACGTGTCCCCCATACGAACCCGGCACTGAGGAAATTGGGGCAGGCGTATTGAAAGGGGCGTTCGCAACAGACGACGTCCAGATGTTGCTGTGCTTCCGATTCGCTGCCATAAGAGACAAGACGAGCAGCATGCCTGTGTATCCCATCACTGGAAATGCGATAAGGTATCATAAGTGCGTTCAACTTCATGAGAGAAAAGGTATGGTACGTACGGACCAGCCAGTTCAAGAAGGCGAACGCCTTAATGGCGGAGACCTCATGGCACGTCGCAAGGTCGATGGCATCGTCGTCGCCGAAAGCGATGGCGTCGCCGCAGCCAAACCAGACCGCCGTGAACTGGGCGGTCTCTGCGCCTGTTGAGAGCCAGAGAATCGAGAGGAAGCCTAGTGCAATGGATCAAATTTCTAGGTCTGCGGCATGAGGAAAGTTGGAAACTTACCGAGCCAGGAGATTTCAACGATGATCATCGAGGTGGGACCCCCAGGGCGCACCTTCTCGAGGCCGATCCTAAGAGAAGAATAAATACATTTTCCCGATGGCAGGTGAGATGAAGGGCACACATTGCAGGAACGGTAAGCATGGTCAGGCCGGCGGTGGCGATCGCGAGCGCCGCATACGTGAAGTACGCATCCAAGAACGCGATACTGGTCGCGGTAAAGGCGGCGGCGAGGCCCAGTGAGATGAGGGAAAATACAACAACGGTGGCTGCATTCGAAAGTCAGGCTGAGGCTCGAGGGTGGTGATGGAAGGAACATACAGAGAGCGACTAGGCGGACGGTGGAAATGGGAGGCATGCTGGAGCAGTGGGTCGGAAGGAGCGTGAATTTTTCTTGACGTGTCGGGCGGTGGTCCACGCCTTTTATGCAATTTCTCGCCGGACATGTTGTACACTGACTTGTCTGCCAAGGTGTCGAGATTTGAACCACAAATGTAGCGCTCATCTGAACAGCTTCGAACGCGCTCAAATGACCGCCCGTTTGAATGGGCGTAAGAATATAGACACCTGGGATCCGATTGGCTTCCAGAATGGGGTAGATAATGGCACCGGTACCTTGAGGTACTCGAGCTCAGCGGAACGCAATGACAACGAGTTAGCCCACAAAATATGAACGCCCCCATAGGATCATTTCCAAAGTGCTCAACCAGCGCGAATCCGCCGTACGTTGAGAGGGGCTCGCTAATGGTGATAAGGGAATGCAAACGTACTGGAACGCGTCCCCCAATGGCCGAAGGCTCGGAAATGTCCGCGAAGATAGGTTTCACAGCAGACAACCTGTGGACAACACATAACAGCAGTGCCAGGGAAAGATTTGAGAGCTACATGTACATGGGTCCTTAGTGACAGCTGCCACCTGGCAGGGTGGCTGTATCAATCTTCGGCGCGCCATTCCATCCTATTTTCATCCAGCTTTTTATAGAACCTGGGTTCAAATGTAACCGAGCGTCGACCAAGAACGAACCAGAGCGTAGGATCCGTTCTTGTGCCGGGTTGCGTTATCATGTCGGGACTGTTGTTGGAGTCCACTGTGGAGAACTATGCGAGAATTGAGGGGTTGCCGAAACATAAAGGCAACACACCCCGCACTCAGCAGGGAGTCGGAGGGTGAGACTCAGTGGGGACCGGCAGTGTCTGTGGGCTGCCAGCGGAACTTTGAGGCTGAGCGCCGAGGCTGCTGTGGGAGAGAGAGAAAGACGTTCCGCCGCCGAATCTCGGCATGGCCGGACCGTTCGTTTCCTTGTGGCAAAAATCCCTATGAATTCCCAGAAGCCCATATGCAACGTTCACCCCAACAATGTGTAAGCCAAGTGAAAGAAATTGACGACTCAAACCCCCAAAAAGACATGTCCTTTAGTTGAGACGCGAGTTGCATTCGGCCATCCCTTTGTGTATGCCCATATTCGAAAACCCAGTCAGCGCTGCCAGAAAAATATTCCGCGCGCTGTCAGGCTCCCCCAGAAGTTCTAGAACATCGCCCAAGCCCTGAAGCGCATGCAGAGTTGCTGCCGCATTCCTCCCACGGCATGCCCACGCAAGAAAAACTCCGCGATAGTGTAGAGTGCCATCGACGTCTTGAAGATCGCGACGAATATCCCCAAGCTTTTGGAGACAAAGAATAGGGATCTCTGCATCACGTCCACGCGCAATCTTGAGGCATCTCTCGTAGATCGATTGGGCATCCAAAAGCTTGCCCTGGCGATAGGTACTTTTCGCTGTGTCAGAAAACCTGCCAGACGGAGTGCATTCGAATCTACTCACAGATCTGCGAGTATCACATCACAGTTGCATAATCCACGACGGTAAGAGGCCGTACTGAAGAGATTCCTTGCGCTGTCGAGACTCTGCAGTATTCTCTCATCCGGTTCGCCCGTGATGATCTCAATGGACGCGATGTTGACGAGCGCGTATGCTCGGTCCATAGGGCGCACAGTCGTGGACGTAAGCCGCAAAGTCTCGCGGTGGATTTCCAGGGCGGCAGCGTACTCGGACTTCTGATACAGAATTTCCGCCTCCAAGTTCATAATCAGTAAATCTTCTTTGTTACCCCCAAGCGCGCAGGCAAGCAGCAGCTTGCGCGCCTCCGCGCAGAGCACGGCACCGGCTTTGAAGTCTCCCAGCGCCACACACGAGAGCGCCTGCGCGCGCATGCAGCCCGCCTCGAGCGGGAAGTTGCCCGTCCGTTGTGCAAGCTGGCGGCCCTCAAGCCCGCGCGCGACACCCGCAGCATACTCGCCGCGACGGTAATGGAGATCCGACATCCAATGTACGGCGATGCATTGCTGCAGGCAGCCGTCGACTTCTTCCGCGAGTGCCAGGGCGCGCTCCGAATACTCCCAGGCCCGCGGGAGCTGGGTGCGGGCGTGATAGTACGCGGCGAGGGTGTTGTAAAATGCCGCTGGCGATGTTGCTTATGAGGAGATCACTGGGTTTATTTAGGTATGGACACACCTACGCCAGTGCGGTTCCCTGCTTTCTCGAAATGCTGGATGGCCTTCTCGCTGAGCGCCTCTGCGTCCTCAATGTCATAGTCGTAATGCCTGATGAAGCGTTGCAACAAATAGCGTCCGTGTAGGTCGTCGTCCCCCGCCCGTTCAATGATGTCCGGAATCATCCTGAACATGTCGTCCGAAGCAGAAGAGGTATCCGATAGAAAATGCGAAAACTTGAGCAGGGCGAGACCGGTCTGTATCAACTCCTGGCGCGTTTGTTCCATGGTCGCAGCGTACACAAAAAGAGAGCGAAAATTGCCGACGTTGGCTTTGAGCCGCGGTACGAGGTCACCAGATGGCAACTGGCGGAATGAGCTCCAGATGTTGACCAGCTCGCGGAGGAATTGCAGGAGCGGCTGGACGAGCGCGGGGGTCGGTGGACAGGTTCGTTGAATATATTGTCGGATTGGTGACAGGGCTTTGAGACGCCCGTCCTCGGAGGAAGCCAGCGACGTACGCAGAAGCGTTGCCTTGGCGCGCCCAAGATCGGTGATGGGCAGCCCGAGCATCGCGAAGTCCGAGTCCGAAATTCCACTGGGGAGGAGGCAGAGCACGCTGAGCAGATCGCGCGCACCTGGGGAAGAAGTCATGCGCGGGCTCGAAAGCGACATGGCGATGGACTTGTCGAGGTTGGAGTCCTTCGCGTAGCCCTCGCTCAGCAGCGCCGTGTTCTCGAGCTTCCATCGTTCGATGGTTTGTGCGTACCCTTCGAAGGAGATGATTGCGCCGAGGAGCGTAACAGCGAGCGGCATATTGTCTGTAAAATCAAGAACCTCGTGAATCTGGGAACTCGTCGCATCGTCGTCATCGTCCACAATATCGGCGAGCGTTTGAATCGCAGCTTCCCGGGAGAGCGGCTCCAATGGGGGGAGAAACGGCCGCGTCCAGCGCACCTTGGACGGTCGCTCAGCGCCTCGCATTGTGACCTGCCGCGAGGGGATTAATAAAACACACAGCGAGCAAATGACGGGCTTACAAGCAACGCTACGTGAGATATATCCGCCAGATGAGTCAACAGCTCTTCCACGCCCGCGCGAGAGATGGACGGCTCCCAAGTCGTTTCCAGATTGTCGAGCACCAGGAGCGTCGGCTCCACTCTGCTGGACAACTGCTGGAGTACGTCTTTCAGGGTCTGTGCAGACTCGGAAATATCGAGCTGTGCAGCGAGCGCGCTGACAATGTCGGCCCTGCTGAAAGCTGATTCACAAGAGTTAAAGTACCGGTGCACGAATTTTGCCTGAACGTCAGGATGGTGACAGGCGGAAAGCGCGAGGGCAGTCTTGCCGATACCACCCGACCCCAAGATGGCCACCCGGGGGGGATCTTGCGCCGTGAGCATTGCAACGATATTATCCACCTCGTCTTGACGGCCGTGGAAGAGCTTGGGTCGCGGTGGGAAAAGGAGAAAGAGAGAACTCGAGCTAGGAAGATCAGCATCAGCATGAGCCGCTATGGAATCGGCACTGGCCTGTTGTGAAGGCTCTATCTTGCGTGTAAGTAACGCTTGTGAACAAAAAATTACGCACTTACCCAAACCGAGTTCGCAGAACTATAGGTGTCCGCTGTCGATTGTATCAAGGCCATCACCTGCCTGTGCAACACTTCGTTGTCGGCCTCCATCTCTTGGACTGTTTTCATCGACGTCAATTGTGTGTGAACCTAAGCAGCCGAGGCACAGTGAGCGCGCAGACCGGGTTGTCAAATGCACCGCGCACCTTGAATCGAACCAATGCTCGGTCCAAGCCCGCATTGCATTGATCCGACTGCACTATATTATCCGCTGCCTTGAAAAAACGTTTGATGGTCCGCGCCTCCATTTGCGCGCTGACATAGGACTGGATTAGTTGCAGTGTCCTATGAAAATGAGGCTCGTGGATGGAAACTGAGAGCAAACATCGTACGACGTACTCGGCAAAGTCTGCGATGGCCTGAAGCATGGCAGGTGAAAGCAGACTCTCTGCATCCCCGCAGAGGTTGATCAAGCCGCGCAAGATCTCATATATACGCTCCACCATATGCATGCATTTGTCCTTGTTCCTTCGAACCGACTAAGAGGAGGGAATCAATCTGGGAATCGGATCCATCTGGAAAAAAAAAATACCTCCACTGTATCCAGAATGAGAATGCTCACGCCAGCAACGACGCCGAGAAACGGAACGTTGGTCGCGGATTTGGCGATTTCTTGGAGGAATCCGGCTGCAGCTGAGGCGTATGCCACGACGGAGGTGGCACCAGAGCTGGGTTTGACGATGGTCATGGTGGAAAGACGTGAGAACGGCGAACGCTACATTCACAATCTCGCGCCCCTGCATCGGCGTGTAGAAAGCTCCGGACATCGCCAAGACATGCGGACAACATGCAGACCAATCGTGAGTGGGAGGGAGTGATGGTAAAGAGAGAGCCGAAGTGACAATGTGACTCAGCGCATCAGGCGGGTTCCGCGGCCACGTGACTATCTCGCGACGCGTCACACCGTACAGTTGGAACAGGTGGCAGGTGGTTCGAAGCGGCGACACTACTCTTAGCGCAATGTTTTAGACGCGGGGCAGATTAACGAGAGTACTATTCTGGTGGATTCTTACCCCAACCAAAGTAACAACAACAACAACCACCACCACCGGTGGCCAGTCGTCGTTCCGCCTGCATCGAGCGTCGGGCACTCGATTGCCGCCGATAGTTCACCTGCCCAGGACCGTCCGCTGCCCTGGACGAGGTTTCAGCCCAATACCATGCCCCCAGCCCCAGATACACCACGCCCAACCTGCACATCCTTTCGTCCCAGACAACGACGAGCAGACGCACCACCGATGCCGCGCCGGCACCACCGCGCCGCTAGATTCCTCGCCATACGCTCGCGGCAGGCCGGGCTCACGTCGCATCCCGCTTGCGCTCGCTACCGCCTTGACAGGAAAATAGTGATTGGCCATCGCGCGCTTATGAGGCGACTCGATTGCTTTCAAAAACAGATTAAAACATTCCACGCACACATACTCCCCCTTCTCGAGCACACCACTCTCCTCGCTCCGGACACGCTCGCCACCATCATCCAGGACGGCGCGCGCGCATCCAGCCTGTTCCGCACCATTTGTGTCGCTCTTGCTGCCCCTTCCATTCACCGAAACCCCATCCTTCCTCTCGACATCTTTTCGGCGCTCCCAGATGCCTCCGTCGCGTCCCCGCGTCCGCTCGTCGACCCCGATGGAATTTTTATGGATGATCGGATCAGTTGATCACGTGGTACTGACTGTAACGGACTTTTGCGATACCTTCCGCCTGCGACACCCTTTCACGACCAACTTTTCTATTGCGTAGTTTATGGCCTACCGTGGACGGCTTAAACCCCGTACCTCAGCTGCACATGTAGCATAGGTAGTGTTCACAATAGTAACATAGTAACATACAATTGGAGTTGAAACTTGGTTGAAACGTTGAAAAGAGGAGGCAGTCTCAATGTCTGAGTCTCAAAGGAAGTTGTGCCCGTCGGTCAGCTCATGGTATAGCGCTTTAGATCATCTACTATCCTATGTTGTGGATTGCAATTTGCTGTACGGACACGGTGTGATAGTGGAATACTTTATTATAAATTAAATTTTATTATTATTATTATTATTATTAAATTAAAATTAAATATAATTGGCTTTTTCCGCTCAGAGTCTCAGCCCATCCTCAGTGAAGTAACGATGCGGTGCTCCCAGATGTCTCCATAAATCCTCCGCACATCTGTAGGATGATTTCTAAGGACCATATTTCTGACGGTTGAATTCAGGGTCTGGGCTATGCCTGGGCAATCGCGCCGGGCTGCCAGTGCTCGCCCAGTTTTGTCTCGTGCCAGTGCGATTGATGGCCTGAGGTTCAGTTGCACCAATCAGGGCGCATTTCGACTTGTTCCTTGCGTGAAACCGGATGTTAGTGACCATTGTGGGATTGACGATATCAGTATAAAACATTGGACCTTGGAGAATATCGGAGTCTTGAATCACTCGAAACTCGACAATGTACAAGCCCACCATCTCCGCTGTCCTGGCAGCACTTTCGATGTCCTGTATGTCAATGTCAACGCATACTCCAAATGGAATTTCTGGTTGGATGATGTACACGTGCGTGGGAAGTTCGGAAAGATCCGTTGACGGTCGAGCTTCTCTATCACCAACCACCACGACCGACTGCATGATCGATTTGGAAGGGGGCCGACCAGGCAAGAGTGACCAATGATTTGTGCAGCAAAGTTACATCCTCTGACATCGTTCCAGAAATATCGGCCGATCAAGGTGATGAGGCAGCGGCTGCCCGACTTTGGGCAGTGTATGTGTCTGAGGCGGAGAAGTACGACAAGGCGCTAGTACAGAGCTGGAAGAGTGACATGGAAGGTCTCCTTATTTTTGTGAGTGCCAAGGATACCTGGGATCACGCACTCACTTCATATGATAATATGACACAGGCTGCTCTCTTCTCTGCGATTTTGGCGACATTCCTGATGGAAAGCTACAAGACACTGAACAGCGATTCTGGCGATCTCACCGTCCAGCTTTTGTCTGAACTTATTGCGCGACTCGATGCTTCAGCCAATGGAACCTCGGCCGATCCCCGTACCTTCCCCTCATTCACGCCCGCCGCCACATCCATTCTGTGCAACGCTCTGTGGTTTACGAGTCTGGGGCTCAGTCTCGCCTGTGCTCTGATCGCAACTCTGGTTCAGCAATGGGCGCGCGAGTTTCTTCACAAGGCCGACATGCGTTCCGCTCCGGTCCTACGGGCGCATATCTTCTCTTATCTTTACTACGGGTTGCAGAGGTTCCAGATGCACACCGTCGTCGAGGTTATCCCTCTGCTCCTCCACACATCCCTACTCCTGTTCTTCTGTGGGCTGGTCTCGTTCCTCATCCCTGTCAACGTTGGCATGGCTGCTATCGCTTGCGCGCTTCTCCTCGCCATTGTCGCCGTGTATTCCACTCTCACCCTCCTCCCGTTGTGGTATTTGGATTGCCCCTATCGCACACCGCTCTCAGGCGCGTTTTGGCGGGGATTACAGATTCTGGAGGATGTTCGGCGACGATGGCATGTGCACGCCGACGAAACAGGCTTTTCGTCGGCTCCTCGCCGAAACGATAGTATGGTGGAAGCCATGTGTCGTGTGGCCGTTCAACCGTCGGACGAACGAACGGAGAGGGATCAAAGGGCTCTCATCTGGACGATGAAGTCCTTGTCTGACGATCTGGAGCTGGAACCGTTTGTGGAGGCAATTCCCGACCTGTTATGGGGCCCTGCTGGGAGGCGCTACGCGTACGAAGACCAAATCCGCCAACTAATGACAAACCCGAATGTCTTGTTGCACCACCGCATCGGCGCTCTCCTCAACAGCTGCTCGGCGGGCACGCTGCCCTTGGATGCCACCAAGCGCCGCCGAGTTACTTGCTATAAAGCGCTTTGGGCCATTGCACGGCTCTCCTCGTCCTGGATCTCGAGAGGTGCTGATATCGCCGTGGATTTCTCCTCGATATATAATCGGGACTGGAAATTGGCCACGACGCGACTGTTCGATTCGGATGTCGACCCATATATTCCATCGGCATTGGCACTTATGCAGTGGAGTACATTTGGCTCTGTGCGCCAGCAGCTGATAGACCTACGGGACTATCTTGAAGCCGGTCTGGAAGACGCTAGCTTCAGTGGTATTCCTGACTTGCCTCAAATCGCATCGACGATACATGCCATCGAAGCAAGATTCACGGTGGATGCCCCTCATAAGATTCTCTACAGAAAGACGACATACCGCTCTTCAGATGTGGCGCCTGATCCTTCCACTCACGCGACCGTCCAGCTACGAAAAATCATTTCCCACATCGACCAACTCCTCGTCGTCCAACCCTACAGGATTCTGTTTGAATACCTCGCGCAGTCGACCCAACTGTTATCAATTCCATATCATTGGGACGAAACTCGGGCAGCCATGGTCATGGACACTTCGATACCGTCGTCCGTTGTCCAGCCCGCTCTCAGCAACTGGTTTTATCCAGTGATGTCAGTGTCGTTGGACAGAATGAATGCTGCCTCGGACACTTCTGTACCTGGATGGATTGATACGAGCATTTCCATTCTACTGTCGGTCTGGAAACCCGGCGCCTTTTGGCAGCGCAACAAGATTTACAGTCACTCGGCTCTTATCAAATTTCTGAATGAACGGCGTTCAGATCCGGCCTTGAGGACTGTTCTGGTGAATGGCGGAAGATGCGAACTCTTCCTATGGTCCAGCTTCCCAAGCGCTCTGGCGGATTACGATCCGTCAAGCCCTATCCAGAATGCTCGGATCAAGGACTTTCTAACTGCGATGTGGCGGTTAGCGGCTCTCGGTATTAACCAGGTGGTCCAGCGGAAGGATTCATCCCGATTGGCTTCTCTCGAAACGGCGTTGAACGCGTTGTTGGAATTCGGCTTCTTCACCCACATGTCCATCTCAGTCATGGCTCTCATTCGTAACCAGATCTTGGATGAACTCTCCGCCAACCCTGGGGACTTGTGGTCGACACTCCGTCACCCTATCTTTCAGGAGACCTCAACCGAAATTCCGGATCCAGCACCAAAGTACGAAGGATTGTATTTTGGTACTCGAGTTAACGAGGCAAGAATCGGCAATCTGACGCACTTCCTCGAACGCTGTATTGGCGACGAAAAACCGTATGCGGCGACCGAAACTCTTTCCAAGCTGAACACCCCAGAGATCATTCCAAGAGCGGTGATCCATCCTACCCACCAGGTTCGATTCGCAAATGCTATACACTCGCACTTGGCTCTTGGAGTTGGAGGATGGGCGGATCTGTTGGCCGCCATTGTGGAGTTGCACTGCTGGGATGTCTACTGTGTCTCCTCCGGCCTGTCCACTCCTACCCCTCACCTGGGACGATGGTCTGTGCTTCAGTATCCGTGGTTGGAAGATTCAATTGCGCGGAATCAAATTCAGGGCAGTTTCGTGAGCCACGAAGCAGAGTTGTCCTCGGTAGGCGATGCATCTCCCGTTCTCTCTCGTTTGCGACAGATATTGCAAGGACTGATGGCCAAACACCCCGAACCAAGTGCAGAGGATCCGGCTGTCATGGACACGCAATCTATCCTGGAGGCGGAGAACAAGGCAGGGACAACCGTTGCTATAGCCTTACAAAACGAGACCCGTACCGTAGGTCCGTAAAGTTTAAACCACGTCTCACGATTTTGACAATGATTATTGCATGACATTGAACAAATTGAAAAGGTCAGGACCCATTTTTGGGGGACGGATATATCGATCCAGGTTTATTGACGAGAAAACAAAGACCCCAAAAGACCCCGGAAACTGGGAGTGGAACGGACCGGTGGTACCGATCAGTGGCAGTGCACACCCCTGCTTGCTCTTTACCACCACCGGTGACCGAACATTCTGGCGGCATGCACCTTCATTCACACTTTAATCATTTCCGTGCCTAACAGAGAACATCCACGCTACTTCAACGAGATAGTCCCTCAGCTGCCCGTCCTTCTAGCACTTGAATCGCTCCAGCTGTGCTGCATAGATTGGTCGGACGTGTCGAAGGCGACCGTCAATTGCCTTGCACAGCTGCTCCCCAATGGCACGGAGTTGATTAGATCGAAGTCGCTTTCTGCCTGCCGCAGGACCTCGTCGCCGTGCTTTCACGCTCCCCAGGCCTTCGAGAACTGCGGGTCAAGTTTGATCCCTGGGATCGGGGCAAATCGCTGGATTCGGCAGACTCGGATCGCCTAGGTTCAGGCGACGCGCAATTCTTACACAACCTTGAGCTTATGCGGCTCGACAAAATCCACCGGGACCTGGAGGGACACATTTTTACCTGGCTCAATGCCGCGGCCTGCGGTCCGCCGATTCGCGCGTTGCAGCTACGATTCCTCCGCGGGGGGGCTATTGGGCCACTCGGGAGGCTACTTCCTGCCGTGATATGTGCTTCTGTTTCGATGCTACTGCAGGTAAGCCGTTCGCTTTCATCTGCAATATTAATATGACTCTAATACTCGCCGTTCACAGATGTTATCAAAACACACATCGACCTCTCACGGAATAACTCCCTCAATCAACTCACCCTCCACATCTCGCTAACAGAAGTGATGAACGAGAACGCTTTCGTCCCTGAACTGCCGACGGCCATCTGGCTGATGGGGTCAGCGTGCTGGTACACATAGCCTTGGTCCAGCTCGATGGTTTCTTCGGCGGTGATGTGCCCCGTCCAGAAATGGATGAGATTCAGCTTGTCGTGGCCGCGGACGGTCGGAAGCGGATATACCGCCTCTGAATAGGCGATACATTGAGCGAAGCGAAGGTGCACGATGGCTGGGAACTTACTGAGCGGCCATCGCGCCAATTAGAGCGCTTCCCTCGGTATCTAAGCAGGGCTGTTCACTTTGATTGTAAAGACCGCGGATTTTGAGAGCCGCGACGCGCCGCAAGGTAAGGAAATCCCAGCAGCTCAGAGTCGGCATGAACGGCGAACGGAGTGGGTCCGGCTATGCAGAAAATTCCGCGTGGATATTTGGGGTCCACGACCGTGCGTATACTCGCAGGACGGGGTTCGGCAGACCTGAGGGTCTTCATCAACCTGTAGGCCTTTCGAGCGGTGCCAGCGACAGATAGAGTGCGGAGCGCTTTACCCGCCGGAATAGGGAGCGGTTGGTTTTCGACCTGTCTGATTTGTGAGAGACAGGTGAGCCATAGAGTCGTATGACTCTGTACCTCCCGCAATGTGCGACAGACCTAGCAAAGGTTGTTCAGGGAGGCGATGTTAGTAGCACAAGTACCGACCGAAAAGAGATTGAACAGATCAGGAACATCCAGCTCTTTGGCAAGGTCCAAAAGAAGTTCTTGAGAGAATTGCGGGAAGCTGCGTGCGGGTGGTAAGCACATGGACGACTCAGACGTGAAAATTGGATGAAGGGTACCACCGCCAATGTCCTCGCTTGGTCCTAGTAGCCATCCATGGGCGCAACCTCAGAGTGGAATCCAAGGTAAACAACTCAACTTCAGGAACATTGTTGCAAAACGAATAGGCTCAGATTCGACCATGATTAATAAGATTCGACCATGATTGCTGAACCTTTAGGTTTGGCTACCCAGGAGAACTTGCGTTTGGCCCATTTCGTCCACATGTACAAACAAGACTTAGTCAAGCAACATCAGTCATAGCGAAGAAAAATCGCAAAAAGTACTAGACATCACGAAGAAATGAGGGAAAAACTGCAAAGAGATTGGCCGATACTTATCCCTGCTACATGCAACTTGACAAATATGTTTTATCTGCAGCGGATGGTGCATTGCTCAGGTTCCGATTTTGAGTTTCAGTCATTTCTTCTTTGTCGTTCGGTTAGTTTTCCGAAATTACTCATTCTTGCTTAACATCGAGCCGGTATCTCGGGTTCGGTGATTCCCGGTACATCATCAAAGTGTGTTCAAAAGTTACCGGGAGAACGGGAAGACGGAAGCACTATGTTTCTGCTGATTGGGTACATTCTCGTCTGACAGTGATAAAGTCGTCGATTCGTCGCGACTCGCGACTCGTAGGAGCAATGATTGATGCCGTTGATGGTGGTCCGTGCGCTTGTTTGGTTTTGCGTCAAGGGTCACGTGTATGTTGGTCGCGTCGAATCGTTGCTTCCTCGCTCTTTCTTCCCACTTTCATCTCCCCCGCGTCGGTGCCCCCCAGCCATCCTGAGCTAGCAGCTCTGCCATTCTTGATGTTGCAGCCTCCCCACGTCCCATCTCAGATAAGAAGACTCGGACACCTACCTTCGTGAACGCTGCGACTCAAGACCCGCCGAGTGCGGAGTCTCTCACCGGCGACCAACACATCCCGCCTCTGGGAGAGCACGGTGATGTGGTATGGCGTGGTGTGGTGCGTCAATCTTCCTTGTCGCTATCCCTCAAGTCCTCGCTATCTTCCCATTCACCCCCGCTTCTCTGTGTCTACACCTCGGTGCTATGGAACTTGCAGACTATCTCAAGTTCTTGTTTGATGCCCCCTAGCAAGATCTCTCTCCCTGTAAACTCTGATTCCCCGCGTAATGGGTGCAAGCCAGCAAGTCCACCAAGATTCTCATTGTCGACCGTCAAGGTTCAAGTTCGTGAACAAAGCTCCCCGGAACTCAGCCCGTTATACCCACCCCGCGCTCCCAAACCCTTTCGCATGTTTGTGTGGCAAGTCACGAACGACTTTCAAGGTCAAACCAAGCCTCAATGTCAAAACCAAGCCTCAACGTCAAAACCGAGCCTCCCAGTCTCAAGTTCAGGCATCGGGCCCACGCTCTCTCAGTCTGGCGTTCTCCTCAGACTCTTCCGATCGTCGACCTCGTATGCGTCGTGGAACCTCACGCTCTCTCTCTTTCGCATTCTCCCTCAAACTCTTCTGATCCTCAGCCTCGTATGCGTGATGGAACCTTGTTTCCCAACCGCCATCGGGACCATTCGACCTTGTCAGATTCCATCGCATCAGTACATACTTACCATGCAACAATTCATTTCCTTTTTCCACACTATCTCATTCGTGCTATGAATCGAGCTTTAGTTTCCCGAAATTGAGCAATGCATGACCCGCAAGAGAATCTGTGTGCTGCTTTGCAATGCATCACCATGTGTCCCAATGGTTGCGAACATTGGCAATGTCCCCAATATTCCGGACATCGTGGAATCGCTAAGACTATGCAATGGCACATGAAAATCCGGAATGATTTTGAGCCATTGCCTGCCTTGGGACGCATTTTGATCATTGCAACCGCAGGCAAGTATTTTCTGGTTTTGGTGATGAGTCACAAGACCATGTGGCTTGGACCGGTCTTGTGTTACAGGATACTTTCCAGAGGCAGTTTTGAGTTAAGTGACCTCAGCTGTTTGCATTGAATCAATCCCGGAAGTCTCCTCGACCAACTTGCTACTACTGCTATGACAGCACATTCTGCTCCGCTGTGTCTTTGTCTGCTGCCTGTTTGAATCTGGCAAATGGAATTCTGTTTGCCGGTATGCATGTTCTACACTGCAGCTGGCGGCCATGTTCTTCCACTTGTCTCAGCACCGTCAATATTCAACCACAAGTTCGCAAAAGCGCAATCGCAATTTGCTGTTTCGCTCTGTCCCCAGCTACCCTCCGCAAAAGACCGTATGCAGGACACGCAAGAAAGCCCAGGCATAACTCCTGATCACGTAGTCCGACAGTGGCAATTTTCCTGGATCTAGCTACACTGGTCCAGAAATATCATCTCAACTCCATAGACACTTGCCTTACCACATGTACATAGCCAGAGCAGACTAGTGATGAGGACCCAAGGTTTTGAATCAGGAACGAAAAGAAGGCTCCGACTAACTGAAGATGGTTGTTGCCCAAACTTGCCCCGATTCCGAATCACAAATTTCAGCTGTTGAATTGGGGACTCCTGGTCAGTGTGCCAGCACACAAAATGAACAAGCTGATGTTCTGTGAGATATATTGCATTGGCAATCTTCCAAACTGCCAGCAGGCCTACAGCACATTCCGCAAATTTCTTGCAGCGGTCAACGACGAAAGAATATTTTACATATAATGTGTTCCCGTTGGTTAATACTTTACGACTTCAAATGTGCTCAGAACCTAAAGGTTCAGCACCCGCCTCGAAGAGGCCTAATCCAAGTCATTAGTAGTAACAGGCAAGCCCTCGCGAGGGCGACCGTGGTGGTCAGAGTCAAGTTGTTTCCCAGCACGTGCCCAACATTGATCCCATCAACATCGGAATTGCTCTTGCCTCACGCCGCCGTCAGGTCGCTGATAAAAAACTTCGAAACACTGCAGTGAGTCGACTGAGTGAGTCTCGCAGTCAAGAAGAGGAATCCGACACTGACTACTTTCGTAGCTATGCCCTGGTTTCGCCACAACCTTTCCCTCCATTTTGCGGCGCAGCGCAGCTCAGGCTTTGGCTGGGCTTTGGCGAGGCTGCAACTTTTTCAACCTTCACCATTCCCACTGCCCTCGGTGTCAATCACACCGCACGGACACCGGTACCATTGCATTCTGGGATGACTTCTCGTTCCACCATATCACCTGCGTCTGCGAAGCTCAGCCACCGATGCGGCCAAACTTCACGCAAAATGTGGCCTGACAAGCGCGGAGCCTCGCGCGCATGGACGATTGTCTGTGAATGGAGGCATTCTTCTCGAGGGAGCTTGAAGAGTTCCGACGCCGCTCAGCGCTGACGTGTCGTGCCATAGCCTCCTGTTGTGGGTCGTTTGTGACTTGGTGGGTCCTTCATCACCGCCACGGTGGCCACACTTGCACGGCTACTTAAGAGGGCAGGGCTGCGTCAATAACAGCAACATACACTTGCACCCACCAATCACTTTCCCCCTCCCTCTCTTGAACTATATCGCGCTTCCTTGTCTCTCACAAAGCTCCAATTGTGTCTGACACTCGCCGGCCGACAAGATGCCGATGAATCTGCAACGACTGGCGGTATGTCGCCTGTATTTCTTGAGGTCTCGTTCCCTAACTAGCACAATGAAGGCAGATAACGGCGAGGGCTCCACAGCGCAAGAACTGATACGCGTGGAATTCCGTGACATAGACGGGCAGTGGGTTCTCGCCCAGTGTCCAGCGATCGTGTCAGGGATTCCTGCGCAGGGTGCTGAAAACGGAGTGAACCCCGGCGACCTGACGCACCTCTACCTCCCCGATGTTGCCATCTCAGTCAATCACGCCCGCGACCTCCTCCGCGGCTGCGTCGTTCTCCATGATTGTGAATTTGCCACCATCGATAATGCCGAGGATAAAGATCCCCGCACAGAAGCGATAACGCTGGAACATCTCTCCAAGCTCACTATTGGGTTGAGCCTGAGGGACAAGGACAAGACTTGCGCTTTCTTTGAACGCCTCATTTTTCCGCATCTCACGTCCTTGTCACTTGAAGCCAAAGGAGGAGGAACAGTCATGTACTCCCACCTGGACCCCAACGAATTCCTGAAGATGTCAAAGGCTTCGCTTACCAAGCTGTATCTCGCGAAGGTACACGATTTTGCCTGGTCCGACCTGGGGGTGCTTTTGCAGACGCAATGCAGCCGTCTCAAATCAATTACCTTGCACTGCACCGGAGATTGGGATATCTTGAAAAAGTTCAAAGCGGCGGACTTCCCTATGCTCGCACAATTGGAAGTCAGATCCTCGATGCCCATCCACGAATTCCATAGTCTGGTAGGTTTCGTGGAGAAATTTGTAAACACCCGTGCGCCCGAACTTCGGACTCTCCGAGAAGTCACCGTGGATGTAAACATCAGCTTTCCCGCCAGTGTATCTGCCACTAATTGTGATGCCAAAATCGAGTGGATGGAGGATCAGCTTCGAAACCGCTGGAAAGCGGTAATTGCTAAGAGCACAGTCTCTCTTGGTGTCTGGGAAGCCCCTTGAGACACAAGTCGGTTGTAACTAGATCCATCATGATGTACATGTATGCTCCATCCTTAGTCTGACTGCAGCGTGTTTGTTGGATTATACAGGTACATCTAGTACGCATCAAGTTCGCGAGCAGATGTACCGTTAGTCTGCCATATCCCAATGACAAAGCGGGTTGGAGGATATCTTTACCGTTGGGGCGGAAATAAAGCCGGAAATCTTCACGGCGTCTGACCCAGTGAACTCCTCCGCGCCCCTCCAAAGGTCATCCACGCCCAGGCGCTCACTCCGCCTCAACGCCCCGCTTCCATCAGCAGACTTCCGTCCTCGACAAGTTCATACTGTCGCACTAAACCCAAGGGGATTCGGGAAGGCGCGGGGTCGGGTTGAGGGGTGTGGAACTGATATTCTGAGGATGAGTTGCACTACATGAGCTGCGTGGAAGGGGACGTACCAGTTTTTTACGCGCCGCGACGAGTATTAGGTTGGGGCGGGAGAGCGCGCGGATTTCAAGTTCGAAGATATTACGTTCCAACTCGAGGGAAAATGCGGGCCTGCGGGCAGAGGGCGATTTAGAAGCAGATGGGGAGGGTTCGATTCCCAGACGGAGCTAGTATTAGAGCTAGGGCAAGGGAAGCCGTCGGAAGAACGAGGTTGTGGTTTTAAAAGGGTGGCGGTCGCGCACGGACCACCCGCGGTGGGACTGAGTCAGATTGGCCCAAGATTCACTGCGCGTTGTACATTGGTTGGGTTGGGCTTGCGGATGGTGGTAAGTACCACTGCCAAAGGATTGTGGGCCGCCAGAGTGGAAATTATTGACTTACGATTCGTACGAAGGGTGGTTTATTGCGGTTCGATGTTCTCTTTCTTCACAGCTAGGGGCCGGTGTCAGATTCGATTCGTGGTTGACCCGGTAATAGCTTGACTCCTGGTTCTTGAGATCGCGATTGTCGCGCTGTAAGGGGCGCCCAATGATTCATGAAATTTGAATGTCCGGCTTTCTTCGGAAACATCGGCGATGCACGACTGAACGGCACATAACATATACAATACCTTCTGAGTCCTTCTGCTTGAAGTTTGAACCTCAACCTCACAGCTGCCAGCTTTGAACCCGGGACAAAGTCGAACCGCAGTGGAGGTGGACATGCGATTCAATCATCCAGGCGGCTCCACACGCAGACGACGTACCTCGCAGTACCTACGGCAACGCACATCCTCCACATTGCTTTTCGTGCATCGCGCGTGCCTCCGTACGTCGGCTGACGACGAACTTGGTAACGGGCAAGCGACGCTTGCATCCCAATGCGTCCCTCGGAGTCGGCGAGTCGGCATCCCGCTGGATTCGCCGCGGCCGCTCTGGATTTTCGACGGCAGGAACGAGACTCGCACATAGGAATTTGAAAGGCACTGCGAGAAGATGCTGCGACGTCTCGCGCGTTTGAGCGTTCAAATTTCAATGATTCGGTCGTCCACGATGTCGCGCCAAGAGGCCAAGACTGCATGGCTATGATGGCCGTCTCCAGGTTAAAAACGGCGCTTTCGTGCTTGTACAGTTCTGTGCTGCTTGAAGTGTGCTTCTTCGCCAGATGCGCGCCGGGACATTCGAAGTGTCTGGTGGTGAGTCCAATCGTGGTCAAGGTCGAAGAAGAAGAGGCCACGTCGATCTTCGACACAAAGCGTCTCTATAAATAGCCTTGTCGTTACCGCACATCACTGATACTGCCGGATCTACGCGCTGCTTGATTGATGCGATAATTTCCGGCGCTCCCCTTAAAAAGGCACGCCGCGCCTCCCAACTCTCCATTCTCCTTCGGCCGCGCCCTCTTTTTTCGTTTTCGTCTTCCGTCTTCGTTTTCGCACTCGCTTTACTCAGAACTTGACGTTCTCTTGCCTTTTACCTTCACTCCTTCTTTCGCTTTTCACCACACCACCCACACCCACTCCAACCAACACAATGCAGTTCTCCGTCGTTGCCATCCTCGCGGCCTTCGCTGCCGGCGCGCTCGCGGCGCCCGCGCCCATCTTCATGCGTCAGGACACTTGTGATATCAAGAGTGCGTTTGCTGCGTCTGGGATGTCGTTCCGCGTATTGACAGGCTGAATAGACTGTGTCCTCGACCTCGCCCCCTCCGTCGTCTCCTGCGGCTCCGCTGCTGCCCAACTCGGCGCCGGTACGTCCCGCATCTCCCTTCCCCCTTCCCCCTTCCCCCTTGATCCTTCCACTGCTAAATATCATACAATGCAGACCCCGTCTCGGACGCAGGCTGCCTCATCGCCGCCGCCAAGGACGTCGTGGACCTCCCCCCCGCGTGCAGCGGCTGCCTCGCGCAGTTCGGCATCGCCATCCCGTCGACCGGTGTCCTCGGCTCGATCGAGGACGGGATCTCCTCCGCCGGCGACGCCATCAAGGGCGGGCTCTCCAGCCTCGGGGACGATATCTCCGGCCTCTTCTAGTTGTCTCCGGCCTCTTCTGAAGAGCTGAAGACGGGAAGACGTGAAGAGTCATTGTATATATGGGTGAAGGAAGAAGGAAGTAATGAAGGGTATAATGGAGTAATAATTGAATAATAAACCTGCGAAGACAAACCTTGTGTGAGCAGACTCGAGAGAGGTTTTCAATCTCAATCTCGCCCAGTGGATGTTGCAGCGCAGCGGAGCGAATGGCACTGTAACGCGTGAAAACACGCGCTCCTCTAATCCGCCGTGTTTAGATTCCTTCTGTAATACTACCTAACTACCTTCCAGTGTCCAGACTGCGAGACCGATCTCCGAGAGCGCTGTAGGCGAAGCAAAGGCACAGACCTCCCAAGGAAGAAAGACAACCTAAGAGACGCAGTCAAAAAGGGAAAGGGGGGCTCTCCCCCGCGATGTTCGAACGCCTCGGACCCGAATCGAACGGGTGTCCAGTGTCCACAGAACACACACCGTGCGACCCGCCACCGAGCCAGTCCCAGCGAATCCAGTGAATCCAGTGGCAACGGCCTTCCTTGAATCTCGAATCTCGAATCTCGACCGCTTCAACGCTCGAAACCTTGACAGATGTTCAACTTGCGAGAGAAATCTGACACCTGAGAGAAAATGAGTAAACTGCGAGAGCAAGACGGCGCCGAACTCCAGGAAAAAACGCATTGCTTAGCAAGGAATTACAACCCAGCCCGGATCGAACGGGACACATAATACATCTCCTCCGTGGAATTTGCAAGGGGTGGAAAGGAGGCCCGGGGAGAGGAGGGAGAGGCGGACCGTCCGCTGCTGGGTCTGTACTGTAGTACTGCACATTGTTTTGACGCTGTATGAGTTGTGCCAGCCAGAGCGTCGGTGGTGAAGGTACACACGACACCGTGAATTCAACCCCGATACATTGTCACGGTCGCCTGAGAAAAAATGGGTAGGAGGGAGAAGTAAAATGCCAATGGAATTTGAAACGGGGCGGAACTCTACAAGAAAACGACACACAAGAACTACGACTCAGCCCGGATCGAACGGGGGATATCGCCGTCGGTCATGCAAGTTTCTACTATCAAAGGAGGAGAGTGCGGACCGTCCGCTGCTGGGGCTGTACACGCGGTGGTTGGACGCTGTATGAGTTGTGCCAGCCCCAGAGCGTCGGCGTTGAAGGTGGAAGAGCATCGCCAGTGGTCGCACGTTTTCATCGAGGCAGTATCATCACCGTCGTTGGGGTGCGTCTCGGTGGCTTTCAAACGCGCAAATAGTATCCAGCCAAGGTTGAAATAAAGCACACAGTACATAGAAACAGACGGAAACAACGGATCAGACCAGTAGATACGAAAAAGATGGGTAAAATAGCTTGTCCACTGTGAGCAACACGCTCAATTTTTCCCCGAGAGAACCCGCATCACGTCAAGCAGGACTTGCAGTAACCATCCTCACACATCCCTCCGGATCCCCCGGTGCCCGCACAAGGCCCTTGAACACCGTCTTGCCCAGCAAAAAATCAACACGCTTCACCCCGTCATTCCTCGCCGCCACCTCGCGGTCCCGCAAGTGCGGCGGCGGCACACGGCTCCTTACCGCCTCCGCGCGGCAGCGCTTTGTGAACGCCTTCGTCACCGCCTGCCGATCCTCCTCGCTCAGCGTCTCCCAGTCCGCGTGCGAGATGCGCTCGTGCAGCGCGCGGTGCAGCGCCACGAGCACGTCGCCGAGGGAGATCGGGACCTGCGGCGGGCCGGGCGAGGCGGGGGACGCGGACGGGAGCGCGAGGTCGATGGGCCAGAACGGGAGGCGCGGGTGCAGGATGCGCAGCGCGGTCTGCGGCGGGTGGAACGCGGGCTCGCGGATCTCAGCCACGCCGAGGGATGCCGCCTGCGGGGGATTCGCATTCACGAGGCGCATGGGTGCGAATTGGAGCGGCGCGAGGTCGAAGTGGAAGATGGGCGAGGGCGCGTCGCCGTTGAGCCACGGGTGTATCTGCAACGCGGGCTGCGCGGCAGCGGCAGCGGCGTACGGGTTTCCGATAGGGTTGTTCAGCCAGGAGGGCGGAGGCGGCGCGTTTGCGGCGCCGAACGAGTGCGCGCGGCGATGCCCAGGGGTTAGATACGCGGATTGGCTGTGCAGGAACGCCGGGGCGGCAGGCTGCAGGAAAGGAGAGCTCGGTAGCGTGGGCGCGGGACCGTGCCAGGACGTTGTGCGCTGGCGGCTGGAGATGGGCGCCCAGGACGCCGTGTATGGGGACTCGTACTCGGGCGCATTCTCTGGCCATAACAGACTGTTGGCATTGAAGTTTTCAGGAGTACCTGGGGGTGAATATGGAGAGGCGGGATAGAGCAGGGGAGACGGCGGCA
Organism: Mycena vitilis; assembly: GCA_029203975.1. NCBI lineage: Eukaryota > Fungi > Basidiomycota > Agaricomycetes > Agaricales > Mycenaceae > Mycena > Mycena vitilis. The sequence continues at coordinate 48,081 of JARGYF010000081.1, forward strand.
GGAAGGGTGAGTGAGCCGCCTGGGGTGTTGTGTAGAAGGGATTTTGGAGAGCAGTCGGTGATGCCTCGGGCACGTAGACAAATGGCGCGGCCATGATGGTCCGATGAATGTGAGCTGGGAGTACGCTTCCGAACTATAAGTTTATGTAAAGAGTCGAACCCAGCAGTGCGATATGCCCGATGGTGCGATAGAGCACACTGTATCGCCGAGTCACCGATACCCGCCAGTGAGCGCCGATTGCTGTCTGGGGCTGTAATCACTTGTTGGAGATCGGGGACGAAGGAGATGTCGATTTTGGCTGTTGTGGGGTAAATTCATGAGTCAGTCAAGCGCAGGAGAAAATGGCAGAAGCTCTTACAGTGATGTATACGATATATACGAGTCCCCCGGCAATTGAGCTATAGAGAGCTGTTGAGGGTAAAAATTTGTAAAATCGCCGGTGTTGACTTTATGGCTGAAAATGTTTGCTGGGAAGAGGGGAAAGTCGACAGATGTTAAACGATCACAGCCAAGATGCAGGTTTTTTCTGTCCTGGTTGAAATTGGGCCAGTAAGTAGACTCAGTCCTCAGGCTATTGGGCGCTAACTTGGCGCTAAAAAGGAGTGGCGATTTTAACACCCTACGGGCGAAAGACAGGGGGGAAGACAGCACTTACGACAGGCAATTGGCGTTGGTTGCGCGCGCAGAGGGATTTACTGCTATCGGTGGGTCTTGTGAAAAGCAGATGACTGTCGAAGATAAAGCGACGAGCGGTGTTTGCAGTTGCTTATCAATGTTTGATCCACGCCACCTCCAAGCCCATCTTTTCGTCTGGTTTATTTTATGGCTTGTCGGAGCCCACTGCATGTTCACGAAAGCAAGGGATGGATTCCCTTGGTCGTCTCTCCCGTCGTACTGTCCCGAAGGCAGACTCTGAGTGTACTCATAAGTTATGAGGTTGATTTTCGGACGGGGACACAGTGGATCTTGTTCCCAACTTGTTCCATTATAAATCTTGAGATACTTCCAATCGCATCCCTCCCTCGCGGCACTCTACCCAAACCTGGGTTTCACCTCCTGCTCCAGAAACTGCCGAATTGTCCCAAACTTCACACCCAGCGCGGCGAGTTTGGGATCCGGCAAGGTGTCGTCGGCGTGGATGTCCTTCTCTGCGTGAAATTGGAACTACAGTTGCGGCATGTCAGTTTAAGGCATACAGGTGGATGGCGAAGGAGGGTAAACACACCATTTCGTCGATTGCGAGGACACCCGTGGGAGGACCGGTGACGATACTAACGTCGGCACCAAGAACTGCAAGTCGTGGTAAGTAATGTGAAGGTGGGAACATGGACAGAGACGGCCGCACCTTCCCCAGTCACCGCCGCGAGCTTCCCATGCGTTACCCTTTCGTTGAGGACGTGGTATACCTTTCCAGAAATCTCCTTCGATGCATCGGTGTAGTTCTTCAACAGCGCGAGTGTCGCAACAGGGACGTCATGCTCGACCCAGGTCCAGCAAACCGTGCCCTCGGCCTTATAGTACGGAGCTGAGAGGATAAATCCGTTCGCGGCCTTTCTGAGGAGGCCCATTCTATTGGAGAAAGAAAGGAAGGCGCGGCACATGAGAAGGGAGGAAGGGAAGAAAAGTGGAAAGGGGGGTACGGACGTCCAGTAGTTCTCAAGGAAGCCACCGAGATGGAGCGAGGCGTTGGGGACACCGGAGGCGCGGAGGTACTCCTCGACTTCAACTTTCTCTGTCAGTCGATGACGCGGTAAGTACAAAGTGAGTTGGAACGGAAGGATGTTCACATACGTTCATAGTGCAGCGCGTTCTTGTATTTCCCACCAGAGGCTTTATCCAGACTCGGCAACGAGCTTCAGGCACACGGTAAGACCAGCTCAATAACGGAGGGATAAACGGCGTACGTGAAGATGAAGAATTTTACCCCCGCCTCTTTGGCGGCGTCGACCATGTTCTTCCCCTGCACCAGCTCGTTCGGGCCATCTGCTGTGATCGGCATGATAATCGCAGTGACCTTTGATGCTACGTTTAATGTGAATTATTGCATGGTGGATTTACGTACCGCGAAGACCGCCTCGCTGCCACGCAGGGCGTCTGTGAGAGACGCTCGGTGAAGCGGATCGCCCTTCACAACTTCGATTCCTTCCGCCTTCAACTTAAGGGCGGCCTCGGAGCCGGGGTTGCGCGTGATTGCGCGTGGGGTGAAGGTGCCATCTTTGAGGAGGGCGCGTGCGACGGCGGCGCCTGAATTATTCGTGTAATCACGGCGATTACGGACAAACATAGGAGGGACAGTACCTTGCAATCCAGTGGCGCCAAACACAGTGACGATGCGAGGGGAGGACATGTCTGAGTAAGGAGGCTAATACAGGACTGCGTCTTTCACCTCGCCGCTTTTAAAGCAGAATCGAATTGGCGGTCGCACGGTGCGGATAAATCGGAGCTTTGGATGACTGAACGATGACCAAGACAACTTACGTGACTCGGCATATTATCCTTCTGCACCCGTTGAAGCGCCCTCAGTGCCCCTCACACCTTGCGCAACAAATCGCTGGGATCGGGGAACGGATCCAGAAGACCGGTCGGTTCCAAGTGATTTGGCGCCGATGTGTTGCCATTGGGAAGGTCCAAAAACGTGGATGAAGTTTAGGTCTGTCTTTAGTTCAGCGTTCGGAAGGTTGAACATCGAAGCTTGCACGCTTGAAGCTTGAAGAGCCACCGGCGTTTCCTGGCTCGCTCTCTCGACGAATGATAGGCTCTTCAAAAAATCGCGTCCATTGATTTAGCCTCCGCGAGTTAGACATGATAGGCCGGCAACCACGCCCTCCCGTTCGCCTTCTGGATCTTCAGTATAGCGAGATCGAACCCATCCATCGTGCGGGCGTTCAGCGCAATGTCCGTCCGCTGTGTATTCGGAAGGAATCGCTGGCAAATCGAGACCCCGCAGATCTTGCAGAATCCGTGAAACACGAATTTCCTCCCGAACATATACTCTTGCAACTGGTCCAGCGCAAAAAACGTTACCGCCGTCGCTGCCGGGTAGGTCCATAACGCAGCATCCTGGGTCGAGTTCAACCATGCGGCAATTTGGATTGTATGGGACTTACGCGGATGCAGCTGCTGCAGTTGCATTCCCTCACAGTCGTGATTTTGACGGGACTGCGTAGCTGGTACCGAACAGCACCGCAGTGGCAGCCGCCGGTGTAGTTGTGCATTTGGTTGGGAATGAATTCTGCGACTGCGAGTTCTGGAGTGGGCCTCCTCGCCTCCAGAAAAACGTCGCTACGCGCCACAAGCTCCACGTCCGCGAGGGCCCGGATCTATGAGGGTCATCGCGCCGGTGCACCGCCTGAGATGGGATGAACGCACGTTGATCGCGAGCGCCTTCCCTTCGACGGCCTCGTGCATGCGCGCCATGACGGACGTGCCGCATGTGGGGCAAAACTCGCCCTTTCCTTCAGTGCTAGGGTCGCAAAAATGAGAAGGAAGTGCACACCTTATGCGCCATCCTCTCGAAATTGTACGTTGTCAAACTAGTATCCTCTTTGGCTTTGACAACGCCAAAGTGGTCTCCGCGCGCCGGAAGGAACCAGAGATAGCCATTCTGCAAACCGATGTAACGAGATTGAATGAATGGGTATCGGATAGATCGAACGCACTTTGGAGCAGATACTGCAGCTGCAGATTGCCGCCTGCTTGAGCTGCGCGCGTGTCGTTATGGTGAATTTGAATGCGCCACAATGGCAATTTCCTCGATAGAGCGTCAGTTGCAGACACTCGGACATCGTAGGGGCCAGGACGCCTCGATCTCGTTTGCTTATATCCCTTTATGATGACCAATGAAGAGCACCACGAAGCATACTTCGAGACCAAGATGGGCATCGGCCGTTCCAAAAGGGATGAAGAGGTCAAACTCCATCACACGTGGCGGGGAACATGGCTGAGCGAAGCGTCAGAATAATTTTTGGAGCAGCTGGTCAACTTACGTAGGCTGATTCGTCGTCGGTTTGAATCTGATTCATCACCACTGATTGTGCGAGTCCTAGCACGGTAAGCCAGTGAAAATACCAGTAGTAAGAAGGGCCACAGCGACCTGGGTCCTGATTCGATCCAAATAAAACTGCACTCTGCCACTAGACGGTCTTCCAGTATCAACGCTTGAATACCGGAAGTGGAAGTGCATCAGGCGTTGAGATCGGCCGGCCGCGACCGCCCGGAAAAGCGCTGAGTGGATTACAGAATCCGATTTGAATCCAGACTCATCCAGTCAGACCAGTCCCAGAAAAATGGGGCTGGCTCCAGTGAACGGCCTGCCACCGAGCAGTACCGAGTTCAAAATTTGATCGTGGAAGGCTCCACGAGCCTTTGCGAGGAAGTTGACGATTGCGGGCGATGATTGAGAAAGACGATGGTCGTTCTTGGGGAGTGCAGTGTCACTGTCACAGTAACGATCACATCATCCACGATCACGTGCCTTCCCAAGCACGCACGACTTACTTACTAGTCACTTAGGACTAAGACAAACGGGGAAAAGGCTCGCCAAGAGTACCTCTCGCTCGTTTTCCTTTTTTTTTTTGAATTTACCTCAGCGTAGGTAATGGACTTATGCCGGGTGCCCAGTCACTGTAGTCTCTTTGCCTTGCATGTAGTCCAACCAATGGCCATTGAATTCGTATTCCGCTGTCGAACTGAGCTCAACAAATAAATTTTCTCGTTCTTTTCACATACGACCAGGCCGCTGATCGACCCAGGACATCTCCGTGGAAAAATTCGGTGATATGACCCAAAGGTGAGGAGACGCGGACCATCCATCCGCCACTGTCTGTATGCACATCCCTTTGACGGCTCTATTATCAGCCTCTATAAGTCATGCCAGCCCCGGTTGAAAGTGCGAACGTTGTCGAGGCCTGCGAAAGTGGTTACCGCTGAACAGCAGAATGAACAAAGAAATTTGAATGAGTCAGAAGTAAGGAAGAACATACTACCGGCGACGAGACGAAGTGAATCAGGAAAGAAAAAGAAATTAACAACATGCAATGCCAATGTATGTCATGGACTCAGTCCTGAGTCTTGCGCGGAGAGATAGAATGCTCGCGGATCCAAGCGGCGCGGACACAGACCACCCGCCTGGCGCTGGCGCCAACGAGTCAGTGAGTACGGTGAAAATAGGTTTGGCCTTGGTACATGGCCTTCGAGCGAATGATCGGTAAATTCAATGGATCTGGAAACGGAGCCGAACTCACCAAGAAAAACAGCGGTCAAGGCCCACGACCCTGCCCCGAATCGAACGGAGAACATCCCCGTGAGAACTCGCGGCACTCAAAGGCGAGGAGACGCGGACCATCCGCCTCAGGGTCTATGTGTACATTCAAGGTGGGTGAATGCTGCAATAAGCCTTAACGCGGCAAGAGCGGATGTGACGAGAGCCGGAGACGAGTGCGCACCTGCGATCACCCGTGTTCGAATTCTCTTTACAATTCGCGGCGAGCTCTCCTGAGATGCCACCTCTTCAAAAGCAAGCAGAGGGGATGCGGGCCATATGCATCTGCCACTGGGTCTGTAGACCCTGTAGTTGGATGCTGTAGATCCTTCAGCGTGCACGTGAACGACTTGGCTTTGATCGAACGGGCGACTTGCGCGAAGAAATGCTGCTCGCATATATAGGCAGTGCGGATGCGAATAACCCGCCATCGAGTCGGTCATGAACACACGCTCAATCCCGATACATCATCAGCGCAAAGCGAATGTACTGGATTTTGACAGAGCACAGAGCCCAGCTCACCAAAAGAAAGCGTTCACGCCGTCAACCCAGCCCAGAATCGAGCGGGGGGGAGCTCTCCTTGATTGAGCGAATGTATCACAAACTACGGCAAGGCAGATGCGAACCATTTGCCACCGGGTCTGTACACTTTGTCGCCGAATGCTGTATAATCGTCAGCGTGGCCGACGGGAGCTGCGAATGTAAGAAGGGTATGACGTGCACCTCCGACTCCGATCGCTCGTGTTCAGGTTTGGTTGCAGGCTTCGCGTTGAAATTGATAGAGTGCTATAGGTGAGAACAAAGACGTCAGAACGAAGGATATTCGTGACGAGATTGGGGTCAAAAAGATAAGTACGAGGACGACGCGAAGAACGGCCCGGGCCCGAATCAAACGGGCAACCTTCCGCGAAGATGCTAGTGGCAGGTGAAAGCAGTGCGGAGTGGATCATCCGCCACCGAGTCGGTACTGGAAGAAAGGGCCTGTCTCACAAATGTAGACATGTACTCGATCCTGTCGAAAGTGGTCGAAAGGGAGCTACTAGTACCGCGACAGCGCGAGCCCATGAAGGTGTGACGTTGGAATAAACGGGCGAGAGATGTGACGGATGCGAGGAACGTCGAGATCCGGCACAAGAATCAAACGGGAGGGAACTGGCGTAAGTGGTGGATTGACCGAAGAAGCGTAACTACTGACAGCCAGGTATATATACTACGGAACAGAGGCAGTGCATAATGATGATGAAAAGTGCGACGGCACGGCATGGGGCATGGGGCATAGTAAGCATAGAGTAAGCATAATTTGGTGTTGGTACCCCCAAGGACTTGCGGATGAATATCCCCGTTACATACGCCCTCCAGATCGTTGCATGGAACGATCTCCAATTTTTTCGAGCGCAGGCGAAGAAAATGAACCGTCAGAATCTTGTCCTGCTTCATGTGTACTCGCGTTGTCCTTAGCACTTGGGCCACCAGGGATTGAACCACCGTTGTGTGGGGCCATGCTTGTGCTTGCTTCGAAGGACTGCGAGCCGTCTTCACAAACAGCAATCCGGGACAGATCGACCATGGGTTCATAGCCAAAATTCAATGCGCCAATTGGAAGGGTGTCAAGCACCTCGGTGCTCTCGAACAGAGCGGATGCATCGGAGCCCAATTGAACACCATGGGCGCCGAATCCCGGGGGTTTTCCCTTCACATCGGACTTCACGTTCGTTGTGGTGGGGCAATTTCGAGCCAAATGGCCGGGTTGTTCACAGGTGAAGCAAAGACCTTGCGCGAGCATCTCGTTGCGACGCTTGGCTGATCTTTTCTTCTCCCTAGGTTCGCTGGTTGATAATTCAACAGAGGGAGTGCGCATAACGGTGCTTCCATGCTTAGAGTCAACACGCCCTCCAGCACGGTAATTGGTGTGCCTCGCACCCTTCTTGCGCAGCGGAGCATTATCCGATGTCGAAGAATCACTCTCGGACTCAAGATTGCGCACAATCTCGGCACGTTCTGCAGCCCTAACGACTTCATCCCAGGTAGAAATCTCAGGATCGAGGTCCTTCCGGTACATCTCCTGCCGGATGTCTGCGCGTAGGCTGTTCCACAACTTCACAACCTTCTCTTGGCCTTCAATCAAGCCAATGGTGTTGTAAATCTGCGAAAATTCAGCAACGTGAGCTGCAACAGTCTTTGTGTCCTGCCTGCAACGAGACAGACGCTTTCGCTGCTTGCTGCGAAAGTCAACAGGGAAGCAAAATTTGAACAGCTCCAAGAAAAACTTCTCGAGAGTGTAAGAATCTTCGTCACGAACGACAACTTGGTTATAAAAGTCGCGGGCTTTATCCTCCAAGAAGTATGACAAGTAAAATACTTGGTCCAGAGAGGGTACACGTCCCATTTTGACATATGCCGACCCTTCACGCACAAAGCGATGGAAGGCATTGGCATCTGGATCACCGTCATACTTTGTCGGCGGGATTGGCTTCAAGAGCATTCGTTCATGGCGACGGCTTCCAGTGGACAGAGGCATTGTGCGCGAAGAGGTGGAACGACGTCGTCCAACATCATTGGTACCAATGGTGTCCGGTGAGCTGGAGCTTTCTGAGCTCGAGCTCGAAGAACTATCCGCAGGATCAGATGAAGGTGGGTCGTGGCTCAACCTTGCGGCGCCGCGGATTGCCTTGTCTAGGAAGCTTCCAGCTGCGATTCGACTCGGAGTTGCGCCTCGAGCCTTTCGTGAGCTGGGTTTCCTCACAGACTTGTCATTACGGATCAAGTCAGTGATATTCTGTTCAACAGCACGCTTCGCCTTGCTCAAAGGCTTTCTGGAAACGGGCCGCGCAGGTTCGTCCGATTGTCTCAGTCGACTGAGCTCGCTCTCGAGCTCAGCAACTCGTTCATTCGCTTGGCCAAGCTTGGTATCACCCTTGTTTTTAGGCAAGGGTTCGAAGACAATGGGATGTGTTCTCGGTTCCACAGTTGGAACATTCGACGTGAATTCATTCGGTTCCTCATGTTTAACCTTACGGTTGATCTCAGCAAAGTTATCAAAGGCTTCACGCTGCGCTTCGATATCATGCTCTGAAAAATCAACGGAAAAACCGGCAGTACCCCAGTTACGAGGGTCAGGCCCTTTCCCCTTGTTTCGGGATGGTCCTTCATCGTCAGGGACTGCGGAACTAAATCCACGCAAGGATGGTTCAGCCGAACCAGAATTCGGCTCAGCGTCGTACGGAGCACTGAGCTTCCGGTTGGCTTCGGCCATAGCGTCGCGTGCCATAGACTCATAGCGGCAAGCAAGACTCACCAGCTCTTCTCGACTCATATCCTGAGTAGCTTTGGATACAGTCGACACACTCTCCGACTGGGCAGACGGCGGTGGCAATGGAATCAAACATGGATTAATTGCATTGCTACGTACTGGGGTAGCTTCCCCATGCACAACAGTGCTCAAGGGAGATGGGGAACGGAAGGAGCCGAAGTCGACGTCGCTAGTCAAAGGCGGCAGCTCTGAGAGCGCGCTGACACTGGCATCGCCAGGAACATCACCCTGCGCCGCACGGGCAGCAGGGGAACCACCTCGTGAGAGGGGCACGGCAGAGGCCACGGCGCTGTACAACAGCTCGGGCGTAACCGGGCGGGTGTTAAGGGATCCCGTGGCCCTGCTGAGAGACGGAGATGGAGGGGACGAGGAGGACGAGGGAGTGTTGCGAGGGAGTTTCGGAGCTGGATAGAAGCCCGCAAGAGTTGCGGCACGCGTATGGCGGCGGGTCGAGTCAGTTGCCATCGTTCTTCGGTCGAAGTGTCGAAGCAGAGCGGCGGCGGCGGTTGATCAGACAGTCGGGAGCCAAGCAGAGCGACGGCAGAGAATGAGGAGTTCAAAATATGTGACGGATGCGAGGAACGTCGAGATCCGGCACAAGAATCAAACGGGAGGGAACTGGCGTAAGTGGTGGATTGACCGAAGAAGCGTAACTACTGACAGCCAGGTATATATACTACGGAACAGAGGCAGTGCATAATGATGATGAAAAGTGCGACGGCACGGCATGGGGCATGGGGCATAGTAAGCATAGAGTAAGCATAATTTGGTGTTGGTACCCCCAAGGACTTGCGGATGAATATCCCCGTTACAAGAGATATCTCTGCAAGGGGAAGAGTACCATAAATTTTTGAGTGCTTGGTCGCGCGGAGAGCTAACAGGCGCCCAAGCCTCGACGATGCAGAAGGAGAAAAGAAACCGGGGATATATCATATCCGGCATAGCCGAGTGCCGAACAATGATGGTGCCAATGGAGCCGAGGAACGTGTCACACCGGCCCGCCTCTCTCTTTCCACCACTGCCAACCAGGACCACTGCAGTCTGCAGCCTCTTCGAGTATTGACCTTGACGGGAACTGCCCTTGATTTTTCACGGCGATGTCTACCAAGTTGGGTTATTCTTCTTGTGTGGTGGGACGCTCCAATCCGTCGATCCGTCTCTAATTCCGAAAGTTGTAACTTGTCTCCCATTCTGCACCGCACCTTCAGTGTAACGGGGCTTCCTCTGGTCATTCTCTCGGAGCTCGCCAAAGACCTCTATGTGGCCGATGTATTCACCTTCCTCTCGGTCCGTCGTCAGTTACGCGGGCTTGTCACTCGATTGACCCTTTGCAGGTTTGCCGAGTCGTGCGAGAAGTCCAAGCTCACAGAACCAACTCTCTGGGTCGCCTCTCTTGCCCAACCAGCCGGTTCGAAACACACCCGCTCCTAACTCAGCCAATACCTGACGGTAATGGGATTAATCCGTTCCGACACTTTGTGGAGGATAGGATTTTTTTTCTACGTCAAGTTGTGTTATCCTAACTCATGTTCTATCTAAGTAATCCACGAGTAATGGCGACGATAAAGCATGTTTCGACTGAATTTGCGTAGAAGAGTCAGTAAGAAAGTCGCGTGGGGAGAAGGGCGATAGGATAAAATACGATAGGATAAGATAGGATAGGATAGGATAGCAAATCACACAGTTCTGTGCTAATAGTTCCAGGGATGAGTTCCCAGACAACACAAATATTATCCTATCCTGTACGTTGATCGTCAGTGGCATACAGGATAGGATCGGATATGTGGTATTGGACTCCTCACCAGCCTGATGCGCCACTCGAGAGCCTTCTGAGCCAAACACGTCTGCCCGGTCTCCTGGAGGGCCACGATCCTACCTCGAGATGCTTCCCCGTCCGCGGCGAATTTCAGATAGGATGAGATGAGAAGATTTGCGGAAATTTTGCCGACAGATGGATAGAAATGGTGAATGTAGAATACAAGAACCGTCTTGTCTCGGGGTAATAGCTCCACGGATCGCGCTGAAAGTGCGTTGAAAGAGAGGGTGAGCGTGCGCCGACGTCTCGGCTAAATTCTGTTTGGGATCATTGAAGAACGTGTGCGGTGGACCATCAACGTCGCCCAGAAAATAAGTTATGCCACTCACATCTTCTGAAACCCTGGTGGCGCGAGCAAAAAGGATATCTACGATGACTAGGCTTTTGTATGGTTGAAATCTTCTTTGGCGCGGAATGAGTGCTGCACGAGGTTGATGGACACTGCAGTGGAGAATCTGGAGATCGCAGTACAGACCAGAGAGATTCAGGGAAAGAAACAAGTCCGTCTCAGAACGAGCGGTGTCAAGATGGAAGAAACAAAGCGAGGTACATGGAACAAAGAGAACAATAGGGAGCGGATCAAAGGACCGATCGACGTGACGGCATCTACACACAGACAAACTTGAATGCTCCTTGTCCTCGACCATCGACCACCACGCCCGCTTTCCTCAACAACCCAACGCGGACTCAGAACTGCTCCGCTCTCCGTCGATGAGTATGCCTCCCCATGCACGCAACCTTTGGGTCACTGGTGCCGCCGCAGTGGTGCGGCTGGCTGCCTGGCAGTGGTGCCACTTGCACGGGTGGCACCGTTGGATATCCTACGTTGGTTTACGCGCAGTCTCGATGCTACCGCACCACTGTATACGCCAGAAGCTCCCAGAATAGGCTGCATTTTCAAACTCCCACAGATACTTGAACGCAACACAAGAGTTTCTGAAAAATCCCGCGAGTCTCTGGCGACTTTTTATAGTATGTCAGCAATTCCTTGACCTCCTGGCCAACTGCACTGATTCAAGGGCTCTTCAATTTGCGATAGGATGATCATTCTGAGCAACTGAGGAGATATTTCTGTATACCGCGCTCGCCGCTGCCTTCCATTCCCCATCCCAGTCCCGTCTGATCCTTGCCATCCTATCCTATCCCATTCTATCCTATCCCATCGCACTCCACTCTATCCTATGCTATTTTATCCCCTTCTGCTCCATTTTATCCTATCCGATCCTATCCTAATCCTATCGCACAAAAACTCCTGATATTCCCGAGCCATGACTGATGATAAATGGCGAATTCCTTCGTATCCCAACTCCTATTGTGGTTCTAATCCTTTCGTACAGTCTCACTCTTTCTGTGTTGTGGGATCTGGCATGACAGTGAGTCCTGTTCTATTCTGCCCTGTCTTATCCTATCCTATCCTATCACCCTCCTCCCCCGCAACTCTGTTTAGGACTTTCTTATATAGATTCACTTCAAAAATGCTTCACATCAATCGTGAATTAGTTGGATAGAACACGACTTAGGATTACACAATTTGTCGTAGAAAAAAAATCCTATTGTCCACAAAGTGTCGGAACGGATAATCCGATCATCTGCGGTCGTCGACTCAGCACGATATCTATTGAACTTGAGGTGTGTGTGTGGTAGTGAGGACAACAGTGGTGGGTTGGAAGTAGATTCGATTCGATGTATCTACAGCTAGAATACGAGGGCCTTATATACTACAGGGAAAGAGTCTATGATGTCATAAGTGGAGTCATAAGTAGGTGAGTCATATACGAGGCTGTGCGCACTAAAGTGCTGCGCACACTAAAATGCTGCGTGCATTAACAACCTGTGCGCCTCGAGGTTGGCCACATTGCTGTGCGGTGCAGGGCTGTGCAGCCGGATGACTCGATGTTTGCCACAAGGCAAATACTTCCTCAACACTCCCCCTCAAACTCGAGTCACTCCGAGTTTGCAGACTTGATCCTTCGTGCTGAGTACCTGAAAACAGATTTGTGACTGTGTCCGTAAGGTCGTCCTCAGATGCGCAGTGGTGAACTGATACTTCGTTAGAAGCTGCGCAGTCACGAATCAAGTGGTGTCGCGTCTCGATATCTTCCGAATGGACATGGCAGCCGGCATTGGAAGTGAGACCAATAGTGTCATAGTTGTCGCGGAAAGTGGGGAAGGGATGAGCGGAAGGAGGGTCATGTTTCGTGGACAGGGTGCGGAGCCGTGAATATTTGCGTGCGAGATGAGACAGCGCAACATATCCAATGTCCATCGTAGAGAGCGTGATGGCAGCTTGTCTCGTGGAACAAGTGGTTGCTCCCCCTGCGGATGCAGAAACGTAACCAGACAGGGACTTTCGCTTGTCCGTAGAGTTTGCCCGATCAACCTCCGTGTGAAGTTGAGGACATGAGAAATCGGCGTGCATCTCGATATCCGAATCGGCAATTATGGGATATGTACAGCCAAGGTCAGATGTACCGCGTAGATAGCGATAGACATGCTGAATGGCTGTGAGATGAGCAGGTCCAGGGTTGGCGCTGAATTGAGAGAGTGATTGAACTGCGTACACAATGTCGGGATGTGTGGTGATAGCAGTGTGCAGTACTCCTCCAACCATAGACTGAGAAACACACTGGATTTCGGGATAGGACTCGCCCGTAGTAAGCTCTCGAGGCGTTACGTCGGGGTCCAGAGGCACTGTAGGCCCGCAATACTCCGTGCCGTGTAGAACGAGGAGTGTTTTCCAGATGAACGTGCCAAGCGCATGTGAAGGCTTGAGTTCGGATTCGGTGGTGAACGTGCCAAGCGCATGTGAAGGCTTGAGTTCAGATTCCATCGTGAACTTGCCAAGCGCATCAGATGACTTGAGTTCAGATACCATCACTGTCCGCCAGTCGTGGGCGTCCGGGTGCAGCGCAACTCGCCGGGAAGTAGATGGTTCCTCGAAGATGGCGACATTAGCAATGTCGTCTACGTGCTCGTCATGCTCGTCAGCTTTGCCGTGACGAAGAGAGCGAAAATATTGATCCGCATTGTAAATCTTGGTACCTTGTGCTGCTGTTCGTGAAGTTCGAGGCTCGCGCGGCGGCATCGTGAGGATGTTGCGCGGTTTGGGAGCCGTCGATGTGGATGGTGGTTCATTTGCCGGTGATGAGGGCAAAGAATCGCTCGCCGGTGACGTTGGCGGAGGATCGGGAACGAGCAGAGGTACTTGGATCGGAGGGATCGGAGGCCTCGCCGGCGGAGTAGAAGGAGTTGGAACCGATGCAGGCTCGCTATCCTTACTCTCCCCCTCGAGCCGCATCGCGTCGAAAGGGATTGCCGGGGCGTAATCGTCGACTGTGAAGTGACGAGCCGGGATGGGTGTGACGTTACCCAGGGCGTAAACATCACCGATGTTACGGCAGTGTGCGAGCTTTGCTCCCTGCTTCGAGACGATCTCGACGTCGAGGGAGTCGCGTGGAAACCTGAGAGAGTAACCAGCTCGGTGAAGTTTACCCAGACAAATGAGGTTGTGAGGTGCAGCCGGGAGGAACAGAACACGTTGGAGCGCAACGATGGTTTGTTTCCCGTCGACCGTGAATTGGAGTCTGACTACTCCGAAGCCCGCCGCCTTCTGAGAACCGATACCGATGATGGTATGATCCTTCAAAGGAGTATACGACGTGAAGAGAGACTGATTATTGGTGATGTGGGTGCTGGCACCGCTATCCAATAACCACGAATTCTTCGTCAGGTCACGCTGCAGTTGGGCCATGAACACAATATCAGGGTCGGCACTGTCGAATACCGGAGCCTGGGCTACGTTAGCCGCTGAATTGCTGGTACCGGTGCGCTGGTTGGTCCCGTGATAGTTGGCCTGTCTCTGCTGCTCGGTGTAAGTCCTGCCATTTTGTTTGTCTCGACACTCGTGAATGAAGTGACCGCGACGGCCGCAATGGTAGCAGGCGCCATCTTGGTTGCCGTGATTGCCGTGGGGAGGGGGTTTGTACCGGTGTACAGCTGAGAGCGCTGTGTCTCCGTCCGCATTGGGCTTTGCGTCAGGAGCGCCGGCTTGTTGGAGAATCCGCGAAATGATGTCCTCAGACAGCTTGATAGCTGTGAGGTCAATGCCGGAAACCCAAGTGTCCCAGGAATCAGGAAGAGAGGTGAGAATGATGATGGCGAATTCCGGTTCGGGGATGAGGCTACCGAAATTTTGAAGACTTGTCCGGAGATGCGTGAGTGTGCGTATGTGATCGGAGATGCTCTCCCCCTCTGCACAAGCAGAGCGTAGGAGCTGCCGACGGAGGCGAATGATCGAAATTGCACCCTTGGGCTGATAAACTGCTGCGAGTTTATCCCAAGCGTCAACACCAGTATTGCATTGCTGAATGAATGCCATGGGGTTTTCGCCAACGCGTAAGCGGATGACGGAAAGAGCCTTTCGTTGTTTCTTCTTCCAAGCATCTAACAGAGAAGTCTCCACCGCAGTGGGGGCAGCCGGGTCAAGCACCGTTGGAGGTAACTTGTGGCTCCCTACGACGTACTCGTCGAGATCTTGGTCGGTAAGAATGTCAACAATTTTTGTAGACCACGTCGAGTAGCCAGCAGCATCCTCGAGCACCTTGATGCGATACGCGGTAGAAGAATTGTCGGACATTGTATTTATCAATAACTCGGCTCGCGTCCAAGATCTGCAATAGAATCAAGGATTGGGTGGTGCGAATGTGCTTTGTTAAGTGATAGAACACAAGTAGTGAAAGGTACAACAGGTAGTTCAAGCGCGAGGGCCAATAACCTTTTGAACTTGAGGTGTGTGTGTGGTAGTGAGGACAACAGTGGTGGGTTGGAAGTAGATTCGATTCGATGTATCTACAGCTAGAATACGAGGGCCTTATATACTACAGGGAAAGAGTCTATGATGTCATAAGTGGAGTCATAAGTAGGTGAGTCATATACGAGGCTGTGCGCACTAAAGTGCTGCGCACACTAAAATGCTGCGTGCATTAACAACCTGTGCGCCTCGAGGTTGGCCACATTGCTGTGCGGTGCAGGGCTGTGCAGCCGGATGACTCGATGTTTGCCACAAGGCAAATACTTCCTCAACAATATCTCTTTCCATGCTCCAAGCGCCACTAGTACCGCTCGCAAGGTGAATCGGTTGATGCAAAACTTTGTGTCTGAGAACCCACGTCCTGCGAGGACGCGTTCTTTCTTCGTGGAACCTGAGCATCCTGCCAGAATATTCTTCATTCTAGGAGCCAGACTGGCTGTCATTCACGCCTATGATATGTATCCTGACCTGCTGGGATGTCCTTACCTCCCAGCGCGCCGCGAAGCTGAAATTCCAAAGCCTTTCCATCTACTCGGAGCAGCCCTGCTCAAATATCAAGGGAATGGCCTTGGCGGTGGCACCGCCGATATCCGGTACGTTCTCCAGTAACGATTCTCAAAATGTGGTGTGAAACCTCATCTCGACCACTGACAGCTCGGACAATTCCAAGAATCCGTAAACCAAAGATCGGTATATTTTATAACAGTGCTCTCGAGTATAGACAAATTCAAATCATTGCAAAAGCTAAATTAACGGCGCAGCTATTCTCGACCTCCATTCAAAGCGTAAGGTCTGGCCCCAGTCGGAGGGGCTCGCAGTCCTGGGTCTGAGTGTAGTTAGACGCGTCCGCAATGGCGTCCTCAAGGGGGGAGAGAGTATCGGTCGTGATCAGCGTCGTGGGTTTCTTCCATCCCTCCGCAATGGGGAGGCGCTCCTCGCGGAAGAAGATCTGGACGAACCTGGCCCGAAAGCGTGAGTCGATAATAATTATTTAGAACCGCTGGAGACACACTTTTTGGATGCGACGCCGGTGAGCGGGTTCCCGAAGATGCTGAGGTAGAGCGCAGACTCGCGGCAGCGGAGGCGGAACTCCTTCTGCGTGTTCACCACGAGGGGATTCGTCGCGACGCTGTGCGCGAGGCGCTCGTGCTGCACGAACCCGGCCGAGGTCGTGTCGTAGGTGTCCTTCCCGGGGTTGGCGTTGGCCATCGTGGTGAACGCGGTCTCGTTGAAATGCAAGTTGTCGCCCGTGGCATTGCCGTAGTCGTTGCGCGAGATCGAGGCGTCGTGCTCAACCATATTGTGGCTGGTGCTCGTCAGCGGATAAGCATGCAGGAAACGGACTACACGGACAGGGCAAGGGCGTCGAGGCTCATCTTGTCGAAGCTGTTGCCATCGGCCCTGGTGAGGAGGCCGAACTTGGCCGCAACAAGGATGGGGTCCCAATTGACATTGAAAGCCTCTATTGCGCGGTGGACGCTGTCAGTGAGACTTGAGTCATAGGGAAAAATAATGGAGACGAACCCAAGGCGGCATCCATGAGCTGGGTAACCGTAAAGTTCCGCCCGTCGTGGGGAAGATACCCGTGGTTGGCGAGCCTCCGAAAAAAAATTAGACCAGACGTTCTCGACAAAGATTGGAACCGCCTCACGTATTTAGTCCTGGGCACGGCGAGCGCACGTCGGTGGCTTTGGCGGGAACGAAGACATGGTGATCCTTGGACGTTGTTGCGTTTGCCACGGCGAGAAGCGAGGCAACGATGAGGGAAGCAAATTTGAAGTGGAACATGCCGAGGAAGTAGAGAGGGATACAGTCAAGAGGGAAAGCCTCTGGCCTTTTATTCTTCAAGGACGGTAGTGCGGTAGGCGGCCGCATCTGCGGTTGTGAACTTGACAATTTCTGCTGACCTGAGTTGGGCCGGCAGGAGACTTTGACTGTGCAGCGGGTCATCACCCTTGCGCAATCGTTTAGCAAACTGGAGGGTTCCCATTGGCTGTGATGTTGATTGCACGGTTTCAACCCATCTCCGACCAACGTGTAACTATCTCCGCTGAGAGAAGAAGCGCAGGTTCATTGATGAATACGCAGTCGACCTTGTACGCCAGTGTAGCTAATTACAAAAATGAACTAATGACGCTGCTTCTTATAATCAATACCTGGGTGACGCTCAACCAATGCTCAACTCCGGAGCTGCACCTCCCAGGCACTTCCCGTTCAGTTCCAACCCTTTTCAACGTGAAACTCCAAGTCAGTCCGAGTCCACTCGGATGTGACGGAAGAGCTAAAGGAGTAGGATGCCGCCAGTGGGTAACGGCACTAATCGCACAGCCCATGCATACGGTCCCAAGTCGAGCCGGGGTTGACTGCATTGGGCGACGTCCCGTTTGCATTCCATGCTGTCGGGTGGGACGGAGTTGCCATTTTTCTTTCCAAAAGTTTCCTAAAGGAACCAGAAATATGCTTCCTAAAAAATCGATACTGTGACACCGAGCCTGTGTGGACCGGTACCGTCAGGCGGAAGCATGGTGCGCACCGCGTCTGTGGGCTGAGCTCAGACAGGTCCATCTCGTTGATTGCTCAGCATTTTCTATATACCAACAGGCAAGATCCAGGAGTAAGTCCCATTATGTATATTCTAGAAATCCCACTGAAAATGGAAAGAAGTCAGGTCGGACCATTCGTGAGACACGGAAACAGGTACCAGGGTTCCAAACGCAGGTATGCCCTCCTTTTTGCACCCTTCCATCATCTCGGTATTGCCTCCAAGGTTCGAAGTAATAAACACCACCTCGGCACCCCAAGAAACGTACGTCTCTCTTATCAACTTCATGGTGTCGGGGCGCCCGCCACGCTCCTTTGAATCCCACAAGGTGTACTGTGTTGGGGGCAGGTTGTCTTGAATCAGCGCAGAGATCGTCGGGCCGAACGTCTTCGCCTGGTCAGAACCAATCCAAATAAGGTACCTGGTCTTCGAGGTCAGTAGAGCGTACCGTCTTGAACTATGCGCTGTTACCAATTCTCTGATTGAAGACAGCTCGAGAGGGCGGCGCCAAGACCCGTGCCAGTGCAGACGCGGATTCCGCGTTTGTAGAGCTTCGTAGTGTTGGAAACACCAGCGAACTTGATAAATTATGATTAGCATTCGCTGTAAGTTTAATTTGTGCGATCGAGTCAACAGACCTTTAGCTGGCGCGTCCAGAGATGCGTCGGCGGATTTTGGGCGAGCGCTTT
Organism: Mycena vitilis; assembly: GCA_029203975.1. Lineage (NCBI taxonomy): Eukaryota > Fungi > Basidiomycota > Agaricomycetes > Agaricales > Mycenaceae > Mycena > Mycena vitilis. Next base: position 66,508 of record JARGYF010000081.1, read on the forward strand.
CGTAAAATCGCCCTGGACACCACAGATGAGGTAGTGTTCGCCAGACTTGGGTCCCTTACTGCATAGACGTCATTATGTATGTCCTCGAATATCGATGATAACGCACGAAATTATTCCGAACGCGTGATATTCCAGTGGTGATCCGAGCGAGATTCTGGCCAGAAGACCCTGCTGCATTCCGCGCTCGAAACGCAGAACGGCGGTCTTTGGCGACGGCTGTGTATCGCACACGTTAAAATCTAGATAGGGGTCCAGCCGCAATCATCGAGACGTACCAATTCAACCACGACGGGCACCTTCCGCACGGTGAGCCAGGGAGTGATCACACTACGGAAAAGCACGTTGATCAGATATGGGTTGTATTGGGACTTAATCCGCTCACAAGATAGACATTCCAACGGCGAACCAAAAATCCTGGTGGCTGATGATCTCCGTGCGGGAGTCCCACGAGTAGGCTTCGTAGTCGTAAGAGTCCCCCAGAACGACGTAGACCCAGGCTGCGTGTATATCGTCAGTTAGAAGGCCTAATGGGATAGAATTCGAAAGACTGCACGAACTGGATAAAAGCCCGATCCACCCAACAACGCGGTGTACTCCCTCGAAAATATTGTGGTTGGCTTCGCGAACCCAGGGAAGCTATTGAACGGCGTGTAAGTCGTCGAGTAGGATGACTGGGTCTGAGTACGCACAGCAGACACCATCGAGATCACCACAGCCATTGTGGTGACGAGCCCCGCCACGGAGATCGAGGTAGGGTATTCATCGTAATGGGTGCCGATGTCCACCATGCGATACACCAGCCAGATGGCCCCGGACATCCCACAGCCGCTGTGAATACCTCCTAGATGCTGAAGCGCGGACGTGAGACCCAGACGAAACCAGAGAGGCGGCCACTGCATCAGTGAGCAGCGTTCAAGGCTGAATATGAATGCACGTACCTTGGCGAAAAGGGTGTTGACAGACAAGTACAAAAACCGACCGAACAATTCGTTCCGAACCAAGATAGCGCACTGCAGGTTCCCCAGAACGAACGCGCCCGCATATCGTTTGGGGTATGCCCATTTGTCGGTGGCGGCGAGTACCAATGCGACGAGATTGACGGATACCACGAGGGTGAAAAATTTTCTGCGATGCGTGGTTAGCCCGTGAAAGGAGATGGACGCAAAGCGCACCTATACGTGTTGAACCACAACTGGAATTTTACAGTGCGACTGGTGCGTTCTGGCGTGGAAAGGACCAGAGGGTGAGGGTGCTTCTGACAAGTCAAAGAGGAGAATTCAAATCTGTGAGCCATGGTGATGAAGGACTGAAAGGGATGCGAGAGGAAAAACGTCTCATCTTTTGTCCTTACGGAACCGGCACTGCGGTAGTGGGGCGCATCTGCGGGTACGAAGGTTGATAATAGTGCTGACTTGCCTTGGGCCGGCAGGCGAAGTCGACTGCGCAGAGTAATCATCCTTGCGTATGTAGCTGCCCTAGTTCTCGTAATTTCGTGGAGCTATCACTTCGTTAATTCACGAGGCTAATCGACGCATTGAGGTCAGATTTTCTGTGTGGAATAATATTTACAAAGGATCCAGCTAAGGGAACGATTCGCAAGGGTCTCAACGCAGGAGATTTAGCCAGGATCGGGTCGGGTAGATTGTGGCACTCACCGCGGCTTCGGTTAGGCCAGACATAGCGGTTTGTGGTGACTACACAAGTCGCCTGAAACTCTAGGCCTTGTGTTATCAGCTCCTGGTACTCGATGGTGGCGGAGGTTGAAAGCCACCAGTCCTCGCCTACTCCGTTTGCGGACGTGAGATTGAGCTGTGCCGAGGTCAATCGCGTGCGGCCGCGGTTAAGGGCACGCCGGTCACGGAGAAGGTGGATGACCGGCAGATGATCGAAGTTGGGATGCTTCGCGGTTATGTGGAGAGTGGTGAGCTGTGGGAGGACTGCCAGATTTTCGGCGAGCACTTCCGTGAAAGATTCCACGTTACTCCCTACGTCGACGGTCAGAGACACGAGAGACGGCACGGCCTTGAAGATTTCCAGAGACTTTGACTGCGACCAATCAGTCTTGAAGGCGAGATGTTCCAAGGCACAAGGGGACCGTTGAATGAAGTCGAACACGTGGACTGTGCGGCTTCTGCTCTCAGACAAGTTTAGATCCCGGAGGCTAGGGAGGCTGAGGAAGTCGAGAGCTAATCCGGAGAGAGCCAAGGATTGGAGATGGGGCAATGTGATGATAGGTAGTGGTTTTTCGGAATTATAGCGATCGACCTTCACTGTAAGATGCAAGAGATGCGGGCATTGCCGAAAGACATCTAACAGAGCGGATAACCCAATTTCTTCGCGAATTTCCAAGGTGGTTAACGAGGATGAGAGGAGTGACATCGAGGGAGGCGCCGACTCAATTCTCAACTCCACGAGCAGCGGAGCACGATCTTGGATCGAGAAGTGCTCATAGCTTGGGCGCTCAAGACCATAATGATAGCCGCGGCGTGAACCGAGCGCGAGCCGCTGCAGACAGGGGAATGCAGCGTTATGTTTCTCGAATGTGTCGAAGTCGTTTTTGGAGAGGGTAAGCTCGAGGGTATGAACCTGAGCAGCAACAGAGCAGATGAGGGCGATGATGGGCGTGGAGATCTGGTTGTGCGTCGAGCGGATTGTGATAGATAAAGAGTGCCCTTTCGCCCGCGCAAGCCACGTCTTCATGATAGGGAGAGCGCAGTCGTTGGATGCATCGGTTCTATCTCGACCGCGTTGGATGAATGTAACATCCAAAGACCGCCAAGGTCCGCAGGTGCCCAGCGCAATCTCTCGCCAATCGCGGCAGATCTGCGCGAGCAACAGCGGGGGAGCCATCGGGGATGGCCGCACTCGTCCGTGATCAGGTAAGCAGTCAACGAAGATACGAGCGATGATTTCTGGAGGAAGCAAGCGAACAGGATACACGATCTGAGCCAGCTTGAACTCCAGAGTGCGCCGCTGTGCCTCGAGCTCGGAGAGGTATATCGTATGTTGCAAGATTGCTTGGTTTACTGCGTCCAAACTAGCACGTAGATGGGGTGGGGACGAGGCGGCAGACATGATTAAGGGAGGGATGGATAGGGAATCCCCGCGATGCCCACATTGTTCGCAGATAATCGACATGAAGGTTCGGGACAAGATGGAGATCAGTGGGATAGCCACATACGACCACACAAGGACAACCATGAACACACTTTTTTTTTCTCTCCCACCATCATGTTGCCCGCACTTGACCAGCGTCCCGCACGCTGACTAGTTCTACCCACCTCAACCTCAGGCTCCTTGAGGACGTATTCAATCTCGAAGAGACCGCTATGAAGAAATGGATCCATGGAACGACCGCGCGGCGCCGTGGGCCGTGGCCGGCTCGAGTCGCCCTGCAGGCTGCACTGTGGATTTACCTGAATTTACCTTAGTACTTTGTAACGGAAGACTCTCGAAGCCAGTTGGTCACTTGAACTTTGCTGTGGAGATATATCTAGTCACTGACACTGAATGTCTGTCCAGAAAGTCGATGTCATCCTCGACAAAATAAATTGGCCCAGACGATCCCCTGCCTTTTTTAAAGCGGTGGCTCGCGCTGCCTCGTGCAGGAAATCGAATTGAATAACCCCAGCCTCGTCTTCTTGGGACTGCTGCTGATCCAGCTTGAATAACAAGGTTTTTGTTCTGTGCTTCCCATTCTCGTGGCGATTCTGCTGCTTAGATACGACCCCGGATGACGATCCCTGTATCCGGCGCTCCCGTCTCGATTTTTGGCGAGGCACGCTCAAAGATAAAGTGTTTCGAGACCTGGACGCATTGTACGTCACAACTCTCATCTTCCTGACTCGGAATTACGCCCGACCTTTCTCGTCCACAGACCTCCGCATCATCACCCTTTCACCAGAAGAACCTGGTCGTTCCATTCGGCGGCATTACACCTGCTTCGACTTGTTCTCACTGCTCGGATAACCGACCCGTTTTTTTTTCGTTTGGTCCGTATAACGTGCCACCAACTACTTCTTTCTCTCCGAGGAGAACTGAACGAACCCCCTCGGTACGCCGATAATATTAATGGAACGAAGCAGCAGCCGAAGAGGATCGCAACGGCGGGGTTACGGTCTGTTGATCTCCGCACTTTTTCCCGCCAGGAATCTTCTCTTCTGCGATCGTCGGGTTTGCATGGCGATTTCGACATCCTAATACTCACTGCCCTGCCTTTTTTTTGTGTCCCTTCATTTCAGCTTGGACTGACATTTCGTTAGGATTGTCGAGCGGCCTCACGCTCGGTAGGTATCGGACCGGGTACCGCAACTACTGCCCGCTCGTCGCCAACACTCGATAGCGTTCCTTGCAGATTTTGAGCGTCCGATGCCGGGTGGCTGAGGAGCGCGCTTACAGGACGTGTCCTCCTGACATGCTCGAAATATCTTGTCGGTGACCATTCCAAGGGACGCAGGTAAAGTTGCAAAACTCGGTAGCCTGATCCGACTTCGCACCTTCCCATGGCTGACGTCGAACGGTCGAAGTTCGTCCGAATCTTCGTGAACCCACACCAGGGTCTGATTTCCAACAGACAGCGGCAATTGCAATAGAAAAACCTCTAGGCAGCAAAGCCTCCCTGGCGAAGGTCTGGGTCGCTCGCCGACGATGGGATGCTTAGCGCAGCTCGCGGCCCTAGCTGGCCCTACGTCGAGAACTTGAATTCATTCAAAATAAAAGCCGGGAAGCCGTAACCTTTCCACGGATGTCTCCACAATCGCGTCTCCATGGCGATGGTCTCTCTGGAAAATCCCTGCAAAGTCGGCAGCCGCAACCTCGTCGCAACCTCGCAATTTGTAGGCGATCTCGGTGTGCCCACAGTTCTGAATCTCAGTTTCGCATTGTAGTCAACTCAAAACTTTGCGAAGAGTCGCCGCCTTTGGTGGCAGCGGGACTTTTATTTTTGGTCAACGATTCCGCAGTTTACTGGAAACAGCGCCCCTTGCCTTGGCCGTTTTCTATCCCTCAAACCCTTGACATCGGCGCGGCGTCTCGACCCGACTGGGCATCAAGGCACCTAAACCTCTTGATTTTGCCGTTTGGGCCTATCACGCGATCACTGCCATGGAGCGCTTAGATCTTAGATTACCTTTGGGGTGAACACTCTTGTCGACATCGCAAGCTCAAGCTACGAACCCCCAGGAGAACAACGAGCAACTGCATCTATTACGACTCCGAGAACGGGTAGGGAAGAGATACCGACCCTTCCGTGAGATTTCGTTCGGCCCCACAGAAATCAATTTGGAAGGCGGAATCGGCCCAAAATCGGCCACTAAGTTTTGTTGCGGTGAGCCACATGTTACTTCTCTCTCACGGCCGTCTTGGCTGAAATCCAATGCGTGCTCTCTCCGAGTCGGACTACGCACGAAACAGAAGCTGCTTAATGTTATGCAGCCGCGACCGCCACGCCCAATGATGAAACCACCTTGCTTGGGCCACCAGTCACCATAAAAGAACTCCTTTGGAATCTGCCCACAAACGGCTAATGACCAGATCACGGACCTGTTACACAAGGCCTATTTCGGGGTGCCAATTTCTTGTGGAAACTCCCGAACGTCACACGGCCGTTATGAACACTTTCAAAATGGACCCGGTTGTAGTGTTTTCCCGTTTCTTCCCCGCCCGCCACGTCCCCTCCGTCCACCCATGGCCTCGATCCCTACCGTCGACGACACGCTCGGCGCGGCCCTCATTGGGTTCGCCTTCAGCTGTGTCGCCTTCGGGGTGAACACGAACCAGGTCTTCACCTACTTCCAGAGGTACCCTGAAGACAAAATGGCGTACAAGCTCATGGTGCGTTACTGCCGGGCGCGTTTATCTCTGTGTATTGATTCGAGCTCGCAGGTCGTCCTCATCTGGTACGCGTCTGACACCGCTCGTGTCCGTCCCTTCCTCACATATCATCCAACTCGACCAGGGTATTAGAGTGCATAGACCAGGCGTTTATTGGTCACGCAGGTACGGCGCCTTTGAAATCCGCTGGCTCGGCTGACCATATGCATGCAGTTTATTGGTATACCATTACGTGCGCACGCTTTCCCCGACGCGCTTCCTCGAACTCACACTGGCGCAGAAACTATGCAAAGCCGCTGGTCCTCCTCACCCAACCTGTCGCTTTCACCCTCATCGTGCGGAGCTTCCTTATTGCCGTTTTTCTTTCTGCTGATGCGCGCGCCCACGAACAGCTTCAATTGACCATCGGCGTAAGTTCGGTCCCGACGGGCGCGCGTCCGTTAAAATAATATTGATGATCTCTGTCAGGCCGTAATCGCGACCATCGTACGGCTGTGAGTCTCCGTCTATTTTCTGGCGCCGAAATACCGCTAACCCCGAGCGCAGATGCTTTGCGATGCGGCTTTGGCGGTGTGCGTGGCTCCGTTTCATTAACACCGATTCGAGAGATTAATTTTCCATTGCATTGTTGACAGTTAGCCAAAGAAATGTTATCGTTACCTCCACTGTGGTGCGTTGGATATTTATGCCGGTGGATATAACGTAGTCGAGCTAATTTTGTGGCGCACTAAAGGTGGCATTGACTTTTTCCGAGTTGGGTGAGTTTCTTCCACTCTACATACGTGTGTGCTAGTGGACTGATTACCCTCCATAGGTCTGGCTATAGGTGCGCAGTGAAGTATCTCGACCCGAATTCAATGTGAATGACCAACTGGTGTAGCGTACACCGTCAGATGGTGTGTGATATCTTCGCATTTCAGTCAACTCCAGTCGCTGATTGAAGACCGGCAACACTAGCTTCCAAGATCCTTTCCTCGCTGTGTTGCCAAACCTTAAAGTCCTGGCCTCATTTTCCCTGGGGGCCGGCGTGCTCACTGACCTGTTCACCGCGTGTGCACTAAGCTTCTTTCTCCGGAGGTTCAGAACGGGCCAAAAAAGGTAATCCCGCTCGATGCAGCATGCGTATCTGCCCGCGGATCACACTGACGCGCGTGCACAGAGCGGATTCACTCGTCAACACCTTGACGATCTACGCAGTCAACACGGGCGCGTTCACCTCCGCTATCAGCCTTCTTACCTTGATCTTCGTTCGTCGTTCTGTTCTCATAGCCCCGAAACCACTGATTCAACTGCTGGTGTACTTCAGTATGATCTTCGGCCGCGGAACTTCCAATTTATGGCGTTCTACTTCATTCTGAGCAAGCGTGAGTTCAGGATCTGTTGTGTCGAGATCTCAGCGCTCATGATGGCTTCAGTCTACGCCATCTCCTTCATGTGCACGCTTAACACCCGCAAAATCATCCGCGGCAAGGGCACCGACCGCGAGACGCCGGGTATGACGGGGTCGGGAAACATATCGGGCAACCAGTTCTACATCAGCCACACCCCGCGGACTAACATCTTGGACTACCGGCGGGAATACGGATCGACGCGGGGGGAGACTTCCATGTCGAAGGTGCGGGGCTCTACATGTGATAGTGAGTGGAGATTTTACTTATGGACCGCAGGACCCGTGGACCACAGGCTCTCCGACAGTTCGGCCGGGTTTGGAGATCGGTATACACCAGGAAGTCTCCGTGAGTACGGACTTGGAGTCGCAGGTCGGCAGTCCGTACGATCACCCGTATATGCGGTAGAAAAAATCCCCGCCGCTGGTGGATCTGGGGCAAGTCTTGAAAATCAATCACCACCATCTTTTTTGTATCGCTCTTTTTTGTATTATCTTCGTTATTGGAATTGTTCGCTTTGTCGCGTTGGGAAGGAAGTTTCTGCGGTTGAGAAATCCAATATTACTTTTACATAGAAACACCGTTTCTGGTTGGTTGGTTTATCAATAATCCATAACAAGGTCGGCTCGTAAAAGCTGCCTTATACTAGTCCAGAGCTACAAACCCTCTCAGAGGCGGGGTCGTTTAGGACAATCGCAGTAGCTGGGTCCCAGTTACGAAAGGCAGCCGAATAGAACACCACAACGAATGCCCACCGAAAAAATGTGAAAAGACCGAGGTGCTTATGTAGTAAGGGATATATGCCTCAACATTTTCTGGGCGCTCGCGGTGACTGCCATAGCTGGGGCAAGTTTCGTTACGCAAACGTCGTCGAGTTGAAGCATCGGCAATTGATTTTCATTAGGTTCCTCTCCTTCAAACCCTTGGAGGTATTGGATCAGTGGAGATTGATTTTATATAGTGCTATCCCGTAAGAAACCGAAGGGAAACCCAGCCAGAGGAGTTGCAGAGGAGGCCAAGAGAAAATATTTTCAAATCTCACCGGCACGGATCAAGGACGGATAGTACCCGGGCGGCGCGGCGCGGCACTGGCCATCAATAAAAAATCAATAACGTTGCCGCATCACACCTTTGCTTGCGTGGCACGGCACGCCGATCGATATATTACAACCGACAACGTGAAGACTGGGAACGAATCTCTGACATGTCTCCCCCCATGTTCTCCGCTACCAGCACAGCCGAGGAGGTGGCAACAGCGCTGTCCAGCGAAATACAGGGCAAGAATGGCGAGTTAACTTTACCAATCTGATTATCTGAGTCTACTAGCGGCTGAACAATTGTGTAGTTCTGATCACTGGAACTTCGCTGAACGGAATCGGTTTCGAAACAGCCCGCTGTCTAGCGAAACATGCAAGCCTGGTCATCGTCACCGGCCACAATTCGGAAAGGTTTCGACTCATTCTTTGTATCGACGCCAAGTCCTAAGATTTCTGCGCAGACTGAAACTGGCCGCTGCAAAAATCAAGGAGGCAGTCCCGTCAGCCAATCTGCGCCCGCTCATGCTGGATCTCTCATCTCTCGCTGCCGTCCGCAAGGCCGCAGCAGAAGTCCTCGCGTATCCGGAGCCGTTGCATGTACTGAGTACCGCGCTGGTTCTGACTCGTATCGAAATCCGTGACCCTTTCGGCAGGTCCTGATCCACAACGCTGCGGCGCCGCTCGTCCCCTTTACGCTCACTGTAGACAACTTCGAGATGCAGATGGCGACCGATCACATCGCGCCGTTCCTTCTCACGAAACTGCTCACCCCGAAGCTTCTTGCTTCGCGCACGACCCTATACACCCCGCGGGCTGTCTTCGTTGCCAGCATCGGCCACAGTCAGGGTCTTGGCGTAGACTTCGGCGTTCTGGCGCACCCGGATCCCGTAAGCTACAACTCTCACCAGGCATACTGCCAGGCAAAGTCTGCGAACGTCCTCTGTGCGATCGAATTGTCGAAGCGCTCCAAAGGGAAGATCAACGCATACAGTCTACACCCCGGAGGTACGTCGAGCATCCAGCCGTCTTCCTTTTTCGAATGCACCGACTGATTTGACTCTTCAGCTATTTTCACAAATATAATGCAGAAGGGCGAGGGTGTCGCGGCAATGCAGGGTCTTGGTGGGTGACACTTGATCAACTTGCAAGGGAGCGCGTTCGAGCATTGGACAGGTGTTCTCGACGCGGACGGCAAACCCAATAAGACAGCAAAGTTCAAGACAATCCCGCAAGGAGCGGCGACGTGCGTGTTTCCAAATTGAACTTACATTTAAACTGATCACGTCAATAATGGCCAGCACTGTGGTCGCTGCTTTCGATCCCAGTCTAAATGGTCGGTGTTGGCCGCTATCCATCTGCGCAGTGCAATTGACAATACTTGCCGTCAGAAACCCCGGGGGCCTACCTGAATGACTGTGTTGTGGCGAATGAACTTGTTGCAGCACACAGCTCCGATCCGGTAAGTTCTCTATCTCCAGTGTTGCTCCTTCGTCTTTGAATCCGGGGACGATTCGCTGATTCTGTTATTAGGCCAATGCAGAAAAATTGTGGACTCTGACGGAGGAGATAATCGGGGAGCCCTTTGGGTTTTGATTTGAGATGGGCCATCATTCACCTAGAGACTTGCACTCACAGAGCTTATATAATTTAAAACGCGAAACAGCCTGAGGGTTGAATCGCGGTCACGTGCCGAACGCGCCTCACGGGTTGGACCTGCTTCACTGCCCTCTGGAACCTGAATAATCTAGCTCGACACTCAGACCATCATAAGGCATCCTTGCCGCAGCCTGAACTCCTATTCGAATTTTCGATCTGCTCCAGAAATTACTGCCGTGTGTTCCACACGTCTTCTGGGCCCTTTTCCAAGCACTAGATACGTCCATCCAGTTGATTTTGGGGCAACAAGCCGTAGGGCTCTTGCTATGGGACAAGAAGAAATCGAGGGGAATGGGGAGAGATTAAATGGTAAATTGAAGTATAGTAGAGTTGCAAGATGGAGGACAGGGCTATGTACATTCCACTGAGGCTAGGCTAATTTGGGATACATCATCCTAAGCACATCGTGCGGGAACTGACGCATACAAAAGGGAGAGGGGGAAAAGAGGGGAAGGAGTAGTAGCGTACTCCGGGATAGTTTATGTATAATCATACCGGGTGAGATTCACTCCCTCCTAGTAGCCGACGAGGCCATAAGCTCCGCCATGTCCAAAGCCACCGCGTCCAAAGCCACCGTGTCCGAAACCAGCACCGCGTCCGAATCCGCCGAATCCGCCGTTGCCGTATCCACCACGGCCACCGCAGGCGGATGCGCAGCGAGGAAGGGAGCAATCCTGGGCGCAGGGGTCGGCCACGGGGACGAACGGAATAACGGGGATAACAGGGATAACCACCGGGGCAACAACCTCAGTGACCGTATTGATTGTGGTGTGGTCGCCTAGAGCGTCGACTGTCAGTCAGTTGGGGGCCAACAGAAGACGGGAACGCACATTTAGAAAAGCCTCCCGGGGCGTTGATGCACTGCGTAATGGTGTTGGACGAGCTGACCTGCTCAACAATGAAAGGCAGAACTCAGTAGATGTGCGAACGAGGAAGGGAAGGAGTAGAGCTCGTACCGTATTCTGTTCTACGTTGTTGCAGAGCTGAATCATGTACGGCGTGCACCCTCCAGTAGCACACTCAGAGAAGCATGCATGGCCGAGGGCCGGCGCGACGGTGGCCGCAAGAGTAAGAGAAACCAACAACTAAGTATGAGATTTTCACTGTTAAGGTGAAGTGGATGAGCCAATCGTTCAGGACTCACGGAGCGGAGGTTGAAGAACATTGGAAGAGATGTGAGCGAGTCTGTGAGCGAATCTGTGAGTCTGATGCTCTGCTTGCTGGCGAAGCAAGCCCTTTTATACCGAAATTCAACCCATAAAAGTCGGCATTCCATCCAGCAGGCTTGACAGCGTACTGGCAGAGTCAATGTTAGGCCGTTCCCCGGCAGCCGCTGTATACAATGCAAATACGTGGTATCGTCGATAAAATTCCAAAAGCCCGACTGGCGGGGCGCGATTGACATGATGAATGTATGCCCAGTGCATACGGCGCGCCTGAAGCCGGTTAAGCGAGTGCTTGAGAAATCACAGCATTCCGGAGGTGTTTGGCCCCGAGGACGTGAGCGATGATTGCCCCGCCATGCCGATGTTGGATCCACAAGTACGCGTTGACAGCCAGCGCCGAGAGATGTGCGGTTATTCCCAGCAGGTTAAATTAGCGTGATACAGGCAGCGGACAAGATAGTAAGCGGCGCTACATGTTGAAGCCAATGAAAGAGTGAAAATTGCAAAAAGGGTTGATATCTGAGATTATGTCCCAAGCCGCGGATGAGAGTCCAAATACTGGAGTCGCTCGGGGCGTAATATTTCAGGTAGAGGCGGATTGGGGACGGTGAGTATCCTGTCTATGGATGTTATTTGACTGTCGCGATTCACAAAGTCATCCATGCTACTCAGCGGTTGCCGCTCTAGATCTGCGTCCCCTTTTCTGGATCCCCGGCCGGAGTTTTATCCCCGTCGTCTACGCCATTCCCCTCCGCCCCGGTCTTCTCGATCCGCAAATTCCGCACAAATCCGGCCGCCAGCAGCGCGAGTCCCGCCACGGGCACGCCCAGCACAAAGACGAGCCTCAAGCTATTTGTGTACGCGTGAACGACACCCGGGACCATTTCACTTGGTATCGCATCATAGATCGCGGTCGGGCTCTGCTTCACGATTGACGCAGGGGCGTCTGGCGCAAATCGCGCCAGGTACGTATTCAAGGCGGAGGCAAGGACGGGTTCAGCGATGCCGAGGCCCAAAGTACCGCCGAGGAATTGGGCGAAGGTGCCCATGCTGGACGCTTGGCTGAGGAGCGCAGGTTTGTCCTTGAACTCCGCTCTAAGAATCCACGGTTAAGTCTTTGGCGGTAAGGAGGATAATAAAATGGGTTGATAAAGACGCACTGGATAGCCAAGAGCGTATTTTGCACGCCCATGCCCGTGCCGATCCCCAGGAGAATCTGAAATCCTGCTATTTTGGCAGAGGACGAGGCACTGGTGACGGTATAAAGCAGCCCAGAACCGACGCCGAGGAATAGAGGGCCACAGGCGAGGAACGGCCAGCTGTTCAACTGTGAGCCTCAACTCCCAATGAGATTCGCGACGGAGGAAAAGACGCACTAGTACCCCATTTTACCAACGATCTGTCCTGCACCGATGATGGTGAGCACTTGCGCAAGCATTAGCGGGAGGATGTCGATTCCTGACTTGGTGGCGCTGTGGTGGCGCACTGCCTGGTAGAATATTGGGATATACTACAAAACGTGAGTTTCGGGAGGCGATTATGAGGCAGATAAATGACTTACATACGAGAAAACGAGGATGGCAAAGCGCGTGAGGAAGCAGTATGCTAGGATGCCGTATCTGTTGGTTTTCAGTCTCGATGTTCGATAGCGAGAGGGCTGTGAAGAAGCAAACCGCACATTGACCGTGAATGAAACACTACCGTCGGCGTCATTGCTCGCTCGCCGAGGTATATCTCCCATGCCACGAACGCTATTGTCAAAACGCCTGAGAGCACAAAACACTATCAACAGGGTCAACGATTCTGTCGATGGCGGGATAGTAATACAACTGACAACGATGACAGCCTTATCATTCCAGGACTTGGTGTTACCGCCCCATTGGAGGCTCAAGACGACAGTGGTAACGGCTCCGGCAACTAGTGTCGCGCCGACAAAGTCCATGCGGGCAACGTCCCGCAGGAGATGCATCCAGGAGCGCTTGGCTGGATCTGAGCCGAGAGGCGGCGCTGCTTTGAGGAGGAGAGTGACTGCGGTAACGGAGACTCCGCCGACTGGGAGGTTGATCTTGAACCTGAGAGTTAGTGTGGATAGAGCCTTTTCAGAGATGGTACTCACAAAGAAGCACCATCGCCAGGTGACCTGTTCGTTGGAAAGAAATGAGTTCATGCACATCAAGTGGAGGACAAGAGCTCCGCACATGATCCGTCAACGCGCCTCCGATGAGCGGCCCGATAATGGACGACACGCCGAACACCGCGCCTGCCAGCGCGAACAAGATGGGCCGGTCTTCCAGCCGCGTAACCTGCGATATGATCTGGATACTCGAGCCAACTGGCAGCGCGCAATCATCGCTAAGTAATTTCACTGCTTCCGTAGGAACAGGACGACGCACATATTCCTGCAGCACCAACCCCTGACACGGTCCGCCCAACAATGAGTTGGCCGATGTTCTGCGCAACCCCGCACACCAGCGACCCCACTTCGAAGATCACAATCGCGGTGACCATTACCCATTTGGCGGGAAATATCGCAAGAATTTGGCCATATACGAGGAGGAAGACGGCTGTTTAGAGTGAATTTGAGATTTCACGAGGTTGCGGAACTCTTACTATGCGAGAGCACGAAGGATGTCGCTACCCAGCCTTGGTTTTCGAACGATTGAAAGTCCTATGGGGCGGATGTGTTAGATTTCGCGACCATGAGCTGGTGGACGCACAGATGCGATGCGAGGGAGGGCGGTAGCTGTAATGGACAAAACCTTTAGTTCTGAGAGAATCGATGCCAGAATGATGAGCACCCAGTATTGTTTCGTCCAAAGCAATCAAGAGAATAGCGAGTAAACTTCGTGGCTTTTGCATGAGTAGCGCAAGCAGTGAAGTTGGGGAACACATACATTGCGCCGAATATGATCGCCAGCCTCTTCCCCGTCAAGATTTCGCTTTCGGCAGTCGTGGGGTCCACTACATCCTTCTCGACTGCGGGTGGGGTGTGAACCGCATCCATATTTTTTGAATAAAGCACCCCTCACCTATATACGCTGATCGGTTGCTGAACGGACGCCTGCGGCCCAACGTACGGCATACGAATTGCGTAAAAGTGCCCAACGCCGCTTTTTGTCACTGGTCACTGGTTCGTCGGATGGCACAAACGCAGGTTCAGATACTAAGTAGTCAGACCCCGCCGCCAGAAGAGCGGTGAGCGGCGGTGTACTATATAGCGAGACATGGGAGCGACCACGGCCCGGAGCAGTCGTTTTTGCGGCATGGCCTACGAAATTGGTGAACACGCGTCAGTAGCCGCTGAGCCAATGCTGATCAGACTGACCGATGATCGATGACCGACTGTTCAGTGCAGGTCGGTGCTGGCATGGAGCATTGAGCAAGAGCAAATTTTAATGTGGGGATTGGTGGGGAAGGAGCCCTGTTTATCCCATTGGAGGTCGGATACCGATTTTGGCCCTCCGAAAAGTTTTACCCGAACTTTTTGGTCGGTCCCACCCCAAACTTTTACCCGAATTCTGCATCTAGTGCGACTTTGGACCTGATTTTACCCGAACTTTGAATCTAACCTCCAATTTTCCAAAAAAAAAATTGATTTGAGGCCGCTAAAACCGTAAAAAATCCCCGCGATGCTAGTCCTCATCCTCCTCCACTTCCTCAATGTCAAAAATGCTGGTATCTGAAATTGGTGCTAGCTGGAATGAGAGAAGGCAGGAAATCGACATGTCCTTGGGTGGTAGGCAAGTAGTATGGGGGATTCGCAGGACGCGACGTCGAGCTGCCACAACCGCGGCAGGAACATCCTGGTATAGTCTGTCGCACACAATCCATTTGTTTGGATCCCATTCATGCGCGAGCAGCGCGTCTTCATCGTCTGAGTCGACTGTAATGGCCTCGTTCAGCGCCATGGAATGTTGTGAGAGATTTGAGCGCCCAATCAACAAATTCTTCCGAGATCACACGTCTCGTTATATTAGTGTCGGTGCGGTAGTCGTAAGTTGAGCGAGTCAGCCCCGAAAGTGTCTACTAATAGCTCCAGCAACAGCTTTACCCGAACTTTGCTCCGACCTCTTTCAAAATTTTCCTCCTCATCCGAACTTTTGCTCTGAGATTTTTCGGCCGACCCCTTGTTTCACCCGAACTTTCCTCCAACCTTGAGTCGAATTTTTTGCGATTTTATCCGAACCCGGTATCCGGCCTCCCAAGGGATAAACAGGGCTCCTGGTGGGGATCAACCACTGTCAGGCACGTGCTGGGCAACGTAACGTGTAACGCTGATCTGATCGCAGTGATCTCTTGGTCTCGACCACCATGTCGAACTCGAAAATCCTCATCACTGGGCTTCTGGACCCCATGAAACACGACTCCTGCTGCCTCTTCCAACTCTTCGAGGCTGTCCGCGCGCTCCACCACTCCGTGGACAAAGATCCCACGTATCCTCCAGAACTGCTGCGCGCCATTATGCAGTTTCTCTTGACGCCAGATACATCCGACAAACTGGCTCGTCTCGTCGACCGCCTGGTTTCCTGCGACTGTTATCTGGCCGAGACAGTTAGCTTCACCACCGGAGTTGCAAGACCGATGGAACCAGTGCGATGTCTCGACATGGTCCTTTCGTATCTCTGCGGCTTTCTCTACGTGAGACTGAGCAGTTTAAAACGCTCTCAGTTTCGTAGTCTCAAAGCGGGACGCCAAGCAGTGCGCCAGCCTTGGCCAAACTGCGTTGCGGACATTGGGCTGGTTAATCGCACTCCGCACGAAGCTGTTACAATTTTATTGCGGTGGAGCTGGGGACCGCCTCTCGGACACAGCATTTTCCCTCTCCTCGGAATTCTGGCCAGATTTTGGGAGCCTTATGGATCGGAAATCTTCGGCAACCCCGCAGTGGCGCAGTCAGTGCGACACCAGCTGAAAGCGTCTCTCATCACGTTCGGCGAGGATGCACCCAAGGCTTGGGATTATTTCGAGAAGGCGGTAGAATCATGCCGTGTTCTGGCACGCGATCTTGGGGTCGTTACAATCGAACTCGCCCTGACCACGACCGAGTTCGAGGAGGAACTGTACGACATGGGTAGTCCCTTGATTCCACTTCTGGTGAAGCGCGGAGAGCGCATGCGTCTCGCACTAGAGTGGTTCTCGACCATGATCCGTTCACGGCACGGAGTTGTCCCTGGTGCAATCGAGCCCGACGAAGCGGACCCACTTCTATATTACGACGACTACTTTCAGGCGCGGTCTCAGATGGCGATGTCCCACTGTACATATCGTTGCGGGCATGTCCTTTGCGACAAAGATCCGGCTGTGTCTATCAATTCCCTTTGCCGTCAGTGCTGCGTTATACGATACTGCAGTCGCCAGGTGTGCCTCTCATCCGACTTTTGTGTGCTTACCGTTGACTTACGACCCTTATACCAGTGTCAAGCCGCAGCGTGGCGTGCGGAAAAACTTCCGCACAAGGACCTCTGCGAGAAGGTACTTCGGGTGCGCCAGCAGCTTGGCAAGCCCGATGACGAGTCCTGGAAGACGTGGCTTCTCACTTCCGCCTCCAACATAGCTACGTCGGCGACTTTGTGCAAGGAGCGGTCCGTCAGGAGGCGGACTTGCAGAGCAATTTGGCTGCACATCATGTGGCTCAGAAGGGAGAAGAAATTGATCCCTCAGGCGCAGATGAATAATGTCAAGGCACTGCGCGCTCAAGCATTGGTGAGTCCTCGTTCGCTCCGTGGCACCTTGCTCACATATGGCCCTACGCTAGAACAAGTTTAACACATTGTTCGAGCTTGCCGGCCAAGAGCTTTGAACCTGCTTCGCCCAAAAATGTGTGTTGCATCAACGTAGTTCGGTGGACCTTCACTCACGCGCCCGAATAACATTCCAGATGAAACATCGGATACTAACTTCGCCAAGCGCCAGTCATAGCATGTTTAAAAGTTTGTCTTCTTTAGTGCAGTGACAAATCTCAAAACGACTCGATGACCGAGCGCTGGCTTGCATATAATCTTCCCCCTGTGTCAAGTTATCTTCGACGATGTGGGACTTGACTTCTTATCCTCGCGGTGCAGATGTACCATGTGAACCCAGGGCAAATAGCCATACTCAACATTCTGACGCTGCCGATAGCAGCCAGCTAAGCTGTGGCTAACGGCGTTGATACACAGTTCATTACGGAGCCGCGAGAACATGTGCGACCTCTTTGTGCCCACCACGGTTTGTAACCGTCACCCACTCACTCACTAATGAGACTGGTGCTACAGCCATCCCGCCACCTCTTTGACTTGCAGTTGCTGCTAGGCCGTCAGTCATCGTTTTTGGTCTTGTCCCAGTGCTCAACACATTACGCGTGTTTGCAGATTGTTGGTGATCCATCAAGTGAGGCCACTCGAATACTCGTCTCGGTCGGCCATTCCTGAAATAATCCACGGTATCTCAACTGCGTGATTGGGAATGGTGAATCCGGGAAAGTAATTGGGCGAGGTGCCTGGTGAAGCGCGCGTAACGGGGGTCGACCGGAATTGAAGTCGGTCAACGCTACCTGATTTTTCGGCGACCTTTCCGAATCAAGGCTGAGCTCGCAGTGTAGATTCTCGAAGCCTGAGTTGTTTTGAACATTGCTTTGATAGCAAAGCAGAAAATTTCCTCTGAGGGCCCTGAAATGGCATGCGCTTCGACAGGTGTTTCGTATCATGTACGCTTTACATTCGATCGAGGGTTATTCAAACATCGCTGTAAGAGTTGAAGTTCTGATGGCGATTTTGTTTTCTTCCATGTCTCGCAAGCATCGTTCGTACGTTCAAACTTGTAAACTACTTGATTCCCGGATATAACCCGTGGTCGGAGGAACGATCAGCCCTACCAAGGGCTCATAACTGGTCCAGAGGCTAACATCATTTTCACCCCGGGCCCCCCGGGCCCCGGAATGAAAAGAAAAGAAAGAGCCCTTTCTCATGCCGGACGCGGGGAGTCGAACCCCGACCACTTAGTCTACTAGCCACCCGAGCCTTTCTCGAACCTCGAGCTCACAACACTCCTGGTTTCTCCGAGTCTTCTGTGGTGATGGCTTTGATAAAGTTGAGTCGTTCGTGTTCGGCCCCTCCATTTCGAAACGACATCGATCGATATCGTCAAGATATCGGGCAGCTGCAGGGGGACTTTACCTGAACAGCACTGCGGTGCCGAGTCCTGCTGACACTGCTGAGACGCTGGCTTTGCCACAATTTTCTATTGACAAGCGTCGATTAGAACGTTATCACCTTCTTACTTTGATTCACCGAATTATCTCATGACTCCTGTACTAACTACACGTCCTAGTCTTTCGAACTTTCCTCAAGATGTCCTTCTGGAGATCGCTAAGGAGTTGGATATGGCCGATTTATTCAACCTCTTTTCGGTCCGTCATCATTTGTGCTAGCGTTTCGCTCCGTTAACCTTTTCAGGTTTGTCGGGTCATGCGGGAAATTCGAGTGCACAAAACTCTTTGGCTTGCCACTCTTTCACGAATCAGAGAGGTCGAAAAGCAGCCGATAGCTATTCCGACCGGGGAGAGGCTCAGCACACTGTCCCTCGCTGACCTTCAAGCCACTGCTTGGAAGGCTAATAGGTTGATGAAGAACCTCAGGTCTGAGAACCCCGTGTGCGTGCTGTTGTCGTGGGACTCGAGGATCCACTCTGTATCTTCTGCATCCCGGAGCCAACCTAGCCATCGTTCATAGCAATTCAAGTCTGAGTGGCTGGGATGTTCTTACCTCGCAGCGTCGCAATGCAGTAGGTTTTTCAGCAATGCAGTACTCTTTGTCGCTCAATGGATCGTCTATCCAGAGGCGGTATATCTCAAGCTCCAGTGGCCATCTGCGTTGATTTCTGTGACCGTAACCGCATTTCGCATGTTGAAGTATTCCCGCGATTATGTCCCCAAACTCAGCCCCAGCTCGTGGGGCTTTGCTCGCCAGGCAGCGGTGTGTTTTCGTGAGCCGCGGATGCTGACCTCGAAGTTCGGACCCATTTGTTCGACTTCAATGACAAGCGCAATTGGTTTTTCTACCCAAAGGTTCCTTCGATCCGCCGGAAACTGTCGCCTAAGTACATCCGACGGGAAGGTCAACTGCCCGAAGGTGAAAACGTTCTCGACCTGCGCTCACGACAAGTCGGAATATACGCGCCATTCCAAAAGCGCCATCATATAATTCTCCATTCTCGCAGCCGCCGGGAGCCAGCCGTCGGGCGCACTCGCTAAAAGTCGGGTATACACGGGGGCGGGGTTTTCCCGATTATGGTGTCATTTCGCGTGTGTCACCATTCTCATGGTTTATTTCAGGGTCTCTGCGATTTCTCTGCTATTTCTTGTCAACAATCGTCCGGAGGACACACAGATCGGCCTCTCTGGATACGATCTGGCTTATGCCGGTGCCTGGGCCGACTTGCACGCAGGGGAAGAGAATCCGACGGCTCGAATCTAAAAATGTTCAACAGGAACCGGATGCGTGGGATCGTTGATCGACGGAGACTGGTTTGCTGACGAGGTTGACGGTAAAGTCCCGCTGCGCTATCGACCGAGGCCCGGCGAAGGCGGCTGTCCCTGCGTTAAAGGCTATTTCCTACGTGGCCACCTCCCCATCCTTCTGACTCCCTCCCCAATGAGCCTGCACACGCACGGATCTTCAAACGATGGGACGATAAAGGGGAATGGGACGCTGAAAGGGGTCAAGTCTGAGGAGGAGAAGGAGAAGGACGAGCGCGCGCACAATCTCGACCTCGACGTCGGCAACGAGCATGTGCGTTTCCGACAGCGCTGGTGGCAGCTCTGGGTCCCCGCGCACCGTCCACCGCCGGCTCCTGCGTCGCTCGACGACGCGGCTGTAAGTCCGTACGTCACGGCCTCGCTGCTCTCGCGCCTCACCTACACGTGGATAACGCCCATGATGATCCTCGGATACCAGCGCACCCTTCAAGCCTCGGATCTCTGGCGTATGGGGCCCGAGCAGGAGGCGGGGTACCTGACGGCGGCCTTGGAGGCGGCGTGGGCGCGACGGGTCGAGGCGGCAGAGACCCATAATGCACGGCTTGCGCGGGGGGAGCTGAAACCTGGCATGGTCAAACGCGCGGGGTGGATGCTACGTGGCCGGGAACGGCGCGCGGCGCTGCAGCGCAAATGGGAGGAGAAGGACGGGCGCAAGGAGGCGAGCCTCGCGTGGGCGCTGAACGACGTTTTGGGCCATTTGTTCTGGAAGGGCGGGGTCTTCAAGGTGCGTTGCGTCTTTCTCTCTCCCTCATTCGCATGAAATCATCCACGCCCCGCAGGTTATACAAGACACCTCGCAGCTCATGGGCCCCATCCTGGTCAAGTCGCTCATCAACTTTGCTAAGGCCCGTGCGGCGGCGAAAGCTGCAGGGGAGACGCCCGCCAACATCGGTAACGGCGTCGGCATGGCCATCGGGCTGCTTTGTGTTATCGTCACTGCTAGTATTTGCCAGCATCAGGTACGCCCAATATTTCCCCCAGCTTTCCCTCTCTTAAATCCTAATGATCATTCCACTCATCCTCAAATCTTAGTTCTTCTTCCGCTCCATGACCACGGGTGTCCTCGCGCGCGCGGCCCTCACCGGTGCGATTTACGAGCGCGCGGTCCACCTCACGCCTGCCGCGCGCCTCCGACTGTCCAACAGCGCCGTGCTGAACCACGTCAGCACAGACGTGAGCCGCGTCGATGCGTGTGCGCAGTGGTTTGTATGTACCCTTCCTTCATCTCCCAGTCACTCATTCTGACAGACATATTGGGTAGCACGCAGCGTGGACGGCGCCGATACAAAGTAGGTTCTCCCTTATCGCCAGAGAATCACTGTCTTATAAATACGTTTTTTCAGCGATTGTCTGCCTTATCATCCTGCTCGTCGAGCTCGGGCCGTCGGCCCTGGCGGGCTTTGCGCTATTCCTAGTTATCATCCCGATCCAGCAACGCATCATGGCCCAACAGTTTGTCTTTCGCCGGGACAGTATGCGCTGGACGGATGCGCGCGCGTCGAAGGTGCTCGAGGTCATCAGTATGTTTTTCTCCCTCACTTCCTCCTCCTTCTCGTCGCATGTATTAAATATACTAACAACCCTGAAGGCTCGATGCGTGTGGTAAAGTACTTCTGCTACGAGGGAAGCTTCCTCGCGCGCATCTTCGACATCCGGACTCAAGAGCTCAAGGGCATCAAAAGCATTCAGCATTCCCAATCGGCCAAGTGTGTATCTCTCTCCATTCCTCATTTGTATCTGATCCTTCTACCAGCATCGCCCTCGCGTTCTCGTTGCCCGTCCTGGCCGCGACGCTCGCGTTCGTCACCTACACCCAAACTTCCAAGCAGTTCGACGTCGCGGTCGTCTTTGCCAGCTTTTCGCTCTTCCAGGTGCGTTCTTCCCCCAAACCGAAAATAAATTACACATCTAATTCGCTCCCCCCGGCCCGTAGCTCCTGCGCCAACCGATGATGTTTCTTCCGCGCGCGCTCTCCGCCATCGCCGACGCGCGCAACGCCCTCGCGCGGCTCTCGGCCGTGTTCCACGCGCCGCTCCGCGAGGGCGCACCGTTTGTTATCGACCCGGCGCAGGAGGTAGCGATCTATGCGCAGGGTGCGGGGTGGGTGTGGGAGGCCGGCGTCCCGCCGGCAGAGCAGGAGAAATCCAAGAAGCAGAAGAAGTCGGATGAGCTCAAGGAAAAGGAAAAGGCGCTGGCGGATTCGGAGTCCGATCCGGAGAAGGTGAAGGAGAAGGAGCCTGAGCCTGAGCCATTCGCGCTGCACGACATCACACTGAGCGTCCCGCGCGGCACGCTCGCCGCCGTGGTCGGGCGCGTGGGGAGCGGAAAGTCGAGTCTCCTGCAGGGGCTCATCGGGGACATGCGCGCCACCGGCGGCAAATGGGCGTTCGGCGGCCGCGTGGCGTATTGTCCGCAGTCGGCGTGGATTCAGAACGCCTCTTTGGTGAGTCCCGTCTCTCTCTCAATCACATCACGGCTGATGGGTGCGCAGCGCGACAACGTGTTGTTTGGGCTGCCCTTTGAGGAGGCACGGTATTGGCGGGTGCTGGAGGACGCTTGTTTGTTACCGGACTTGCAGCTCCTGGCGGATGGGGATTTAACGGAGGTATGTCTTGTTTATTTTGTGTTTATCCATGTCGCCGTTTCGAATGTGTTTTCTTTTCTAGATGTGCGTCTTTCCAATATGCTTGATTTTGTCACTCGACTGATTCTAAATAGCGGCGAGAAGGGTATCAATCTATCGGGCGGGCAAAAGCAAAGGGTGCGTGCTACGTCCTTGCCGCTCCACACTACAGTCTGATTGATCTGAGATAGGTCAATATCGCGCGCGCACTGTACTACGGTGCGGAGGTCGTGATCTTCGACGACCCATTGTCCGCCGTGGACGCCAACGTCGGCAAGGCGCTCTTCCACACCGCAATCCAGGGCCTCGTCACGCAGGGCAAGACCGTCCTCCTCGTCACGCACGCGCTGCACTTCCTCTCGCAGTGCGACTACATCTACACACTCGACGGCGGGCGCATTGCCGAGGCGGGCACGTACCCTGAGCTCATCGCGCGCGGGGGCGAGTTTGCAAGGCTCGATCGCGAGTTTGGGGGTGCGCCTGCGGAGGGAGGCACCAAGGGCGTGGACGGGGAGGAGGAGGAGGAACCGCAGATGCAGGTTGTGTCGATCGAGGACGCCAAGACCCGGAGTAAAGGCGCGGAGGGGACGGGGAAGATCGAGGGGAAGCTGATCGTCAAGGAGCAGCGCACGACAGGCGGCGTCTCGTGGAATGGTGCTCATTTCATCGTCTTGCGTTTTTTTGCTCGATGCTGACTTGACTTGATGCGCAGTGTATGGGCGGTATATCAAGGCGGGCGGGGGCTGGATGACGGTACCCGCCATTGTCCTTACCGCCATCCTTATGCAGGGCAGCCAGACCGCCAACTCGTATTCACTGGTGTGGTGGCAGGGCAAGTGAGTGTCTAATATGCCTTGTTGCGTGTGAAGATGCTGAGCTTTGCACGCAGCACATTCAACAAGCCTTTCTCGTTCTATCAGACCTTGTATGCACTGCTTGGTATCGCGCAGGCGATTTTCACGTATCTCCTGTGAGTTTTTCGTTAACTATGCCGGGGTGAAATATGCACTCATCAAAACCGTTTTCAGGGGCATCTCCATGGATATTTTCGCGGTTCAAGTGTCGAAGAATCTTCACCGTGATGCGATTGTGAACGTCTTCCACGCACCTATGTCTTTCTTTGGTGCGCTTTCCCTCCTACCGACCCTCTCCTCTTCCTCACCGATACACTCCGCACGCAGATACCATTGTATGTCGTCCTCTGGGTTCATGACCGTTTGGGCTGACATGCTTCCAGCCCATGGGACGGATTATCAGCATTGTACGTTCCACCCCTCATTCCATGCTGCGATCCTGATCTTATTTTATAAGTTCGGGAAAGATATAGACAGCGAGTGCCCCTCTGTTTTCCTCTTGCTTTCTGGAGCTGATCGTTACTTGATAGCCATCGACAATTCATTACCAAGTACGTGTACTCACTCCTTTCACGACCTCGCTGACATCTTCTCTCAAGTGTCTATGCGGATGTGTGAGTTCGGCGTCGAGGTGTCATATGCCCCTGCTGACCCCCCTCAGTTATCCTGATCATTACATCTGTTGTCGGTTCAGTGATCGTCATCACTGTTCTCGAGCATTACTTCAGTAAGCTCGCCAGCTCGTTCAAATCAGATCTTTGACTCGTCGCCCCAAGTCATCGGTGCCTTTCTCATACTTTTCGGCTTCGGCTACTTTCTGCAATTTTACCGCGCCAGTGCGCTTGAGATGAAACGGCTGGATTCAATGCTGCGCTCCATCCTCTATGCACACCTGTCCGAGTCGCTCACTGGTGAGTATCTCAAATTACTTCTAATGTTTTTTGACATACCCGTCCATGTCAGGTCTTCCAACCATTCGAAGCTACGGCGAGGTTTCACGATTCGTTCAGGACAACAAGTACTACATCGATCTCGAAAATCGTGCGCTCTTCCTCACGGTCACAAATCAGAGGTATGATTCGCTCACCGCCGACAAACGTATTTCCGATAACATGGTTTCTTTTCAGGTGGCTCGCTGTTCGACTGGACGCGCTTGGCTCGATTCTTGTGTTCCTAGTACGTTGATATCAAAAGTCCATGCCTTGGCTTTTTGACGAGTCTCTTGTAGGTCGGTATATTCGCGGCCGTCGGCGTCAATGGTGTCAGTCCCGCGGAAATCGGGCTACTCTTGACGTATACGAGTGAGTTGGATTTTTAGCACGGCTGCTCTTAGGATTTATCCCCCTTCCAGCATCGCTGACGCAGATGTTTGCCGTGAGCACGAGATTGTCCGCTGAGGTAGAGGTGAGTACTCCCCCCGGACCGCGGCAGACCTGACCCTCACATATTATCTCAGAATTACATGAACTCCGTTGAACGAGGTATGGCTTGGACCACTGGCTCGTGAAAATGCTCATGTCTTATTCTAGTTGTGCATTATGCACGAGGCGACGTCGTTCCCCAAGAAGCCGCGCACGACAGTACTCCGGAGAACAAACCGGCCGCGCACTGGCCTGCACACGGGGCGATTGAATTTAAGGACGTCACGATGGCATACAGGCCGGGGCTGCCCAATGTGTTGCATAGCATCTCGCTCCAGATCAAAGCCGGGGAGAAGATCGGTGTTGTCGGCCGCACCGGCGCAGGCAAATCTTCTTTGACACTGTGTCTATTGAGGATCGTAGAGTACCTGGGGAAGATTATTGTCGATGAGTGCGTCCCATTTCCCGCTCTTCGCAGCCAGGATGGCTGAGCCGTTTACAGTGTTGATATTGCGAAGATTGGTGCAGTTATTCAAGACTGTGTGTACGTTCGGGTGCTCACGAATTGTAGGACTTACTGACCTGCGGGCGAATATCGCGATCATTCCACAAGAGGTGCGTATCATACTGTTGCAACCACCCCACGTTTTTCTGAACACTCTCGTCAGCCGGTATTATTCAGTGGTATGTTCCTACCCGCATCAACTCCACTTCTTGCTGAGAGGAGTCCGACAAGGGACTGTACGCACGGCACTGGACCCTTTCTCCAAATACGACGACGCACGCCTGTGGGACGCGTTACGGCGCTCTTATCTGGTCGAGACGCCGTCGTCCATCCCTGTAGATGGGGAGGAGGCATCGGGTGAAAATCGGCATCGCCTCACCCTCGACACCGTGCTTGAGGCCGACGGCGCGAATCTGAGTGTCGGGGAGCGCAGTCTCCTCAGTCTTGCGCGTGCACTGGTCAAAGATTCACGAGTGGTCATTCTCGATGAGGCGACGTACGTGATACATTTTTCCCTTGGAAGTATGCTGACGCGACTCAGTGCGTCGGTCGATTTGGAGACGGATAACAAGATCCAACGCACAATTCAGACACAATTCAAGGATCGAACCTTGATTTGCATAGCCCGTGCGTCTGAACTCTAGTCTGCACTCTCACAGTGGCTAATCTTAATTCTAAAAGACCGTTTGCGTACCATCATATCGTACGACAAAATTCTTGGTGACTTTTGATTTCATTCATTTGCACTACGTTTTGCTGAAGAACACCTTTTGCAGTCCTGGATGCAGGGAAAATTGCTGTACGTGTCACTCCACGCGCCTCCCAAATTTTCTAATCCTCGTTTGCAGGAATTCGATACCCCGCTCAATCTTTTCTTGCGGAACGACGGGCTATTCCGAACCCTGTGCGAGAAGAGCAACATCACAGTTGACGATATAGAAAAGGCGATAGTTTACGATGACATTGAATAGATTTTCGTCCTCGCTGTGTAATCCACTAGAATCTGATGTCCAGGGCTTCGAATTCAAAGACCAGATGAATCGGGTGCGCGTGTTAGCAGAAGTATGCATCCGCTTCAATATGTGTCTTGATTACCCTAATCCCACTTCCAATGCGCCGCGAGAATCGTAATCTGCCAGGGCCGCGCGGAGTGGGATCTCGAACCGAGGCTCCTCTACGATAATCCGCAAGTGTTCGAGGGCGGAGAAGTGTGTCTTCAGCGCCCAATTCAATCGCCCAGATTGGAATTGGTCGAAGTCGGTGTCAACGATGGACAAGGAGATGTCAAGAGTGAGCCGGGGCACCGCACAGCGGAGGGCGGCGAGGAGCTCCCACGGGCCATTGTCCTCTTCTTCAATGTAGGGGTGGAGAGTGAGATGCTGGAGTGAGCTGTTGCTCGAGAGGTCGATGTGGGATTTTATATCAGCTAGAGAGTATCAATTATTGAAACACAGTGAGGGATCATAAATCGTAGTACCTGCAGTGACTTCACGTAAAAGGTCCAGATCGAGTTCCCGCAGGCCGGAACCCAGCACAGAAAGTAGCCTCCCCAGAGGGGCCACGTTCCTCGTGAGGCACCCCAGCTGCAGCACACGAATGGGCGGAACAAATCCCGCGGCATTGAGCCAGGTAATGACCTCCCCCGCTGGGTCCCGGTGTAAGCCTTGAAAATCCACACACTGGAGATTGCGTGGAACGTTTGATGACTGCGTCATGGGCATACCGAGGGATCCGTGGGGACTCAGGAAATCCAAGACGACGGCGACTTTCTGGAGGCGCGGGAAGCTCGAGAGGACAGTGACGAGCTCTCGCGGACAACGGAAATCGACTCTCTGCAGAATCAACTCCGTGACATTGAGGACGATATGTGCAAGGCAGTCGACGGTAGCCTTCCGCACGTGCGGCCAAGAGAGAAAGTACAGCCGGAGCGACTTCAATGCCGGCAAGTCCGGTAGTTGGGGAACTATATCGTTGAGATAGGGTGTAGTGTCGCTGCTGGCTCCGAAAATGGACAAAGTGTGAATGGACGAAATGAAGGTCGCCATAGGGGAGTTGATGAGTTGTAGGAAGCCTCTCCAATTGCCTTTAAGCAAGAACACCGAGCCAAAGAGATGGTATCGGCTCGATTTGAGCCAAGATTTGCATACAAGACCGCATGAGCCTAAAGTCGCCTTCTCGCTGTGTAAGAGATCTATCACGAGCTCCTCGACCTCCAGCGGGAAATCAACCATGGTCATTCTGCAAAATCTGAGTGTAAGAGAAGGCGACTGCGCAGTCAAGCATGAGGGATTTTTCGTGCCTCTGCTGATTCGTTGGCCCTAGCCACTCCCTTGCCAGCGAGACTACGGCACCGCGACCTCGGTAAAGGATGTCTGGGAGCTGGATGATGTGCGCGCGGTCCACAGCAAGGAGTCCGAAGATGAGGATGAGCTGCGGCCGGGAACTCGGGCCAGAGTAGCCGGATCAGATACGCACCGGTCCGGTCCGTCCGTACCTTGCCGTACCCCTTTTCAACACAATCAGAATCTCTTTTTGCACCTACACGGTTCGACATCTCGGACTATTGCTGTAGCTCCCTCATCCAGCACAGGAGGAGTCGAGTTCACTGTTATTTTTCTTTGGCAACACACGGATTCGGAAGGCTGGTGTCAAGCTTGAAGCTGGTGTAAACTAGGTTGAAGTTCGCGATATTCAACCTGGCTCACGAGTCATAAAGGAGTAACACATCCAACACATCCTCATGATACGTTTGGTTTATCCCGCTCCGGAGTCGTAGCATCACACGGATGCGATAATCAGGATCAGATGAGTACGTACTTCACTTACTTATAAGTAGTAAGTACGCAGCCAATACGCAGCGCACAAATTCCTCCAGCCTTCCCTTGACACGTCGTGCAGGTACGCATTTCCATTGTCTCTGCCCGAAAGCACTTGAATCTCCCGGGACAGACTAACTAGTTCGGGGCGCCACCCATTCGGGGTTGGCGTTACACTGCGAGTTCGCCGCTGTAGGGGAATTAGCCGCTAGCGCGTTAACAATCTTAGTTTTCGGAGTTGTTATATGGGCGCACTCTGGCTGGATTGAACGTAATTTTTCCCTCGTCGTTGGGACTTCTATGGGTATGGTCCGAGCCTAAAGGGACATTTATCTATCGTCTATGTCCCGAAATGCATCGCCCAAATTCTATCCAGTGACTTGAGCATCGCGCTCCGTCCCATTCACCGTCGCGTTGTTGGTCAGATCCTTCTCGTCGCCAACTCGCGGCGTTGACGTACCCCCGCTCTCCAAATCCCTTCCCACTTCACCTGGTCCTGGAGTTGCAGCCTTCTCTCGAGCATCGATAACGCTCTTGCGTGCCTCCCATCCACCCTCGAAGCCAAACCACGTGAAACGCGCGCAGTGCGGACCGCGCAGCATGATGACCCCGAGGATCCACCCGTAGAATCCAAGGTTGAGCGCCGCGGCGGGGCGCCAGCCGTACGTCGTGAACACCTGCGTCCCCGCGGCGGTGCCCATAAGCTGTCCGATGAACAACTGCGGCAACGGGTTGATCAAGTAACGCAACAATCTGAATGATAGGAACCTACAGAAAGGACAAAGACGGCATTCAGTCGGGCGCGTGCGGCGGCGGATATACTTGAGTGTTCAAGTTGAGTTGCGGGATGTGATGAATGTTTCGGGATACGAACCTAAACACGGAAGTTGCGAGGGACATCTGCAGCATCTGCCGGAACACATCGAGGCCCATGATCACTACGACGATCGCAGCCACACTGACGTCGCCCGCCCCGACTTGGATCGCTTGAAATCCTAGCAGGGCGACAGTAGACACGAGCGATGCATACCACGGGACTAGCCTGTCGATCATACGCCCCACTACGGGTCCGCATGCTACACCGAAGATGCCGATCAAGCCAAAGAGCCCGATGGCAAGTGTGGAGTAGAAATATGGCGGCCCACCGAGGAGGAAGGTGAGTGTCACCCAGAAATTTGTGAAGCAGGCAGAAGAGGCGAGGTTGATGAGGCAGGCTTGGATGAGGATGGGCTCCGTGAACGCAAACTTGGCCATGGTGCGGAGGATGCCCCAGTACGATAGGTGCTTGTTCTTTGCCGGGTAGTCAGGAATGACGAAGTAGCTTGCGACGAGGACGAGGTATTGGACGCCGATAGCGAGATAGTATCTGTTGTGCGTAAGTTCTCAACATGACGAGGAAGGAACATGAGCAGGGAAATGCTCACACAACGCGCCAAGACGTGAATTGGGCAATGATCCCTGCTAGTACACGGGCGATGAGGATCCCAAACAGCAAGCCAGAGAAGACCACAGAGATGGCAGAGGCCCGCCGTTCCGGCGGGGCGAGGTCAGCGGCAAGAGGCTATCAGTATGTGTCATGAGCAAATCGTCGGACAAACATGGGAGTCGAGGGGACGTACTATCATTATCTGTGGGGTCACTGAAACCACGCCAATGAGGAACGAGAGAGTTTCAAAAACGACGAGGTTGGGTGTCACAGCGAGTCCAATCGTGAGTGACGCAGAGATAAGGGCGAGGAGGATTATTAGCTGCCGCCGGCGTACAAGGTCACCCAGTGGCGAGATAAGTAAGATGCCCGTTGCATATCTGTT
Organism: Mycena vitilis; assembly: GCA_029203975.1. Taxonomy (NCBI): domain Eukaryota; kingdom Fungi; phylum Basidiomycota; class Agaricomycetes; order Agaricales; family Mycenaceae; genus Mycena; species Mycena vitilis. Next base: position 96,072 of record JARGYF010000081.1, read on the forward strand.
CCACAATGTAAGAATAGAGTCAAAAGACGAATAGGTTTTTCATACCCCGCCTGCAGAAGTGTGGGGATACTTAAAAGGCATGTTAGAGTGGGTATTGGAGCCATACAGCTGGCTTACCGGGAAACACGGTTGTAGTCAACGCCGAAAGATTCAGAGAATTGAACTGAAGGAAAAGGGCTTCAGCAAAGAAATGGCGCCACGAGAAATGGCACCACAGTTACAACTCACTCAGCAAAGGCTAAAATACGCGTTTAACATCTGTAGAAGATTTGAAAAGAGATATCATCCTACGCACTTGACAGTAATATAGATTTGCGACAATGAATGTGCTCGCAAAGCCGAAAAGCACATTCAAAACTAGCCCAAAATGGAACGGTTTCTCGGAGTCGTATCGCAGTCGTTGTGGTATTGGAAGGAAGCCAAAGTCGTGGGACATCGATTCCGAGGCCTCGGCGACGGTGGAATCCACCCTGGAGCTCTTTTCTGGCAAGGACATGGTGGTTTGTGAATGACCAAGCACAGCGGAGCGCCGATGATGATGCCGCTCAAAAGGCGATGCCGAGGCCCGAGAGTGCCGCGCTCCCAATGGAGAAGTTTTCTTCCGCGATAAAATTGGAATTAGCTTTGAGCAGCTTTGAGAGTCTTTGGGCACTATACCTAATCGAAGTGGGTCTGCCAAAACGGCTGTGGCCGACCTTTGGAGAAACTTGACGCAAAGGACCGAGGGATCCTTTGATCGGTTGCATTCTGTGGTGCAATATCCAGTGGGCGGAGTATGAGCATTACAAAAGGCTACTGTGTGAGAGTCATTTATAATTGAGGCTAATACACTCTCGTTTCAACGCGATTTTCAGAGCGAGACTGCGAGTGCGTGGACGGCAACGATTTTTCCTTCTTCTCGAGTTTACGGCACGAGTGACGCCGGTAGCCCGGTTGGTCTCGGACCGCTGATTTTGTCACCTGAGAACCTTGCTCTGAACGCTGACCTTGAGCGGACTAGCCGTACCCGAATGCTACTCAAGACGATCCTTCTGCTATGGACGACGATTCTGCCCGAATGCCTTGCATATTTGCCGTTGGATGCGCGCGCTCAGCCAGGAACCTCGGCCTCTCTCAAAGAAATGCACGCTGTAAATGCCTCATATGTGGAGACATTGTCCGGCAAGCAGCGCGAAGTCTTTAACTACGTTCTCGAAGCACTCGACGACAACTTCAGTCCTCCTTTTCTGGTACGTGCTGCTTTGGATTTATGGAGAGTGGTTGTTGATGGTGATCAAGTTCAATTCGCCGAGATACTCCGCTTGGTATGCGGTGGGCCTGCTTGCACGAAATGGCGAGGGAGACGCATCTACTGCTTCCATAATTCTCCGGGATGTGTGAGTCTTAACTAGATAAATTCCAACCCTGCCTTTAGCCTGATTATCGCAGCATTTCTTTTCAGGTGAGCTCGTGTTTAACCGGATTTTGTCCTCAATCCTCTCCAGTTTGCCGATTCCAACACGAATTGGTACGGAACCTATAAGGGTGAGCTTTTTTGCGTTCCATTTCCCCACTATTTGATTAAGCAAAACTAGCGACGCCGAACGCACCTGACCCAGGGGCTGTTTAATCACCGCTGGTGCGTTCGTGTCCATTCCCCCAACGTGAATGTTGACATGTATTCTAGCTATACACCTCTTACGATCTCAATATCGGCCTGTTTGTCTGCACGTCGTTCATTATCGTCATGGAGGAGTTTCAGCACCTGCTTGAGCCCAGTCTGGTCACCCTGATAAAGAACAGTATGTACAATGCGACGGTTGGCGACGGGTATCGCGTGGGCGGATTTAACGGTGACGGTTATTCTGCTGGAGGTTTCATTGGGGACAACTGTAAGTTCACCTTCATACGCTGCAGCTGGCCGTCCGTGTCTGACATACATAATACAGTGTATCCGATCTATAGCAATCCATGGTTGGTTTCCCAGCGAGCCGTGCAAAAACTGAAATTCAACCGCACACAGGTACATGCGCGTTATGGCCGCGACTTACGTCGGCAATATGATGGGCGACGCGAACATGTCGTACTGGGGCAACCGGTGGGCCAAAGACGCAGTCGTGAACTTCAATCTGTACGGAACCCTTGCAGAGGTAACTATCCCTGTTTATTTATGGCGCGATATTTACAATGCGACATCGGCGAGTAGTTCAATTCCGGGACTTATACAGGCGTAACGCTGTATGCTCTCTCTTTGTGGGGCTATATGCCGAAGAATTCCGCTATTGTACAACACGCGAGGGATATAATCGCCGAGACTTGGAACTCGATTGGCATGTATTACAACCCAACGCTGCATACACTCGGGGGTCCATGGGGCCGCGCGTATGGGTATGATATGGTATTTAATCTCCCTCTGCCTGTGTGATAGTGATTCACATATATCTTTGCACAGAGGGCGTATTATGGGATCCTCGGCGGTCAGATGTGAGTCGGAACCCGTGGAATAAATCAGTGAAACTGACAAAAATACAAGCACCGGCCTGATCGGTGGGATTGAGGATGGGACCGCACCGCTACCCAAGCCCATCATAGGCTCTGAGCACTTCGGCGACGCAGCGGCAAACGTGCTGTACGTCCGACGAATATAATTCAACTACGGAGGATTGACTACTGTGTATAGGACGCCGCTCATCGCGAAATTTCACGATCCCTATGTTCCTACGCAAGCGCTCGCTCAGCTCAAAGGCCTCTCTGGGAGTCATGCGTACTCGGCGCAGGCTGTCTCTCCGCCCTGGGACAATCCCGCCGTTCCGCGGAATTACACCTCATGGACGGCCCCTGGTCTGAGCATCGGCGCAATCTCGTCAGACGAGAAGGTCATCGGTGGCGCTGCGACGAATCAGGTTGCATATGTGCCCGCCTCGATTATCTGGACCACCGGAACGCAGACGGCATGGTTCAATGTGAGTACTTAGTTGTATCACCTCATGGAAAGAAAATACCGCTGACTGGCATATAATTCGTCGTAGCTTTACCCTACAAGCGGGACAATTTCAGGCACCGCGTCGCAGAAGGGGATTATAATTGCGTACCCCGCATCCTCAGCGTTCAACAGCACGCTCAGTTCAAACGTGATGACCTTCCTCTTTGGCGGGCTCCCGCACCTGTCTCTGTCCGCAGACTTCCTTGCGAACGGGAGTGGCATTCTGCCAGGCCTTCGCCTAACGGTATCGGGCAACGTTGTGAAGGACGGAATTCGCTCCTTGGTGTACGGCGCAGGCACCATTAATGACCTGCAATACTACAACCTCACATACGCTTTCGGCGATCTCGGAGGCGCGGTGCCCCAGATTGACATCGGAGTGGAAAAGTTGTAGCTCACGCTAGGAGGACGCACATATCCCGAGTGATTCCTCCCATCGTATGGCGAATCGTGGCTCATGTTTTACCGGAAGTCATCTAATCAATCACGAGTGATCATATATTGCACGGCTTTGCCCCGAGGATTGTTCCTCAATCTGTGGAGTAAATTAGCGAGAATCGAGACAGATTCTGTGAAGCAGACTCACTCAAGTTCGATGCTGCACCACGTATTTTCACGCCCACTTCCAACATACCACGAACATCATACTCGGCAAGTGCAGCACGGAGCGGGCTCTCCCCCTCAGTCAGAACACGCCCGTCTTTGACAAGAATACGGAGATAGCGCAAGGCAGAGAAGTGGGCCTTCAACGTCGTATTCAAGTCCCGCCATTCGAATTCATCCAAAACGTCGACGGAGGTCATCGAGAGCTCGAGAGTGAGCGCTGTGATGGTGCAATGGAGGGCCGCGAGCAGAGCCCATGGTGCGTTGTCACCTTCTCTTTTCGAGGGGTGGACGGTGAGATGACGGAGGGAGGTATTCCTCGCTAGGTCGATGTGGGTTTTGATATCATCTACGCGAGTCACCGATTATCAGGGTTCAAACGTTCATCAACGACACTGACGAACGACGCACGTACCTGCAGTGACATCGTGCCAAAAGTCCAGATTCAGTTCGCACAACTCGGGACCCACGGAAGAAAGCAGCTTCCCAAGCGGGGCAATGCTTCTCCTGCGCAGAGACCCTAGCTGCAACACGCGAATCGGCGCAGCGCCCACAGCAGGGTTGAGCCAAGTGAGGACGTGCCCCGCTGGATCCCGTTGTACATCCCCCAGCCGCACACACTCGAGAGTGTGTGCTGTACCCAGTGATTGTGTATCGACTGGATCGAGCGAGCCACCGTGATTCCAGAATCTGAACTCCACCGAGAGCCTTCGAAGGCGCGGGAAGCGCGAAAGCAGCTCGACGAGGTCCAGCGGAGAGCGGAAGGAGACTCTGCGCAGACTCAAGTCCGTGACATTGAGGACGAGCTGTGCAAGGCAGTCGACGGTGGGCTTCGACACGTGCGTCCAAGCAATAAGATAGAACTGGAGCGATTTGAGAGCAGGGAAGACGGGTAGCTCGGGAAGCATCTCGGTGAGATATGGTGTTTTGTCACGGCTGGATCCAGAAACCGTTAACGTGTAGATGTATGGAACGAAGGTAGCCAGAGGAGAGTTGATAAGTTGTAAGAATTCTCTCCAGTTGCCGGTATGCAAGGATATGGCGCCAAAGAGATGATATCGACTTGTGCTGAGCCAAGATTCGCATACGAGACCACATGAACCTAGGGTCTCTATCTCGTTGTAGAGGTGGTCAATCACGAGCTCCTCAACCTCCGGTGGGAGATCGACAGCGACCATCCTACAGAATTCGAGTAAAGGCATGGTACGGCGCGCCAGTGAAAGCATGGCATACTTCGCAGTGGATCCTCGAAATGAGACTTGACTGAGATAGAATGTATGTGTCGGATTCGTGCAACAATGTGCCGAACCAGGATCTGGAAGGGTCAAAGATGCTGAGTGCTGCGATGGGGAATGGGAAGAGGGCAAGCTGCGGTCGGTGATCCGAATTCCGGATGATCTGATGGTTGCACTTCCGCCGGGACTCAGAACTCACGGAATAGCCGTGCGAAGCAAAATATGTTTTATCAGAGCTCCCATTGTCCGGCAAAGCACCACCTTCGTACGGAAAACAAAGATCTAACAAGATTCTACAAGGAAAACTGCGTCAGCATATTTTAGCGAAAGGGATGGGTTCGCAAACCAATCAAGGCGGTTGACTCAGCCCAGGCGGATAGTTCGACGCCACAAGGTCAGCTTCAGGTGTCCTTTGAGAGGTAGAATGAACGCCAGAATGCTGCTCCACGCGCTCCGCACTGGATTGGTGCCCCACCGCCGCCGCCATGAGCTGTGACTGCGACGGTTGGTCAACATGGATGCGCCCGGACGCCGAGTCCCTGTGGTATCCCCGCTCCCTAAACTCTTGCTTCAAAGCCTTCTCTCTCGGATCCCGATTCCTCTTGCTTGTGCTCGAGCGGCCGGTGCAAAACCCTGAGCCGTCGGTGCCAGGGTCTGAGGAGCTACAGAAGCCTAAAGCAGTCGGTAATGAGTTTGAAGTACTCATAAGACATTGGACTCACAACAGCAGCTGCAGAGATACAGGATCCCGCTGCAAAGAGTATCGCCCATTCGATGATGATGAGCGTGGAGGAAGAGGTGCGCAGATCAAGTGATTGATCGGGTTTCCGGCCCGCGAAGCCGGGCCCGGCGCAAGTTACCGGAAACCCAAAGTCTCAATAAACTATCGAGGAGTGCGGCAGTCCATGTATGTCCATTATCTCAATAGTTTCTGCTGTGGTACTTTACTAGCCGATGCTCGAAAGCTCTCCGGCCAAATGGCAGCGTGATCGCAACCGTCGACTATTACTTCGGGTTGACTTCGGGGCCCGGGCCCCGGGCTGATTCACAACTGATGCGTTGAAGACTTCATTCATCAATCTTCATTGCTAGGTACGTCCGTAGGTCGGTAGGTCCAAGAGCCTGACGCTCGGACTCGCCGCGCAGAACGTATCTTCCAGCGTTCGTTTCTAGAATTTCGACGATCAATGCATCATGGCAGCCAAAAGGCTGTGTGCCCCCTTACCCTAACGCAATTTCCTTCTTGTTTCCCCACTCTCTTGCTTCAGTTCCTTTAGCTCTTATCCCACTCAACTACGTCCCGACTCCAGGTTTTGATCGTCTTCTGGCCATCCATCTGGTTCCCTCGTTCAACTTTCTGAAACTCCAGCTTTGAAGCCATGTCGGACTGTGACATCTGCGGGTGCTGCTTTGTCTGTACCGCTTGTTTCGGTGCATCTTTACACTCCCTTGAATAGATCGGCTGATTAAGCTCACGACACCCAGGCCTCGTCGCCGCCACCCTTCGGTACATCCCATTCCAAAGTGTTTGCAAGTGCAACTGCTGCCGGAAGGGCGACTCTTACGACGACGAGGCCGGCCACATCGACCTCGACCGCATACATTTCCCAGCGGATGCCAACGCACGCCACCACTTTACGCACGCTGCGGAGGACGCTGACTACAGGGCGAATCCGTATGCGGCGGCGCGGCCGATGCACGCAAATGCGTATCCGGGGGCGGGAGAGCCGGGACTAGACCCTCAGGACGGGGAGGGCGGCGCTCATGGCGGTATGACCCGCCACGGCAATGGGAATCCGTTCGAGCGCGCGAGGGCGCCGCCGTCCGACTATGGTAGAACGCGCGACGCGGCGCGTGCCCCACAAACCGAGTATAGGACTGAGCGGGGTGTGTCCTTCCCATCTCAGTCCTCTTCATACGCTTACATTCTCCGTGCAGAGAGCCAACAGCCGGACCTCCCTTCTTCGCGCTCTGTGGGCAGAGCCCCTGCGGAGGAGGAGGCAGAATCGCAGCGTCAGAGGCGATGATTCCTGGCCGCTGATATTTTTTTGCTCGAGCCTCGAGGGTTGTAACGCTGCATGTATTTACCTGACCGATATACCCAGGGCCTGGCGCCTCTTCATCGTCGATACCTGTTCATCGCTGTCAATTTATATCCACATAGGTGATTCACATCAATTCAGTCCATAGATTTTACCGGAACGATATGTGGATTCTCTTCCTTCATTTTATTTGCACGCCGCCTTTCAAGCAAAGGAGAGGAGCTACGCACCTGTTTGCGCAGTGGCCATCAACAGGCAATTAGTTGTCGGCCCGGGAACGCTTGGACCTTGAGAAGCAATAATCTCATTGTCAGCCCAAAATGGTAATGAATGAGCGGGGCCACCAACCAGCATCGTATAAATACTGGACCTCCGCCTGTGACTCTCGCCACTCATTCTTTCTCCCCACCACGTCCCAAAACCCACACACCCTACCTTAAACAAGCTTCTAAGCGATGCCCAGCACGTCCACCCCCACCTCGTAAGCCAACCTCAGCTTGCCCGAACTTGTGCGCACTGCTGACGAGAAGTCGTGCCAGTGCCAGCCAAAAATCTGACGTGGAGGCGCAGCTCTCGATGCCACCCACCGTCGCCTCTCATTTTCAGGAGGAGTCTGAGCGTTCCGAGGCTACCGCCGACAGCAGCAGCGAAGAGACACCGGCGGGCGATGAGGACATAGACTCCGACTCCGATGCGGGCTCCGACTGTGAGTGCGACTCCGACTGTGAGTGCGAGTCCGACACGGACATCGACTTCGACAAACCACACTTCTACTGCCACGAGTCCGAGACCGGAAGCTTCACCATATCGATTGGGTGTAATTTCCCTGTGGACGCTGAGCAGCGCGCCGGCGGCCTTGACCCGGTCGGGAGGAACTGCAACATGCCTAGGAGCAGCAGACGGCGCCCGATTAGCAACGGAGAGACAAGCACCATGGAGGAGCGTCATGCGTATTGGGAGGATGTGAAGCGGCGCTGCGAAGAGGTGGGCTTTTTATATCTATCTATCATGCTTCAAGGATTGACTGGATGGCTCACAGGAGATACGTGAGGAGGAACAGCACGAGGCGGAGAACGCCGGTCATTGAGGTGCTGTTGATGCTCAAAGCATCGACGTACCTTGGAATTCCTACAGAACTTTTCTGTATTCAGCTCGTCTGCAACGTTATCATGATTGGGACTCCGTACTTTTCAATGCCACCAGCATAGTAATCGAGCTAGGGATCGTGGGATAGTCCCAAATTCAGCCCACCGCTCCAGGAAGACTTCCAAAATCGAAACCAAACAATCAAAAGCACGCAGACCGAAGGTCGTACATGGGCACTTTGGCTTCAGGCGTACCAGGCAAGGACAAGCGTTGGCTGGATTTCTGACAGCACAGGCATATGGTACTCAGATCCTACGACGCAGCAAGCAGCAAGTAGCAAGTACCTGTCGATATCAGTGAGCAATTGCAAGAAAACGAAGTTTGGAGGGACAGACTATCGATTTCCCCAGCGCGTTTTCGAAGAATAAAACGTTCCGCCCGTGCCCAAAAATCGTCTCCAGCCCGGAGGCCAATTCTCCATTCGACACTGTACTTCGTGCTCATCGTCATTACGACGACACGCGGATCGCAGTGGATGGTGAGAGTTTCAGCAAATGAGAGGACCGATGGTTCCCGTCGTGATGACCAAGTGGAGATTACGAGCACGACAAGTGTGGCGCATTCCGCAAGGACTCGCGGTAGGATGTCACCGATGGATGGAGGGAGAGCCAAATGAGTGAGGGCGGGTAATGATATAAGAAGGGACCAATGATCGGCCCAAATCGTTTCCTCGGGCCCGTAATCTTGCATCAGGTCAACATGGGTGATAGAGACGTAGGGGGAGAGGGCCCTGCTCCCAAAAGACCGTGTAGCGAAGAAATCTGAGGGTGAGCAGGCAATATTCTTGAAAGGCAGTTTCCACAAAATTTTGAGGATGGGAAACGGGATATTTCCAGAAAGCACCAAGTTCGTGATCTCGGAGCATTCACGAAGAAGCCCTACAATCCTTTCCCACTGGCCGGAATGAGGGCGTCCCAGAAGCACATGCCGCACAGATCTGCGCAAGAAAGCAGGCGATTTCGATGCAGTTGCGGAGAGAATGGCATCCAGGCGTGGATTCCAGGACACAAGGACTAATACTCTGTAAAGCAATGGCTCAATCCTGGCGACTTGCGCGCGTCAACTTCTTTTTTTCGGCGCAAAGGAGACGAGTTACCAGAGTTGTGATCGCCGGCAGACGCGTAGAAGTGTAGGAATCGTATTCGTATACCGAAGCGCAGTAGTTTCGAACAATTCACGCTCCAGTTCGGGAGGAAACGAAAAGGTCATGGTGGTTTGGGATCAAGAGTTGTTGCGGCCATCAAAAGAGCCGAATGCCGGCGTGACACGTGACTCTTTCGTGACTCGCTCAGCTCGAACCACCACGATGGACCTTGAAAGCTTCTCGTTTTCCTTGGAACTACGGCGCGAAATTTGCTACGCTTCTCTATCCAAATTCTGTCCCTACGCTTGTCAGCGGGTTCACGTCTCTGGTGAGCGATTTGCTGGCTCGAGAGTCGCCCCGGAGTCCCCCGGGACCGACTCGGATGAGAAGACAAGTTCGTCAATTACCTCGGGATCGAACCACTGCAGAGGTCTGATCTTGACAGATCTCTCCGAGAAATCCCCTTCATATTGGTTCTCGACTCGAAACCCGCAGTCTTCCGACGAAATTCTGCGCGGTATGTGACAGTGTATGTCTTTCTCTCGAGCAACATCCCGCATGGCCTCGGCCGCGCAACAACAGTCCAAATACTTGACTGTAAAAGTGCTCTGGGGCGACAACCCTTTCACTGGACGGCAAATTTGAGCTTTCCTTTCTCGCCCCGCTGGCCACCATGCGCTAACTTGAAACACTTGCGCTCACGGTGCCGTCCCTCCTGACAGGATGGATATAAACCACGCCTTCCTACGGACTGTCATCCATCTCCATCTGTTCCTCCCCAACGAGCGCACTGACTCGGGCTGAAAAAAATTGGTCTAGCTTCGCGTCCCTCCCAGCGCTCACCGCTCGCCTCTGTCCCTCTCGATTGTATCAGCTATTCTCGCATTTTGTACCTCCACCTTGCTTGACCGAGCCTCACCCACACTTCTGGCGTTACTTTCAGCAGTTCGGAATACCATTTTCCTCATGCGCGGCAACTTGGAGTGTGCAGACACACCGTCACACTATCCTGTCGCTGATGTACTGTCGATGTACAACAACATGCATTCGTCCAGGGCGACAAGTTCATTTATTCAAATTGATAGTGCACGATTTGAGGGCCAGACCGACCAACTCAAGACGGTCCAATCGCAATTTGGTAGCTACGAGCGATCTGTAAGCGAAGCATGTTTGTAAGAAGCGAAACTGTTACATGGTAGGTATTATTTCTCCACCAAACCATCGGCGTTATCTTCCACCTTTACATTCTCTTTCATGGTCCACTGTTTATCAGTGGTTCGTCCAAGGGGAATATCCTTCATGAAAATGAATGTCACCAGACCCACAGCACAGAATGCTTCCATTACGATCCAAGCCAGGCGCATACTGTCTCCAAAGGCCCTTTGAACATCCCCTTTGAGTGGCTGCGCCATCGTTGGGATCTGTGTAATAATGCTGTACGCAATCTCGGTGTCTTGAGGAAGCTGGGACAGCAAACTCTCAGGAAGACCGTGGCGGAGTCGGTTCTGAATTATAGTGCCCGTTATCGAAATTCCCCACGCCTGTTTGGTCAGCACATTACTCCGACCAATTATGGGTTGGAACATACTTGGGAGAAGGTTCGACAGAAGGTCAGGACTGCGCCAGGTATTAGACGGTTATAATAGCGGAAACTAAGGAGTGCGTACGTGCAATCGCGCTCGCATTTTGAGACACCGGCAATGGTGCTTGCACTGCAAACTGAACGAACCGTTGGTCATCAGCCTGGCAGCAAAGGGACGCAGAGCTACACTCACGATTGTGGCGTACAGTACTCCCATCCCGAATCCTTGAATGAGCTGGAATATAACTATAGCCCAGATCGGGGTTCCAACCTTCATGGAGATGAGCAGTCCCATTCCAAGAAGCATGAAACACCATCCCGCTGTGCGCGTCGATCAATACCGAACACTGAAGGATTGTGAGAACTTCTCACTCAGAATAATCATCCGATATCTGCCCGTTTTCGCCACCAAGATCCCTTGGAAGATGGCGGATGGCGAAATGGTGACGGCTATGGGTAAAAAGAGGACTCCAGAAAAGATGGGTGAGGCGCCTCTGACCGCCTGGAACCATGTCGGTCTGGGTGCGGATAAATCAATAGTCAGTACTGCAAGTGTCTACTAAATCAGAATGACATACAGATAAACTACAGAACAAAAATCAGCGATGAGGGAGGGATGCGTGTATGGATTATAATACGCACATCCAACACTTATCGCCACGATGCCATGGACGAGAGATGCTAAGTATCTGCTTGCAGCGATGAGGAATGGTATTCAACTGATCTCCCGCGCTCACCCCATCAAACTGGTCCTGTTTGACAATAAGATAATTGGGATCTGGCGGTTAAGATATTGGCGGCTATGCTTGAGTTGGAAATTTCACTTTCCTACCGTGGGTTTCTTAGGCCAACGAGATTCGTAGTAGATGGACCAACACAGCCCCACAATGCCGAGAATGAGCGGAAGCAGAACTTGAACCGACGACCAGGAATACACAATGCCGGCCCAACTGAGGGCAAGCATCGAAGAACAAGTCGATGTAATGATGAACACGTTCCCCCTGAGAATGGAGATTTAACTGTGCCGCTGAGTGCATGAGAATCACCTACAACCAGTCGACCTGTAGTAATTTTGTCCGCCAGTGGTCTCGTGGCGTATTGACGTTCAGGAAACACGCGACCACAACGAATGCTACCAGGCAAAGCGGAAGATTCATATCTGCAAATCAGTTTCAGTCTCAGGTGAAGGGATCACGTTCGGTGCACGCACAAAATAGCCACCGCCATGACGCTTTCTGAGAGAGACCACCTGCGATAAAAGGACCGATGACAGTGCCGAGAGTCCATATCATGCCCGTTATCCCGTTGAAAATCTCACAAACGATCAAAATCAGTGCCGTTCACGAAGGAAAACTCAAGACATACCCCGCGTTCACGGAGAGGAACAAGATCCGCAGTCACAATGGCAGTGAGGGCTTGAATTCCACCACCACCAACGCCTTGAATGGCTTAGTACAAAAACACTCGTCAGGCAACAGAGAAAATCATGGATGAAAGGTTTACCTCTACCCCCAATCAATATGTTCATCGTGTGCGCGGATCCACAAACCGCAGAGCCCACAGAAAACAATACGAGCGAGCCTAAAAGAATTGGGCGGCGGCCGAATATGGAGGCGAGGTTACCGGCCAATGGCAGGCAGGACGCGGCGCCTATGGACAGGTGAGCGATATGCGAGCAACAGACATATCGACAGACCAAGAGCATAAGCGGAACCGACCCAACTGAAATTTACGCCGTGGAGGGCAGAGACGATGGTCGGAGCGGCAGTTCCTGATCAACATGCGATAAAATTTGAACCAATCCATTGACATCGGACGTACCAACTCCACCGAGATCGAGTGATGAAAGCAAGAGCGAGCAGCAGAGGGCCACGAAGACCAGCCAAAACCGGAAGTCGCGTCTCGGACCATGGTACTCTGCCTCTCCATTCAGAGTCTTCTCTGGGAGTGTCGATAGATTTCCAGCCTCAGTCTCTCCGATGTCGACAGCCACAGACGCTTTAGACTCGGACTCCATGGTGGTGGTTTGAGGGAGGATGACTCACGGCGAGGCTGTGGTCTGAGGGCTCAGGGTTTCATTTTAACATCAGCTTCGATGTCCTCTACACCCACATTGTGTGTCAATCTGGTGATCTCGGTGAGATACGCCGCTGACCGCAACGCACTATGAAGACCGGTTACAAGCCTGGTGACGACCACAGTGTGTATTTCCGGTCGGCGCGAGAGCGCGATGCTCGTCGTCTTCCTTGAGCTTCTTGAGCTTGAAATACGATTATTGGAGGTGAATTCTATTGCCTTTCGGATTGTTCTTCCATTGATCATTGACAATTCATGCCTGCCACGGAACAATCAGAAGAGAAGTAGCCAAGAGATCGTTGTTAGACTGCACAAACCTACTCTGAGTCAGGTTCACCCTGTCGTAGATCTCCAAGTCCGTACGGGAGCACCCAAAATAGCGGCATTTAGCACCAAATTGGTTGGGGTTTAACGAAAGAAACGCACATGCAACTGGGCTATGTTATGAACCCGATCAAGGCGAGGCCTGGAGATGTCCAGGGTCGACATCCAACGTCAAAAAGCATCAACGGACCATCATCAAACTGACACCTAGCCACCGACCACGCGTTCCATCGTGGGGGCTTCATCGTTATAAGGCTCCGCGACTTCATCTGCCTCGATACCCTTCTCATCTGCCGTTAAACACCATGGCTTTGAAAACCCACTTCATGCACACAGTGCTTGACTCACTGGCCAAAAAAAGATCCCTCCCTCTGGCTAAATTCCTGGAGGGGACGAGCCCGCCCCAAACAATCAAAACAATTACCTACGGTACCTTCGCGGATGACCTAAATAAGGTGCGTCGCAAGTTGAGTTCATGTGGCCACTGATTCATGTATCCAGGCCGGCGCATTTTGGAGCGCAAGCCTTTCCAAGATCGGCATAAAGTCTTGCGCTGTCGTTGGGCTATGGTAAGAGGTCCTCGGATCGATGCTGAAAGATGTCAAGACCACTTCCCAAAGGATAACAGGGGAAAATTATGCGGACCTCGTCCATCTTTACGCCCTCAGCCGAGCGGGATTTGTGCCCCAGATCTTCAGTCAAAGGTTTTCGGCCCAAGGGCTTGCGGTGATTCGGGACCTGCTCACCGCGTGCGATGCCAAGGTTCTTATCTACGACCCCTCGTTCGAATCCGCTGTCGAAGAGCTCGACTTGGCTACCGTCGTGACTCCCGCATTGGAAACGCTTCTCGCACCGCGAACGTTGCCGCTACTTCCGGAGGTCGGGCCGACAGATACTGCGATGATTTTCCATACCAGCGGAACCACATCCGGAAAGCCGAAGCCAGTGCCAGAAAGTCACCGGTGGTTCAAGATGCAGAGCGAGCAGTGGCGCGAGATATGTCAAGCATTGCCCTTTGAGGGGCAAGATCTCTTCAATAATATTGGTTCATTTGGCCATGTGCGTACAGTTTGTTGTGGTAATCATCCCGCTTCTCAAGGATCTAGGTCGGGAGTGCCACTATGATGAGCCATTTATCAGCGTCTGGACAATGCATGGTTCAGCTCTCGCGATCTGCGTTAGACCGTGAAACCCTACTAGATCTGATTCGGCTTACCGGCCTCAACAATCTCCTGGTTTACGCTCCTTGGCTATCACATCTGTTATCCATTGCCCGCACCGACACGGAGGTACTCTGCGCCTTGCGAAGCATGCGTCAGATAATTTACACCGGCGCCTCCTTGAACCCCGAGGATGAGGCTTGGATAGCTGAACAAGGGATTCCAGCCACGGTATGCCAATCTTTGATTTCGCGTAACGTTGTTGAATTGCCATGAGTTCAGGTCGTGTACGCCACGACAGAAATCGGTCAGTACTTGTGGCGTAGCCTCGATTATTGCTTACTTTTCATTCAAGCTTTGTGCATGGTGTCGGATCTTCACAATCTCAAGTCGCTTCCCACAATGCGCCTCCTTCCTGTGAACGAGCAGTGTCAGTTCGTTCCAGCAAAATCACTCACAACCTCGGAGCTTGCGGGAGATGCTCAGAAGCGCGCCGGTGGCGGGCAGTTATTCGACTTTTTCGTTCCGGCGTCCGCTCCTAATTGCCCTCACCCCACGATCAGAAACCGTCCCGATGGTCACATATCTGGAGACCTGTTTGAGGAGGTGAAAAAGGGCTGCTATGCGTTCCGTAAGCTCATGCAGATCGTTGGCCAATTGTGTTCTCACCGGGACTCACAGGCGGGAGGAGCGACGACTGGATTAGAACGGGCCCTCTTCTGGTCTTCTGTGATACGAAGTTGCGTGCCATCTTCCACGCCAGATTTCTACTCACACAGGCTCTTCAGATCCATCGAGGACAATTGCATGATTACCTGCGCTAATCTAGTGAAGAATTGTGCGGTCGTCGGCCACTACAAGCCTGCTGTTGTTCTATTCGTGGAGCCTGCCGTCTCGTTGCCTGACGACATCAATATTGCTGCCTTCAAAGGTGAAATTTTGAAACGAACCGAATCGTTCAATGCCCGCCTCTTCCAACATGAGAGGATCATGGATCCTAACTTCATCGTCGTCGTGCCGCCCGGAAGCCTTCCGCGGACAAGTGTGCGTTGAAGTTGTCTTGTCTACGGCTCCAAAGCTCACAACGTATCTCAGGAGAAAGGAAATATCAGGTATTTTTTTCCCTCTGCGCCAGCCTTGTTTCTGACGGGGCTCTTTCAGACGCAAAGCTGTGGAAGATGAGTACGCCGGGGTCCTGGAGCAAATATATACCAGTCTTTAGACACCGGGGCATATTGAGCGTGCTCGTCTGTGGGGCTGATCAGTTCCACTCAGTCTCGGATGCCAGATAGAATGGGTTAGGTGTAGTACTATGGGTTCCCAGAACGATTTTTTTCGACGTGGAGGAGACCATTTGCTCGTGATTGTCGGGAGACGGGCAGAGGCGTAAGAGATGTATTTCTACGCTTGAGAGCAGAAGTTTTGAAGACTTCATGCCCGAGTTCTGGAGGAAATGAAAAGCTCATGGTGGTTCGGGATCAAGATTGTTTCGGTCATCAGGAAGCCGAATCCCGGCGTGACGAGAGTGACTTGTGTGACTCGCTCAATCCAAACCTCCACCACGAATCTTCACGATGTACGAAAAACCTCTCTTTTGAACTAGAGCGGGAATTCTCGAAACTGCTGCACTTCTGTACACATAAGTCATTGCTGCGCTTCTGAGAGTCTGTTGGCGAGTTCACTTCTAGTCAGGGTGCTTGAGCAGCTTGCTGGGAAGTTGCCACTGAGTCTGACTCTGAGTTCGGCGGGAGACTCATAGATCTCATCGCGAATGAGATCACCCCGTACAATGGATACGAGTGTCGAGTTCTGTCACGGCAGGCCTCGTTCTTGCGAAAGTCGAAAACTGACCGAAACCGCCATATGTTTTGAAGACTCAAGAGATTGCATACACGAATCAGCTCGCTATTTCCCCGGCCCACAACAAGATCTCTTTCAGCTTTGTCTCAGCCCAGACTATGCCACCTGCCAAAAATTCGTCAATCACCGCAGAACTGACCGCACCGTACTCACTATCCTAGGCTCAGTCTTCGTTTTTATTCTTGCTGTCCACCACCGTTCCCATTGTATTGGGTGCTCCCGGTGTTGTAACTCTCCGAACGTTATCTCCTGTCCAGCCCCTTGTTACGTGGACTCTGACTTGGAAATTGAACCATTGTTTCTCAGCGGCGCATCTCGGCAGCTGCGGACGCGCCGCCCCACATGACCGCGGTCAACCCTCGCTCCCTCTATTTCACGATGCCCACTTCCTCACAGGGATCATCTAGCTCATCTATGACGGGTACCTGCTTTGAGGTAGGCCGGGATCTTGATGCTCTGTGGGGTTGAAAGCAGGAGCGTGCGACGACAGGCACCCGCGAGGTGCTGCGAATACAATTCTAGAAATACATGTCTACAGGTTTTTGTGTAGGTATACGGACCATGTCCCAGCGGGTCCGGAGCCAAAAGAATCCAGGGAGAAGGAAAGTCAAAGCAAAATGCGAGAAGCGATAGCGAAGTAGCGATACATTGACTGCACGAGTAAGGGTCTCGAGTGCGTCGTGGGTGAGCGAGAGGGAGATTATGGGTGGATATGTATGGTGTATGGTGCGTGTGGATGGGGAGAGGGGTACGCGCAGGCGGAAGAGTGGGTAATGGGCACGAGATTGAGCGGCGAGGATTTTTGGGAGATGATCTGGCGAAAGAAAGATGATTAGTGTCACGGATAGAATAAAGAGGAGGGAAGTGCGTACCAGGTGCAGCTATAAATGCGACATCCTGGCTCGGGCTCAGGTGCGCGCTCGACCTCCACGGGTGCCTACAAAAATTGTAGATGTCAGAAAGCGGGATTTAAGGAATATGGATGGATGGCGCTGCGTACGGGAGTGGGAGTGCGAGCTACGTTCTCCACGGCGTCGGCTATGGGTACGGGCGTGGGCGCAGCTGCGACTGAAAGGGTCACTGACAGACACATTGGGTCAGTCAAATTTTGCGAGCACTGATGGAAACAGAACGTACGGCAGGAGACGATCAGGGCGATGAGGATTTTGCACTGCATGATGATCGGGAGGGTTCGGACAATGAATGAGGGTAGCGCAAGAGTAAAGCGTCCGAGTGGGAGAGGGTAAATCTGCTTTGGGCGAAGACAATAGAGACCCAGGACGATCGGGGAGCCTTTTATAACGGCCTGAGTCGAGTACAAGCGAACAGCTGCATTGGGGAGTTAGCTTGTCTCCCGTTGCGCAATGCGTACCTTAGTTGACACCGGACATCTGTCATGTTCTCGACCCGACGGCGGAAAGATCCTCGCAAAGTGCACACTGGGTTATATGGGTTATACAGGGTTGTAGTTTCCAGATTGAGCTGAGATTTCCGGATTGGGCACAAGGTCATGGCGGGTCGGTGTCGAGGAAAGCCTGGGAGCAGATTCGAGAACAGGGGCCGTTAGGCTTGAATTGGGTCTTGCTTTGTTGCAGTAAATACTTTTCTGCAGGCTGAGGTACAAGCGAGGGATCGGAATCCGTTTTCGTTTCGGTGGCGCCCAAGCCGAGTCGCGGCCTCAGTCGCCTGTGGGCTAGCGTTGCCATTGGGCTCAAGCTGGGCTGATATGTCGCCGCATCTACATAGGAGAGCATCGAGAAGCCCTCAGAGACTTCGAGCCATCGCAGAACTGAAGGGTGTCGTAGTTAAGTCAGAGCAAAGCCACGAGGCACGTGTGAATTTTGACTACCTTTTTCGGCAGCGGATCATTCGCGGAGCTCACACGGTTTGCCCCGACCTCCATTCTTTTCTCCCAGTGAGCGCGGCAAGATAGAGGAAGAAGTTGACCGCGCGTACACAGGACGGGAATGAACACATCCGGACATGGCAGAACTCCAGACTGTTCCTCGATTACACGATAGCTCATATTTGATTTTTCAACACAGGTGCGTCTCAAACTACAGTATGATTTAGCTGGCGAATGACAGCATTCCAAGGCCCAACGCGAAGTGGCCTAGCAGGCATGAGGCCTCGTGGGGAAAGAGGCTGTATGCAGGGTCTCCCGTTCGGTTCGGGATTGGACTGTGCGCGAGAGCCGAAGTCTTTTCATTCTGTTTTGCAGAACTCCCAGTCGGCGGCAGAGTTTTGCTCTGAAGTCCTTGAGCAGCCAGCAGTTCGAGTGTGCTCTGAGTTCTCCATCACCTTCATCCATCAGCTGTTTATATAAACGCAGCGCTTCGTTCAAAGCTGTGGGTCTCAAATTCCCGATATCCAACTCCTAACAGCGGTATTACGGGACCCAAGGTGGGTTGGCCACAACGATATAAAGAAAGATCTCTACTTGTGTAAGCAGTGTCCTCGACTCCTCGTCCGATTTGGGGTTGGACCGTGACTAAGATCTGGCTCCTTTCTTAGCCCTCCCATCTGGCATACACATACGAGTCCAACTTTACCAGCTTGGCGTCACGGTCTACTTCGCGAGTGAGGCCTGGTGAGGCTTGATCACATCCGCCACATATTCGAGGTTCGACACCCATAGTCTAACGTCCGAGGCGGAGTGGCTGCCGCTGCTATCCAACAATGGCTCACAGACATTTATGATTCTAATGCGAGATCCCGCGACACATGTTCAAAATTGGCAGTCTAAGTGCTCCAAGGAAACCGCCGCAGCTGCGTTTGATTCGGGATTGGACCGTTAGGAGACTGGTGCGTTGTTACAAAAAGCGTCCTGCTGCAATGCAATTTCACTGCACCGTCAATTTCAGAACCGCAATTAGTTGCGTGCAAGCCGTCCAACACGAATGGTCAATCTTCAAATTACACAACACATTCACCAACGCTGAACAGCGATATCACAAGGTCCGATGTGGATCGGCCACACCTGCCAGACTTGAGGGGAGAATCATTCTCATGCAAGCAGTGTTCTCCGTTCAATTCGGGGCCGGACCATGAAATAGTCGCTACGGTTACTTTTAGATTTGTCGTGTATCATTGACATAAACCGTTTTTGCCGAACTTGTGCTCCGGTCATCTGCGAAATAGCAGTAATACTGTGTAACGAGTATGAGTCTGCCACATAGTACTGAGCCAGTCTGATTCCCTCGCCGAATCCGACGACTGTTTGAACGACCAATTTATCTGAAGCGGTGCGTCGAACATTTTTCCACATAATCATTTTTTTTTTTTTTTTTTTTTTTTTTGGTGGTACGTACAGGGAAGGACCATTAGCAATTGGCTAGTCTCCATCCTGCGTAAGGGACAGAGGGCAGTAGCCCTCCGGGATAATCAGTGTTCAAAAAACGGTCACCGCCTGGGGAAATGCATTATGCACGAAGCTGTGTGCTACAGTGTGGGACTTCGAGCCTATAGACCCCCGAGTCACCCGCACGAGGGCGGGGAGTTAAGGGGGATCTGGTGGTTTGGGCTCGATACCCACTAAAACCCCTGGTTCCTTTATCCAGTTTTCCGGCAGTTTACCCTCGTTCAATTGCGGGATATGTGCCCAGAAGGATCCTAGACGGTGCGCCGAGTGTAGAGATTTCCATAAGAAGTCCTTTACTTGCCGAGAGAAATCCCTGTGGCGTATGCTCATCCATACTTGAGCCGTTGTCGGGATGCAGAATTCCTGCTTTACGGCAAGGATCACCTGTTTGACATTGTTGTCCGATGTCTTTCGCGACACCGGCTTCTTTTGTTCCTTGATCCCGGCATACGCTAACGCCTGGGTCATCTTGGACAGCTTTGCTCCTCTCAGGTCAAAGCGCGGGTCAATTTCAACATTTATCTGTGTGGCTATCACTGCCTGGCAACCACTCCGTGCTAGCGCTCCCGCACCTGCCCGTGCTGCCTTTTCTCCGGTCTGGATGTCTTCCGGGTTATTGACCCTGAAGGTGGTCGTGCCCGACCTGGATTTTAGCTCGGCTGCTAGCGCACGCAAAGTTTCGCTGCCTGCGACCAGTTCAGTGCTTATCGGTATTACTCCGAGGTCCAACGTGGAGCGGCCGCACCTTCTACACCTTCTACACCGCTAAATCGAGATGTACGCAGTGTTCCCCGTTCGATCCGGGGTTGGAACGTGGCCGGTGACGAATCTTTTTCCTTCCGCTGGAGCACATACTTCTGCCTGTTGGGGACGCAGTTCCCGGATTTATTGAGTTCGCGGGCGGGCGTGCAGGAAGATTGTGGTATCACCATGCGGGGTTCCTTCTTGCGGATACGAAAATGTTGAACACTCCGTTTTACGAGGCAACAATCACACGCACGGACGTGGCGCGGGCAGAATTCTTCCGCACTAACGATCGATCACGAGCCATCTACTAACGTGCAATCTTACTCTCAGACGCCTGTCTTTTTGAATTTCATCCTCTGGACAACTGGGACCCAATCATCAGGGTCGCTGAGGTCGCCGAGATCGGCACATTTTGCGGAAGCGGATGCTGCAGCAGAGGACCGCCTCGTCGAGGGCTTTGAAAAGATAATTATTGGGAGGATCGTGATGAAAGGGGGCAATAGCTTGCCTTGCGGGTTGAGGTTCGTACGATGAGCGGAGAGTCCTCGACTCTAGCTCGCTTCGTTGGGCGTGCATCCCCTGCGAAGGTGGCATCGCATGCGTAAGTGCCAAGTGGTGTACAAAAGGGAAAGAGACGCTTGCCGTCCGCCCTAGCTCGATCCACTGCCCCTTGCTTCAATTCCGCCTCCAGTGCCGCCTTCTCCGCGCGTATCTCTTCCTCCGCCTTGCGCAGGCGCGCCACACGGTCGCCGAAGCGTTCCTTCCGCTCTGCGGAACGGAGGTCCCGCTCTGCTTGGAGCTCCTCCTTCGCGAGCTTCAGTGCGGTTTCTGCGTTACGCCGCCCGTCAAACTGCTCTCTGACTTCGTAGCGCAGTCTTTCGATTAGAGCGGCATCGCCATCACGGTCGGCGAGTCGTTTTTCAGGGCGGCGATTTCTTGGTTTGCGTCCACCAATTTGCTCTCGATTGAGGCGACTTGGGTGGCAAGTGAAGGAGGCGAGGACGATGTACACGATTTGCTTTCCATGATGAGAGGTTGGACGGAATCCAGCTGAATCAATAAAGAGGACGAGAGCGCGAGGAAAGAGAGAGAGCTTGCAATGTCACGCATGTCACACGTCACGATCAGATGAATCAGATTAAGACCACGTGCAGTTGATCCCATCGACATGGCTCTTCCCAAACATCCACCCCAGCCAACCCAGCCAGCCATCTGCTGGCCGTCTTCAAAAATCCCTTTGCGGAGCGCGTGCGCTACCTGAAGCGTAATGCACTTTTGGGCTACAGCTGCACTTCGTACTCCGCAGGCGAAATTCACGACACAAGGAGACTCAGCCTGAGAAGACTTCAAACTTTTCTTGGTTACTTGACTGGTGACTGGCGGCGCCAAACGGCGATGTCAGTGGCAGACTCCTTGCAATGCTCTAACATAAGTACTGGGGTTGTATGTACTTCTTTGTTTGCTTCAATCGCTTCCCTTGCAACGCCGCCATCCATCTCGTCATCTACGGTCATATGATCTAACCACGGGATTTATCGCCGCCCTCCATGCGTTGCTCGGCTACCAAGCGCCCAAGTAGCAAGCAAGCTCTCTTCCTGCTTCCATCTCGCCCCCCTCTCCCCCCGTCCTCCCCAGTAAACAGTTTCTCTCTGTGTCCAATCATGCGTCCAGCCAACATCAAGTTCAACTTGACTGTCGACGACTTTGACTCTCTGATCACGTATCCTGACCAGGGTCAGTGGACGACCCCTGACCCCTCAGCGGCGCGGGACCCGGCGCTGGACATCTGGTTTGACGACACGTACCATCGCACGAATGTCACTGGGGCCTCGTTGTCGTTCGGCTTCAAAGGTATCCATCTGCTTTCGAGTTGTTTCACAATTTTGCGGCTCGGTCTAACCTAGGTCATTCCAGGATCTGAATTTTTCCTCTATGGCGCCGTCGGGCCCGCGTTTGGCTCGTACGAGATCGAGGTCGACGGGTGTGCTGAACAGCACAGCGCCAATGCCGCGCAAAATTCCTCTGGGCATCTGCTGTTCAGCGGGAAGAATTTGGCATACTCGGACCACACCGTGAAAGTGACGAATCTGGGGCCTAAGCATTATGGCGAGGGAACCGACCTCTTGGTTGATTTCTTGAAAACGACGGTGGACATTGCGCCGGCAGGGTAAATGATTTCAAACTCCCTTACGTGATGAATCCAGTTAATGGAGAGCAGTGCGACATTGACGAACACTACACTTGAGGAAACCGATGTCCGTTTGACATATACTGGAGAATGGACGGTACGTCGCAATCTCTATTTATTTTCTTCTCGATATCAACCTCCACACCAGGAAAACGTGTTCAACCCGCTCTTCTCCGGCGGCTACTCCAGGTACACCAACGGCGACGGCGCCTCCGTATCCCTCGCTTTCAACGGTATCTCTCTCCTGCTCCCCTGCCTTGGTGCCCATGAAACATGACTGATCTCACCTACAGCGACCGCAATATTCATCTTCGGCGACAAAACCGACCGACACGGGCTCTACACCGTCACCCTCGACAACCGCGCCCCGGAGACCTTCAACGGCGTCTCCGGGTGCGGCGGCGCCTTTGCGCATGCTTGTGAGAAGGACAACACACTCGCGTATTTTGCGGCGAATTTGATTGACGGGGAGCATACGGTTACGGTGAAGAACGTTCCGGGGGAGCTCGGGGCGTATTTCGGTGCGCTTCTTTGTTACTTATCTTCTTTTTTTTCTTTAGGCTCGTTGTCAGCATCGAAACTCACCCTGCGTTGGCAGATCTGGACGCAATCGTGCTCACGACTCCCTCGAGCTATCTTCGTGAGTACGCCGAGGGACGGAGCGTAGAGGTGGTGCGGAGGACGTCGGGGGTCGAAAAGCTGAATGTGCCGGGTATGAATCTTCTCATTATGCTGTTCTTGGCAGGGTTGGTCTTTGCACGGTCGTTTCGGCGGTAGTGACTCGGGGTTGAACTATGTCTTGGGCTGTAAGAAAATTGATGTTGGTTCTGTTGCTGTTGCAGTCCGGCTTTCGAAACTTGCGTCGTTGGGAGACCACGTATCATGTCAGTGTACCTTTGGGCGGATCGTGCTTCACCGATGAACGGTCGGCTGGTTCGCCACTGTAACGAATTGGATGAAAGTTTATCGTTTCAGATTGAAGCTCGGAAATTCAGACAGTGCTGGAACTATCTGCGGAGGTTTTTTCATGAACGCGAAGAGAGTTGACGATCAAGCCATGATTCGAGGCTTTTGCTTTAAATTTTCTAACCCCGCTCTTATGTTATTACAGCTCTTTCCGAAAACCTTGAGACACATCATTTTTTTTGCCCCTCCACTTTTTTTTTTTGAAGTGATAAGGATTACCTGTTTAGGACAGCCGATGGTAGCCGACCACAGCCGAAGGTCGTAAAGCCGGGAGGACGGCAATAGTTTTTCCTCTTCAATGTTCACCGAAACGATGCAGTGGGTGTCCCAAATCATTCCCGAGTCCATGGAACACTTTCGATGCGCTTTTGAGACCTTGTGAATTCCCTGCAGCTTTACAAGATTTTAATGACACGGCCTGGACTGGGCCGGCCGTCGAGCCGATCCGAATTAGGGAATCCCTATCACTCAGGGAAAAAAGTTGCAGCGGCAAAAAAAAATGACGCGTCTCATTGTTTTCGGAAAGAGCTGTAATAACGTTTCCCTGTCATTAGAGCTTATTAGGTGCCCCCCCAAAATCGATTATGAAGGGTTTAATTTTGCCTTCGGAGTTAAAATTCTCGATTTGTGGAGTGGACGCGTCTTGAATTGGCGTGTCTCGGCTAAGTGCGGCCGGTATGCCCAACTCTCAACAAGGCAATACATTCTGACAGGACGACGCGCTGGCAGCTCGCGACGATGACCTCGACCCTCTCGCTGCCCACCGTGGTTCCCGACGCCCGGATCCAGTACTGTGCTGTGTTGTCTTACGGGCTGCATCGGCTCAATCGATGACGTTTCAACCGAATCCGTTCGCCAAGCTCGGACCATTTCGATTAATCAACAGGATCTTCGACTCAAACAATTATTTTCTTCGACTTAAAAGTGAATTTCCTCAGGGCACCTAATAAGCTCTATTGCATTGGAAAAAGTTTCAGAGGACAATTTCGATCATGCGTGGACGAGTTGCGCTTGACCCAGCGGTAATAGACAATGGGAGATGGGGGTGTACACATGGTACATATTTACAGCGTGTGTTTGTCCAGAAAAAACTACACAATGCTCGTTTGCTTTCCTCCATAGCCCTCGCTGCACTCGACCGCAACGGCCTTGCTGAATTTTGTGCGGGCGGCCGTAGCAGGTGAACGAGTCACCTCCGAGGGACCATACGCCCACCCGAGCCCCACACGCACGTATATCAGCATGTTTGCGCTCCCGACGATGGGCGGCGTTACGTCAATGAGGAAGCGGAGGTTCGAGCGCACGACGTAGGTCGCAACGAAGAAGATGGCCCACAAGCTTGCAAGAAAGAGCAGATGAGCACTGGCTAAGGACAATGATTGCAAGCAGCCTACGCGGATAGGGCAGCGCTTTCCACGATGATGGCGATGAGCGACTATATAGAACATGGGCAAATGGAGCAAGCAATAAATCGAGGAGGACGAACAGTGAATGTACGGCCCCCAGCCGGCTTAAGAATGCTTTGAACTCTCCACAGCCTCCACGCGATGAGAACTAGGAGGACGAAAGCAGATCAGCGCCCGGAAGCAACTCTGTTGAGGAGAGGTTGACCTGTGCAGTATATGTTGGTACTGCATGATCTTCGTGAGCTACCGCAGCGTAGTTGATCACGGATTACTCACAGCACTGTACATGTGCAGTCGGCAACGATCCACCCATTGCCAAAGACCAGGATATCATCCTCATTCCCGAATCGCGAAAACTCATACAATAGTCCGATCGAGCTGACTACAGACGGGTTTCAGTGAAGCTTGACTCTGCACGTAATGGGCTTACCGACGAGTCCAGAGAGTGTCAGTATCGGAAAGATCATGACGTAGCGGTTGTGCGCCCAGACGGCCCACAGGCGATGAACCTGCACCAGATATTCAAGCGCTCGACAACAACAAATGGAAGAATAAAGACGACGTACAAATAAGGCATCGACTGTGGCCAACGACGCAAGGAGGAAGCAGCTTTGAATGATCTGGGTCGCCTGGGATAAGTCCCCATAAAATCCCAATGGATTCGCTCCTTCGCCGACCGTGACGAATGCCAAGAATAATCGATCAATGGTAAGGACCCAGTGCTGGAGAGATGTGAGTGAATGTCGTGAGTCAGGGAGAGCGCTGGTGGACGTACACCTGTCACTGTGAAGAATAGCACGGCCCCGCCGCACAAAATGGGCGAACGCCAGATGGAGCGCTCGCGTCGCATTCCCCGCGACTGGACCGTCAAAAGAAGGTAGATTGAGATGGCGAATAGGATGACATAGATCCCGTAGAAGAGGCTTTCCAACACCACGCATGCGAGTGCGGAGGAGACACGGGGGACGGTCAACATCCTGGGTGTATGTGGGCGAGAGAGAGGAAAGGACAGTGCAATGACGGCCTTTTAAGAACAGCCATGGTGATTGCTCGCTGATGAAATTGGGCCACTGTGATCCAAGCTGTTTCCAAAGTTAATGATTGATGCAGTTGAACGAAGCTATAGAGGTTGCCGAAGAATTCCGACTTGAGTTTTGGCGCAGCGGCCCAGTCCTGACTTCCGAGTCAGGCGCGGCTGCGAGGCTAGCTTGAAGTGGGCGGGGAAGAGCGCAATACCGTCGCGCAATACCGTTGACAACGGAGCGGGGACACAGCATCCATACCGAGGGCACGACGGTTATATCGAAGCTAGGTTCGGATCAAGCCTGCCGTTCCATTGTTTGCTTGCGCATCTTTTTCATCGTGCTTATTTTGATCCCAAGTTGCCAACAGTGACTTGACCGCGGAACCGATAATCTGCTTCGTGGTGGCAGTGATTCGTCTTCCGAGTTGCTTTCGAGTCTTTTTCTTTCTGTTGCAAGTTCTCAACTCACCAAGAACTCACTCAAAACTCGCTGTTACAGCATTTGGTAGGTGGTGGATGGTCCGCTCTTTGGAGGGCAATGCATATGAGATTGTAAGTACCAAACATAATCCAATGGAAGATTGATGGAAGAGATCCAATTCTTGTGTTGCAAGCGGTGGTTGAATAACACCTACGTTGCTGTGCTGGCCATTCTACGCTGTTTCAGACAGCTGGCGGACATATATTTGGCAGGAAACTCCCCCCATTACTTTCCGCTCCGTGAGTTATCTGCCAAATCAAGAGTCAGATCGACCTTGGCTGGGGGAAAGTGATTGAAGCGACCGACATACCACTCCGCAGAATATAGTACTTCCCTGGACGTCCGGTTTCGTAATCACGACACGAAACGGGAACCCGTCAGCGCGGACATTTGCATTGTTCACAAATTTCGCCATGTCCTTGCCCACAGCATATTCCTCGAAAGGCGGGTGCAGACCCGTGCAGGCGGGTGCAAGCGTGACTGGCTATACCAGTGGCGTCCGTTGAGCATCCCCGCACAGAAAGGTAAGAACGTACGTCTGTGTTGTGGAACAAATGAGGGAAAAGAAATCTACCGTTTGGAGAACGCTTTGTGACGAGCGGCCCCGCCTGCGCGAGGCTTATAGCCTTCTCGATATCGACCACCGGGACGACGGTCTCCGTAACGCCGTCCTTGTTGAGGCATGTGACGGCGGTTTGCGGCCCATTTGCAACGTTGCCGACAGGCTGCGGGGGTTAATGTCTATGTCGACATCGATATCGGTCAAGGTGACTCACGCGCTTTGGACTGCCTACTGGAATAGGTGCTGGCGCTGGTGCTTGTACTGGTGGAGGTGCAGCTGGTGCCGGCTGAGAGTTGGTAGGAGGCTGGACGGGCCGCTTGCTAGACATTCAGTTGGGATGATAATTGAGAGGGGAACGTGCGACTGACACCGTTCTTCGTCTTTTTGCGTTGTGCTTTGGAAAGACGGGGCCCACTGTTCCTGGAGCCGGTGGCGCAGGGGGGATCCTCCTGACGCCTCAGTATACCGATGAACTCAAGAACCCGGCGAGCAGTAGACTTCTGTGGGAGGGGGCAGGAAGCAGCAGGCGCAACCTTCTCGGGAGCAGTGACAGGTTTGGTTACCGGTTCAGCCACAGGTTTGGCGATTGGTTTGGCAATCGGTTCAGCTATAGGGTTTGCCGCTGGCCTAGGGGCGGGTTTGGCGGCGGGTTTGGCGGCGGGTTCGACGGCGGGTTTGGCAGCAGGTTTTGTAATTGGCTTTGCGACCGGTGTCGCAGGCTTGGCGACTGGTTTTGCCACCGGTTTGGCTACGGGCTTTGCCGCTGGTTTACTGGCGGGCTTAGCGATTGTCACAGGCTTCGGAATCGACTTTGCGGGGGGCTTTGCGACTGACTGTGCCGCCGGCTTAACTGCTGGTTTTGCCGCTGGCAGCGGCTTCCTTGCTGGTGCCATGACCTGTGCTACGGGCTTCGCGGCCGGCTTAAGTTTGGCAATGCTCTACGTTGACATGAAAATGAGCGGTTTCAGAGGTAAGTAGTGCGAACCTGGGCAGCGGACTTTGGCTTTGCGACAGGCAGGGACTTGACTACTGCCTTTTTAGCGCGGGCTTTGACAGTCTACACACGTATTTGTTAGCAGGCCTGATAATTGTGGGTGGGAAAAAGCGTGCATCTTTCTCGAGATTCACCGGAGCCCCAACGACAGCGAGGGCTACGAAAAGCAAGAAGAAAATGGAGAAAAAATTCCGGTGCATTATGATGGAGGTACGTAGTTTAATTGTTGAGGGAGCGTGAGGGCGACGAGGAAGCCCTGGGGGAAAAGTGTATTGAAGAGGGCCGACCCTAAAGATGTTGCAACGAGTCAGAGGTGAGATAGTAGCAAAGGAGGAATCGAACGAACAAGCGGCGATGAAAGGCAAAAAAGACCACAGACGAAAGAAGCGCAAACGGAGAAGGCCAACTTCCAGGGCTTGGATGAATAAATCTGGCCGACATGGACTGCTTTTATATCAGTAACTCTCCTCGGGCGATACATATAGAACTCAGCTCAGATCCGCCGCATGCGTGGCGCTATCCCTGGGTCACCGCCGAGATAATCGTCAAAGGGCGGGCAATGTGGGCTGGACTGGTCGGTATAACTAAACTCAGAATCACCGGCGTCAGCGCTTCAGTATGAGCCACGGATCTTGGTCGCGAGGAAACTGATCAAAGCCTCTATGCGACCGAATATAGTCAACAACAGCTTAAAGTAGATTCATTCAGGTTCTGGAACGTCCCCGTGAGGAGTCTCGTCGGATTCCTACATGGGTTCTCGCGCCAGAATGAGAAGTTGCAGGTTTCCTCGTGGCATCGTAGCATGCACACGCATCCTTGCCTTCTCTTTGATCGGCGAATAGCTGTAGCCTGTCAGAAGCCGAAACTTGTCAGAGGATATGAACAATCAGCTCACCTTGGCCACCAGCAGCTACAACACCCGACATCCGCTCATGGCGAATTCGAACCGCAGATGCGGACTGTATAAGGTCGGTATGATCGGGCTGTCGAGCGGGTAGCGCGAAACGTTGCTTCCACGTCGCCGCAACTCTTACCCAGCGTTTATGTCTGCTCCTGAACTTCATGTACCTGAGCTTCAGGACGGACCAGAACCATGGGAGGCTACGCTCACCACCTTTGTAAAGAGCCTCGTCATGCACGAGCTCTCGCAGGCTAGCACCGCCGACCAGCTGCTCGCACTCTTCGAGACGCCCGAAAATCTCCGCGTTCACAGTCCAGCGGTTTTCTACTTTATCGCGTGCGCCGAGCTGTTAGACGCTACATTGGAGGACACCAGAGCCGGGCAACATATCGCACTCATCGCCGAACTTTTTGGACTGTTGCGGGCGGAAGGGCTCAAGCGGGACCCGGACGGCGTATTTACTCTAATGACGCTTTTCGTGGGCCCTATGTTGCGACAGCTGGCACAGTGAGTTTCTAAGTGTCATTTCCACGCCGAATTGGACTTACTTCGTTGACCCAGTGACGTGCCCGTTCCACCTGGCTACAGGATTGTTGGCGGTTCATCCATGCTAGAACGAGACTCTGAATACGTGAAAGGCGATTCTTTTCAGGCTGACCTCGTAGAGTACGCCCGGAAACACGAAGGACAGCTGCGCTTGTGGTCACTTGTTGGACGCCTCGATGCTCACGGGCTCTTCCCACTTGGGCTCTGGCCGCTTATCTTCCATCAGAGGCTCGCACTGTTGGCCGGGATAGAGGATCCGGTGAATCGTGGCGTGTGGGAAACGCTATGGGTAGCCGTGTTGCATTGCGAGGAGGGGATGGGACATGGGCAGTGGGGTAGCCAACCAAATAGCGTGCAGCGACTAGCCGGGTTCAAGGAGGCAGCGAGTACGATTGCCGTGGACGATAGGGTGCCGTTGTTGTGGCGGGGGCGCTTTGCGGTATGTGGATTTAGACTGAACATAGAGTTTCTCACAAGCTGCGCAGCTTATCCTGCAGTGTCTTGAAACGAAAGAGTGATTCATCGAGTCTTGTCGCAGAACGAGTACTCTTGCCACAGAGTCGAAGGCTTTAGAGCTCCAGGAGCTTTAGATCTTGTGGTTCATATGCGAGCCTGGAGCGTAGAGGTATAGCATTCTTGCACTTCTGCTTGTGTTATCAGAGTAAGTATTGCAGCCACCTGTCACTGTGCCACCAAGCATGATCGACGGAAATTCCTCAGTTGTGCCGTCTCGTTTTTGATATAGACGGGAGCACAGTATCAAAGCGCCTCAACACCCTGTGCTGAACGAGTGTGATGAGAGAGAGACAGATGGTCATGACGAGATGGTCGCAGAAAGGACGCGTAACTGATCCCATCAAAGGGGCTGTGCCAGCGCTTTTTCGGGCGTCTAAATATTCAATTTTCGATGACAGCCCACCGCAGCGGTAGGAGCATAGAATCGAACGGCCCAGAACGGCCTGTTTAGTTTTGGTTGACTTGAGTATTTCTCTCTGCAAAAGGTTCAATGTTGCCGTGCCATGAAATGGGTTTCGCTGCGTGCAAGCTGCGTGTGAAAGGATAAGGATACTAAGAGAGCACATGTTGCATTCTTATGTGGCCGCCAGCTCGTTGTTCTCCGTCTACCTTTCTGTACTCAATGGCAAGCCAGTAGTTATATAGTCAGGCAGCGACTCTCGTCATCTAGGTGATCACAAAAACCTGCCGGGAGTCAGCAAGGAACGACCACAGTGCTTGTCGCCTTTGTAGGTGTAGGGAGTGCGTGACTTTTTGTGTCAGTGCTCGGGTATCCGCTTCACTGAGATTTGGCATGTCGGCGGCGCGCGCCAAGCATACGCAGAGCGGCAGAGGTTGGGCAGAGGATGCGCGGAATATCCCAGTCTTGAACGTTTTCATGAGTTCGGTTCCATTCACTACGGCAGTCTCGGATTTGGGCGTGAGTTCAAAGTTCGAGCCTTCTTTACCACCAAATGCGGACGGGTCACCACAACTTACAAGTTCATTGTTCAAGGTTGAGTCGCGTGTGGTTGTAGTAGGATCGGCAGTACGGGCCGGCCGTGACACATATGAGTCATCATCATCTCATCATCGCAACTTGGTCTTGGTCTTGACCACAACAACATCACCGCACTCAGGCCATATCCTCGTCCCCTTGACTCAAGCCGCACTTTCTGCGATAGGGATCCGGACAGTTACCATCCAAGTCGTACTTGTTGCGGCCTCCGAGTCACTTATCATGGCGTTGGGGCCGCGGGGCCCCGGGGGATCGCACAAGCCTGCTGGCAGGTTGGTGCACAGGGATATGCACTGTACCGGGCTGGTGCGTTTCCCTCCGGCATCTCCAGACTTTCTTGGTTTTGAATCTCAGTCTCTTATTCATTTGCAGGGCCATTCTCGCCCCTCGGCGTAACCACGCCCAGACGCATACGTGCAGCGACCTCGTCGCGGATGCAACCCACGCCCTGGGCACCTACCTCCTCATCGTGTGCGTGCTCGACGCCCTCCGTTCCGCACCCGGCATCTGCCACCGCCACCGTAAATCCATCGCCCAAAATTAAACATCCGTCTTGGTATGCGTTTCCCTGGGCCTTAGCGGTGTCGAGACCGCTGTTCCGGTATGTGGGCACGGACGAGGTGTGGTTGTGGTGGGCGAATGCGTGAGTTTTTTTTGTTGCTGTTTATCCATCTTTTCTTTCTTTCTTGTAAAACCCACGACACAGTTGAATACTTAGTTCAGCTCTGCCCGCTACTCTTCCGGCTCACAAAATCTGCGGGTGTGAAGCGCAAGTGGGCCGATGGGTCTGTTATTTTTGAAAGTGGGTTTTCCCTCCCGGTTCGCGGTTGCAATTTGATGGGCTCTCTCTCGGAGGTTGGCGGAACGCGGTTGTCCCATTGCCATCCTTTTTCGCCACTCCACTTTTTTTTTTCCCTGTGCCCGTCTTATCTCCTCCTCCATATATAGCTTTTTTCTTCCTTTTATTGATATTCCACTCCGCCCTGGTTTCTTTTCATCCTCCGCACTTTGCCCGCGTTCCTCACCCCGCTCCCACGCCGTTCTGCCTATTTCTTGCACATCATTCCTCATTCCATCGAACCACATGGTTTGCAATCTTTTCGTTATCATTATGCACCCGGTCCGGGATGGAATGGAGAAGATCTCGCTCGACTTCTATAGGCTTAAACCAGGGAACAAGGCTGTCTTGTGCGTGTACCTGCGGCTCTGAGTACACTAACAAGGGCTTCCTATTGATGCTGCTGCTGTGTCCAGAGGAGAGATGGTAGATCCGATAAACCGGTCGTGCTCTGTACAAGAAGATCAAGACCCGGGGTATAAGATCATGTAGGATATAGCAATTTCGTGCAGAAAAAGAACAAAGGGAGTTGCATTCGTTCCATCCTTCCTGTCTCTCTCCACCGCCTTTCACAGCTCCATGGTTAATCCGCCAACTCAACCTAATGCCGATCAGCCGTACAACCGCCGTCCAGATTACAACGTTTCTCCCTTGTTCTCTTTTCCTTTCTCTGGTTCCCACAAACAGCATTGAGCCGACCCCGGCTGCCCACATTGGACTATTTTCAACCTCGGCAATCAGCCGTCCGATGGACCACAATTCTCGCTCTGCCCTCCTTGCGCTCGAGGTAGGTGGCTTTCCCGGGAGACACATCCCTCTTACTCTTGTCGCAGGGGATAAGGAAGGAGAACGGAATACCGGAGGAAGAAGCTCAAGCGCCAAACGACAGACTGGCACCAATTGAGCCTCAACTGCTGTAAGAGAACTTTGGATTGGCGCTGAGAATGAGGATCCACGGATTCGGGTCAGAGCGACCATATGCTGCAGGACAGGCGGTATTTTATAAAGAGAGAGGAACGAGTAAGGCCGACACCCCTTCATCTCCCGCGATGACCTCGCTCCTCCCGCCCGGCAGGCACTGTCGAATATGGATCGTCGGCATGTTGTTGGACATTGGTCTTGGGCTCTTATCCGCAATCGTGCTCCTGGGCAACGCCAGGGACTTTATCAGCTACTTCTTCCCGCTATGTGGTACGCGACCTTCCTAAGGAGCGGGTACGTACTTACCGGCAACAGTTTTTGTTCTCTGTGGCTCTAGCAGGTGGCATTTTGGGTATTGCGTAGGCAAAGCCCGATTCCGCATGCGAGTGAGTGAATATAATCCAACGGATCGACGAAACTTAGTGCTGGGGTAGAGTACTGCCTTCTTGGCAATCAGGTCAGTGCATGGAGCATGTCACTGCATACATCTTTACAGTATTATCAGGGCTGCCGTCATCGTCGCCCTCTACGTGATGGTGTCCGAACAGGGACGGGACGGGCAAAAGTTACACAACGCTAGTTTTGTGGTACTCCCTTTTTCGTGTTTTAGTTGCCACACACACTAATCCCTTGTTTGGAATGGCAGGTGTTTTCAATGTTTGTCGCATGGCATTTCATGTTATATGTCCTGCTTTGGTGGATGATGAGGGATGTCCCGTTTCACTCGACCAGTGTGTTTATGCGTTCCTGGTGGATAATTAATATTCATCTGACAAAATCAGCAATCAAATGCCTGAAAGAGATCGTCAGTATGGACTCGACTCAGACTACGGCGGTTGTGAGTGCCAATCTTTTCCAAACCAAGGACATCACTCAAAGCTCCGACAGACAAGAAGTCCCTGGTTGATGCCCCTGCAGAATGTACCTGAAGTCTTCGAGAACATTGTCCACTGGTCACACCTGGCCCTTCGTCAAAACATTCTATGGGTCACCTCAGACAGTCAAGAGATGTGCCATAGTATCGCCCATGCGTCTTACCGTCGACTCCACGCGGATATCAGAGAGTCAAGGGTGGCACTCGTTGATGTCAGCCAAACTCGTTCTGTTTTCTGGCCGCTTGTTCTCGGCCTTGCCCAGGTATCTCCTGAATACGAGAAGCAGCTCAGGAAAAAACCCCCGCGGATCCTTGAACTGACTTATAAGAGGTATTTTGGCATGGAGATCCGACGGAGAGGCCGTTCCAGCTCGACTTGGGAAGGACTAAAGACGCAATTGGTAAGTCACGCTGCAATTCTCCCCGCTTTCGGTTCATCCAGTGTTGTGCAGGACATTGCTCGGAACCTTTTTATTTGGCCGTTGGGGAAGGTGGCTAGTGAACAAGCAACTTCAGACATACCTCGAGCCACTCATCTTCTCATCGTGCATGGGATCCGTGACATCACACAGGCTGAACAAATCTTGGCCCTTGGAATGTATCTGAAGCGGAGCCCTGAAAATCATCTCCACAACCTCGCAATGGTTGTCGTCAGCGAGCATGCACCGCATTTCCGGACTTTGTTGGCAGACAACACGAAAGGGCGTGGGGACTATCTCGGCCTGATGCGTGTCTCTGTAACTGGAGTTGTTCTCTATTCGGGACGTATTCCCACTCCACCGCCGCTATGTACGGTACGTATAACATCCATTAATCTTTCCCTTGATGAAAAGCTGAGTGGGGCTGATAGTATCTGTTCACGTTTTTGCTGCAAGCTGTTTATCTAATGGAAGGTTCTGACGCTGGAAGGTCAGTGGCTTGTCCTTCGCTTGGACCGTGACTTATTGTCGGCGGGTAGGATGTGGCCGAAAGTGCTCAAGCTCTCTCCTGAGACGAATGCAAACCCAGAAGAATCTGCAAACACAACTACAGTTTTTTTCTCAACACTGCACAAAGCAGTCGAAGCTCGCCGGAAGATTCAGGACGTGATTTCATTTCTCTGTCTACGGCGCTTACATTCTGACGGGGCGCAGTATTTGTCTGATATGACACACATGAAGCAAAGCGAAATTTTGGAGAGAGTCCGATACGACGACATCCAAATTGCCACCAAATTACAAACACTGTTTGAATCCAACTACGATGGCAGCACAAATATCTCCGAGGAGGCCAGGAAGCGTCAAGAACTAAACTACAGGCAAAAGCTATCAGCGGTTCCCCGAGATCATGCTGTCACTGCCATGAACATCACTCATTCAGTAGGCACGATCATTTTTGCTGCGGACTCAAGTTGAAATGTGTCCAGATTCTGAATGGAAGACACGAGGGAATCCTGAACTACGAGGTCTTTTCTCGTCGAACCCACCATCTTAGGAACTTACTTGCCGCTCAACTGGAGCAACTGCCCAACGAACTCGCCAAAACGAATGTCACCCTTGCAAGCACACATCCCACCGCATACGGAGGGTTCTCAAATATTTATCGCGGAAAACAGAAGGATGATGATGGGAAAGAGGTTGAAGTTGCGCTGAAAGTCCTTAGACATTTCGAAGACCAGCCGGCCGAGACACGTCATCGGCTTCGCAGCAAGTTTGCAAAAGAGGCGCTGATGTGGTTTGATCTCAAGCACCCCAACATTGTGCCATTTCTCGGTGTCGATACAATAAACTTTCCCAACTTAGGTGGAGCCATGATCTCACCGTGGATGCCGCGAGGTAACGTTCTCCGATATATTGCAGAAAACTCGCCGGTGGCCCCGTATGCCGTCGAACTCGTGAGCTTTTTCTTCATACTCTGAACATAATGGCTGATTATTGCATTCAGCTGAAGGATATAATTTCCGGGTTGAACTACCTGCACGCCGCCAATATTGTCCACGGGGATATGTGTGGGGTACATTTGATGCCACTTGACAAATGAGCTCTTTCTCACCAAAGTCGGTAGCGCAACATCCTCATCAATGAACTGGGAAGAGCATCCTTGACGGACTTTGGGCTAGCCGGGCTGGTCGAGTCAGAACCAACTCTGGGGTCCTCGACACGAGGCGGCTCTGCACGCTGGCAGTCTCCCGAGTTGATCGCGCCTCCTTCCGGAATCTCGTTCAAACGAACCACGGCTTCCGATATATGGGCATTTGGGTGTGTCTGTGGCGAGGTGCGTACTATGCTCCGAAGCACAAAGATTCCTCTTTAACGTTGAACATTCCGTGTGGAAGATCTGGACCGAGGGCACCCTACCCTTCGCCGGCTTCACGGAGCCACGTATCGCGTTGGCGCTCTCTGAACCACAAAAGGCAGCCACCGAACAGCCGTACCAGACGCAACCGACCGACAGGCGGGGCACGTCAATGCCAGATGGTCTGTGGGACATTGTCCGGCAGTGCTGGAGATACTACGCCTCCGAGCGTCCCACGGGAACTGCCGTGGTCCACATTCTGGCCGCAATCACCGATGCGGAATTGCCAGGGCGTAGGCACGAAGGCGAAGCGGCACCTATCCCAGCCTCCTCCAAACGAGAGCATGGCAATGTATGGAAGTCCTCGTCTCCTCGTGATGCGAGCCCTCGGACGCGTCGGGCATTGCCGCCTGACTCGCGAAATCTTCGAACCACAATACCGCCTGGTACAGCCCGAGAGGAGGTGGAAAAGCCTCTGCCCTCAGCCCCGCGTGATTCCCGGGAACTTCTCTCCAATGATATCCCGTCCGTCGCATCCTCTTCGGCCACCAAAAAGCCGATCATACAATCGGACGATCAGGTACTACTTACCGTCGTTCGATTTGGTCCATTGGACGTGGGCTCACAGGCACAGCACGAACGTGTCTTCTCTGTGATTTTTAGAGCTTTGCGACAGCTTGTCGGCCCAGACGCCCTCCTAGAGCCTGAAGTAATCCGCCCCCACGGCAAGCGATACATAGATCTGTGTTTCCGATCCGCGCTGGAGGCAAATGGCTTTGCAATGACCTGGGGGGTCCACGGCGCTGAGCTGTACCCGGAGTGCAGCGCAGTTGTCGTGAAGACCAACCCAGATATCGTACCGCCCGTGGCGTCCGAATAGCCACCCGGAAATACACATTGCGACTTTCCTGGGTTCAAGTTGATACAACGGTTTCTGTGGTTCGCCCGATATTGAGTGTTTTGTAGATACCTGCTGTGAACGTGTAGCTTTCCTTGTAGTAGCCACGGATATTTGTTTGCCTGATGCAGTTCGGAAGTCGGAGATCTCGGTGATGTTGAGGTTCCGTTGAGATTACAGAGTTGAACAAACGAGGCTTTGACAAGGGACCGCGGTTCCAGTCACCACCGCGAAGAGGTGTGGTGATATATATATTGCAATGTAGATTTTTAACGATGGGAGCCATTCTGTTGTGAGATATGTTTTTTTCACTCGCCGTTTACTCCTCGCCGTGCTAGACGAGCTAGCTGGGATCCATCTGGTCACCCTTGCTCGCTGTCGCCAGGGATCACTGTGCGGTCTCAAAGATAAAGCAAGAATACTTACAAGGAAAACGGGGAGAATATGTGCGTCCTCCTCTCAATTGCTATGAGAGAAAATGAGCTAATTTGTGCTGGTAGCTTCAACACCGAATGCAGATCCACCTTTTGGTATCCGGTCATCGCTGGCATTGTCCTGGATATCTGCGAACCGGGTCCCGAATTTGACTGACACAATTTTTCTGCCGGCTGCGAGGGTCTGCGAATCGAGGGCCTGGAGAGGGTGAGGCTAATCTCTAATCCAGGAGACAACCTCAATTCATCGAGTTGAACTTGAGCAATGCGTCCACTAATCCCCACCGTAGAAGCCAGACTGCAGAATCGTGCCCTGAAGCCAACTTTTAGGGACAACAGCGTTGCGCTCACCGAATGGACGTCTCCAGCGACGGAAATTAGCATTCATCAACATTTATTAGCTACGGCCCCCTGAACAATCGCGGTGTCATTGAAAGTTGTGGTGGATTAATATTCGTAGTGTTCCGAGAGAAAGGTTGATAAATACCGCAAGCAAACCGCAAGGGTGTTTGTAATTTCGAGGAAGGCTTCTATTGCGTAGCCAGGGCCAGTGTATCCGAGTTCGTCAAGGGAGAGAGAGAGTGTCACTCATGTCGCTAATCGCCGAAACCTGAAAGACAACGCATGTAATTTGAACGGTAAAGCGGGCCACCAGGAGAAGAAAAAGAAACGGTCAAAACCTTGAGGTCGCAGACAACCAGGGGCAGACTGTCGCCAAACATCGCGGTGATTGGTGCGACCAACAGAAAAAATACAGTCGACGATCTCCAGAGCGGTACACGCCAAAACGGGGCACGTCTGCACGGCTTGAAGAAAGTGAGAGTGTTTGGCAGCCGTACGGATGGCAGTAGCCAGCGGTCCATATCCCCCGGGTCGGTGACGCGAACAGGCACTCGCCTCCCCATCCGAGGGGGCAGCCGACCCACGCAGACACCGCCTCCTGCGGCGCGTCGCAGCTCGTCTCCGCCTTGACCCGCCAGTGAAGTCGGCCGAGCACGTAAACCGGGCGCTGCAGACTCGCCACCGCCTCTCTGGCAGCACCGCGCCCCTACACGCGGAGGCAACAAGCCTCGCGCGCACACGGTGCCCGTCGCAGCTCCTCCTCGTCGATATCGCCTACCGCACCGCCTACCGCAGCTGCATGCGGTCTCCTCGAAGATGCGTGCGCGCATTCGCTGTGCCGCTCGTCCCCCCGCATGCGAGAAGCATCCCTCCTCCTCCTCCCGCCGCCGTTGACAGCCGCGGGGATACACGCTGCTGCCCCCAGGCGCACGGCAGCCGGCGCTGCCCCGCACCGCGCCCATTGGCACTGGCAAATGCCCTCTCCGCACGTCCAGCGCGGTGTCGTTCGCACGTCCACCGCGCTGCGCGCGCCGCACCACGTCGCTCGGACCCGCGACACGCCCCTTCACGCCGGACCTTATCCGCACCGCAGCGCACTCTCCTCCGCGCCCCACCACCATGCGTATGCGCACGGCACGCCTCCGCACCCACACCCCTTCCGCGCCATACACCCGAGGGTGCCCCAAGCTCCTATACCCCGCGCGGCGCGGATGATTGGCTGGCTGGCGGATTCCGGATCCTCCACCCGCTCGCACGGTGGTGGCGGTGGTACTCCTCGCCGACGGAAAAGAAGAGGGAAAAAGAGCGCAGGGGTAAGACTCTAAGAGCGCACCTTCCTCGGGACACGGCAGCGCGAGCCTGATACCGCTTTCGGCAAGATTTCGGTGATAGGACTGTCGGGCGGGCGACGTTAGCTTGCGGTGAAAAAAGGGGCAAACGGTCTTACCTGCCTTGGGACACAACGCGCGCGTGTCCTGTGAGGCAGAGAGAATGAACATTTAGAGAGAAGGGATGAAGGAAGGCCTCGCCTGCGTCAGGACTCAGGACCGGGGGCAGGTTACCTTGGAGACGGCGGCGGGCTTGAGGGGATCAATGAGGGGGTAACTACGGGAAAGGTAGTAAAGGTATTAGTATGTGCAGAGATCACACGGGCAGAGCGAAACACAGGAAAAAGGATGAGAGGGAACGAGAGAGGCAAATAAAAGCGCAAGGATAACAGCAAGTGTGATCTCCGTAACGGATTCAAGCGGAGGGAATAGGCGCGGCCCGTATTCGCGCATTGCTGCAAGTCATTCGACAGATCGCGGCGGCCGGGAGTCGCTACTGAAACGAGAATCAGAATTGAGCGCAGCATAAGCAGGGATAGAAGAACTTCAAGAAGAATAAACGCGGCGTACTTTAAAGGCGTACTTTGAAGTGCGAGCTAACGTGTATCCCCTTCCTTGGTGGATGCGATCGACTAGATGAGAACGATTTAGCGGGAGTAGGCGCAGGATGCGCTCAATGAGACGTACGCGTAGGAGAAAAGAGCACGCGGATGCGCACCTCGCAATCACCTACATCTCCTTGCGATCCCGCCATTCCATACGCCATCCAACCGAACCGCAAAGCCGTCCTCCCACCGGTACGACGGCTTGGCGCGCCAATCGCCCCATCCCTGAACGCCGCGGGTGACAGTACGGACCGTGGCATGGGCACGGTCAAGCACAGCGAACGCGCAGTGGCGCAGGTGAGAGGGCGTAAACGGCGGGGAGCTGGGGTCAAGAAAGTACGACCAGTACCGGCCGCGGCGGCGGTTTGGAGCGGATTCGGTGCGTGTAGTCGGCCTTCGTCGTCGCCGATAACGTGGATCCCTTGCCAGCGTCCACCTCCACCAATTCTGCGCTGGTCGAACGTTGTCTCAAAAGACGGCGAGAGTGGAAAAAACAAAGAGATCAGATGCCGTGATGCGTCATCAAAGTGCCGGCATTGATGGGCACTCTCGATCTCTCTTGCATCTCCCGCCCTTTCAAGCTCCCGCCGCTGACATCGGTTTCACACTGCGTCACTGGCTTGACTGCTGGTTTTACCCCAGGCTTTGCAACTGGTTTCGGTTTGGCTGCTGGCAGCGGCTTCCTTGTCGGTGCTGCGGCTTGTAACCTTGCCACCACTATGCCGCAGGCTTCGCGACTGGTTTAGGCTTCGCTACTGGCTTTGGTTTGGCAACGCTCTGCAATGCCATGAAAAATAGCAGAGTCAGTGATGAGTGAGATGCAAACCTGAACAACGGACGCCTAAAGCCCGTCCGCGAGCGAAGGGAGGATCACAGGGTACCATTATTGTCCACGATTCGACGAAAGTCCGGTGAGGTTGGTCGGGGTCCCACTGTCTCTGAACGCGCACTAATTAGAGAATTGAGGTGTTGATGCATCCCTTCGTGACTGCAGGCACATCTGAGACACCTTTTTCTGTTTCCTGATCGGCGAAGAGCTGTAGCCTGTCACTGTCGGAAAGGAATTGACCAATCGGCTCACCTTCGTGCCACCAGCAGCCATAGCTACAACATCCGAATCGGATATCTACTAATGGGCAACTTGGACCACAAAACTTGAACTCCAAGTCGGTCTGATCGGCTGTGTAGTAGTCCGTGGTTCTCGCTGGAACCGACTGTGCCCGCTACTTCTGAGTGACCGCAAGTTGTGCTCTACGTGCATGTCTGCTCTCGGCCTTGGTGTAGCCTCCCGGCTCGAAGATGGACAACCTGGGGAAACATGGGATGTCACACTCGCCAAGTTTATCGACAACCTCTTTGTCCGCGAGCTCTCGCAGGGGAGGACCGCGCAGCAGTTATTGGCACTCTTCGACACACCAGAGAACCTCGGAGTGGACAGCCCAGAGTTCTTCTACTACCACGCGTGTGATGAGTTTCTGAGCGCTACACGGGAACATAGCGAAGCCGGAGCATATATCTCACTCCTCGCCGAACTCTTTGCGCTCCTACGGACGGAGGGATTCAAGCGAGATCCGGACCAGAATGACGGCGCCGCCGTGTTTACCATGATGACTATAATCATTGGCCCGACGCTACGGGAACTGGGGGAGTGCGTGTGGTCAATTCTGATTTTCGTCCGTTCCGTACTGAGACGCACCTGGCCAACGTAGTGATATGCCCGTGCCCCCGGGATACATGCATAATGAGCAATTGTCGCTAGAGGAGGATCCTGACTTCGTTCAAAGCGATTCTTTTCAGGATGACGTGGCGGAATATGCACGGAAGCATGAAGGGCAGTTACGCTTCTGGTCGTTCGTCGGACGGCTGGACTCCCATGGGCTCTTCGGCACCGGCGCGCGAGGACTTGGGATTTGGCCGCTTCTTTTCCACCAAGGGCGCGACCTGTTGCCCGGGCTTGAGAATCCGGTTAATCTTAGGGTGTGGGAAACGCTATGGGCGGCTGTGTTGCATTGCGAGGATGAAATGGGTCATGGGCAGTGGGGCAGCCATGCAAACAGCGTGGAGCGGCTGGCCGGGTTCAAGGATGCAGCGAGGACGATTGCCATGGATGATAGAGTGTCGTTGCTGTGGCGGGGGCGCTTTGCGGTACGTGGATTTGCACTGGATTTGGTGTTGCTCACAAGCTGTGCAGCTCATGCTGGAGTGTCTTGCGAAGAAAAAGTGATTTGATAAGTCGTGTCGCCGAACTAGTACTTGCCCTCGGCGAAATATTACGCTTTCAACGCTTTAGGCTTCGCACATGAGACTTTATAAATCGACTGACCGACGCCGCGCGTTCCCACCAATCTGCCAAAAGCTTTTCAGTTCTGGTGGCCGTCTGTCGCAATCGCTCTTCAAGGATTCAGTAAAGGGTCAGGGTTCCGACAGTCTCTTCACTTACGAACCCCGAAGCACTCAAAACAAGAAAGTAGCATATTAGAACGCCGGTGTCCAACAGATTGATTTCGGCTCAGATCCCTCTGCTTGGGCGAATCGAGGCACGACCTCCTTCTTCACAAAGCCGTCCAGGGTGCCAGACTTCACACCAAGCGCTACGAGATCGGGGTTAGGGAACGGGGTGTCCTTCAGGAATCAGGACTCCCTTCGCTTGGAAGGCAAACTTATCGCACGTCAGACCGCAGATTCATGGGGATGGGGAGGGATGACATACCATCTCGTCGATCTCTGCAAGCCCGGCGGTCTCGATAGAGACGAACTTGACGTTTTTCTTGAGGCCTTGGGACGCGAATCAGAGTAAGCCATTGTTTAACCCAAGAAAACACACCCTTGGCAACGGCGGCTGCAAACTCGGGGTATGAGCAGCGCAGGCTAACCACGGGGAACGTCTTGCTAACCACCTCTTGCGTTGGAGGATTTAAGTTTATCAGAAACAAAGTGATAGATCAATTCTTGAACTCACTGTCGTATACTAGTGGGATACATGCTTGTACAAGCCGTGTACACGGACTGTAGCATGGGCATGCATATGGTCAGCGCACCGAGCAGTGGCAACACGCAGTGGCGCGGGTACGATGGAGTGGGCGTGGGCACAATCGGACACAATCGGACAGAACGACGGGGGAGCTGGGGCCGAGGAAACCACTATCGGCGGCGGCAGTCGTCATTCGTCGTCGCCGATAACGTAGGTGACGCGCCAATGCCATCCCGTTTGCTCCTTCGCATAACTCGAACGTTGAGAGGTTGACATTGACAAGAGGAGACAAGAGGGCGCAAAGAGAGTAAGAAGAGAGTCGTCAGCATTGCGTCAGCAAGTCGGCAGATGCCGTGATGCGTAATCAAGACGACGGCATTGATGTGCGCCTCACCTTGGACTCTTCCCTTGCAATCTCCCGACGCTGACATCGGTTTCACACGAACGCTTTGGATCGCACAGTTCGCAAACATTCAGGCACGTACGGGTAGCAAAATTGCAGTGCGATCTCCAGCAAATCTCCGGACAATTTACGCACCCGGGACAACCAGCAAATGCGACCAACACTCACGCGGCTGACAGAGAACAGAACAGGCCCAATATTCGGACGTGGTGTACGCAACACGGCGAGCGTGTCTAGGTCTGCTCGCCATTTAAATTGGTATCTCGCAGTCCGGGGTTCGACTCCTCGCGTCCGAACTTCTGAGCTTTGCTGCCGTCTCCTTTTTGGGCGGTCCTCGGGCGTTCCTCTGGACGACGCCGGGGAATAACCGTCCCTCTTGCATTGGTTTAGCCTCACAGGCAGCGAGCTCGTGTCTGCCAACCCACCTGCCGATCATCAGTAGGACAACTCTCGCTCAAAGCCTCAAACGACATCCAAGAACGATTTTATGAGCTCACATCCTTGGTGCGAATTC
This sequence comes from Mycena vitilis, assembly GCA_029203975.1. Lineage (NCBI taxonomy): Eukaryota > Fungi > Basidiomycota > Agaricomycetes > Agaricales > Mycenaceae > Mycena > Mycena vitilis. The sequence continues at coordinate 139,237 of JARGYF010000081.1, forward strand.
GGCGATTTGAAAAAAAATTCCCGGTGGTCCAATCGTCTCTTCTACAACTCCCCAATGTCGTCGGGCTTGTTTTTCGACGCTTCTACTCGCCCTTCACGCAGGAATCCACAGGGCGAGTACTCGGGCGTGGTGTACGGCGCACTGCGAGCCCGTCTACATGTTGAAACTCTGCGTCTCGCAAACCGGGGTTCGACTCCCCGCGTCCGAATTATCCTCTAGCCTCAGGACTCTAGGCAGTGTTTTTTTTTGTCCGTCCAAGGTAGTCCAATTAATCACCCAATCTCACAGCTGGCAGCGTACCTCGGCGACTCAATCTCGCTCTGACGTCCCGACGCGAAATCGGTATACGTCTTTTGCTTCCGGGATGCCAGGTCTGTTTTTGTTTTTTTATCGCTACAGATCTGAGGGGTACTAGTACTGACCAACTTTCATGTGGAATTTAATAGGTAAGTCATTCGGACGTGGTGTACGCAACCCCGCGAGCGCGTCTGGATTGACTGGGGGTTTGCACCGGACTCCTTTTTCCTTCCCTTGATTCTTATTAATAGTCGCAGGAATTACCTGGCGTTGAAGTTCCCACCGACAATCTCATACGCAATCTCGCGTGAGTTTTCTTGTAGCTTGCTTCCCGTATCATACTTTCAAATAAATTCTTGACTGACTCACTTCAGCGAGGAGACAATTGTACAAGCTAACATAATCGGGCGCGGTGTCCGAAGGCTGCTATCGAATTCGAAGCCGGCAGCCCGGGGTTCGATTCCCCACATCCAAATGTGAGCGCAAATCCGATTCGTGCTTTTTACTGATTTATTCAACCGACCCCAGTTCCAGTTCATCCAATCTCCTGACCAACGGCCCGATACGACTGGAGTTCCCACTCGCTCAACGTCAATTGAGATTCTTCCCTGTGACTTGGAGGAATTGGCCCCAGGCCGGTTGTTTCGTCATTCGGACACGATTTGCACTCACGCATCTCCCGCAGGAATAAACAAGAAGAATACTCGGGCGTGGTGCACGGCGCACCGCAAGCGCGTCTGGGCGGACTAACGAAGTAGTATCTCGCCGTCCGGGGTTCGACTCCCCGCCCCTGAATCCAGTGCTATGGCTGCATTCCTTTTGCAATTATTTCTCATTGAACGTTGGCTCCACCACTGAGTTACCGTTCACATCGCGCTTACAAGTCCCGTCTCCAAATAGGAATGTCTCTTTTGCTTCAGCCATTCCCGGTACAAAGTGTAGATCTATCCGCTACAAACTTTGTACTGACCGAATTCACCCAGAACTCAACAGGCAAGAAACTCGGGTACGGAACACAGCCAGCTGCTCTCTGTATATTCCACTCCCGTTGTAAACACCCATTCGAAGCAATCGGCAGCCCAGGGTTCGACTCCCGACGTCCGGATATAACATCAACTCCTCGTGCTTTTTCACTGATTTATTCGACTGTCCCAATGCCCAACTCCAACCTGGAACGACCTCAAAACGGTAGCCCATCCGAGATGCAAGGGAGATCGAGAGTGCCCATCAATGCCGGCACTTTGATGATGCATCACGGCATCTGATCTCTTTGTTTTTTTCCACTCTCACAATGTTCGACCACGCAGAATTGGTGGAGGTGGACGCTGGCAAGGGATCCACGTTATCGGCGACGACGAAGGACGACTACACGCACCGAATCCGCTCCAAACCGCCGCCGGGACTGGTCGTACTTTCTCGACCCCAGCTCGTTCACGCCCACTCCAGACGCATCATCACACCTGCGCCACTGCGCGTTCGCTGCACTTGACCATGCCCATGCCACAGTCCGTACTGTCACCCGCAGCGTTCAGGGATGGAGCGATTAGCGCGCTCCCGAGCCGTCGTACCGGTGGGAGGACGGCTTTGCGGTTCGGTTGGATGGCGTATGGAATGGCGGGATCGCAAGGAGATCTAGGTGATTGCGAGGGAGGCGTCTGCGCATCCGCGTGCTCCTTTCTCCGATGCGTACATCTTATTCTGTGCGCTCTGCGCCTACTCCCGCTAAATGGTTCTCATCTAGTCGATCTCATCCACCAAGGAAGGGGATACACGATGTTCATTCTCTCTGCCTCACAGAACAGTGCCACCGTACAAACCCCACCCCAAACGCCGCCCTCAACACCCGTCACGCGCGTGTTGTGTCCCAAGGCAGGTAAGACCGTTTGCCCCTTTTTTCACCGCAAGCTAACGTCGCCCGCCCGACAGTCCTATCACCGAAATCTTGCCGAAAGCGGTATCAGGCTCGCGCTGCCGTGTCCCGAGGAAGGTGCGCTCTTAGAGTCTTACCCCTGCGCTCTTTTTCCCTCTTCCTTTCCGTTGGCGAGGAGTACCACCGCCACCACCGTGCGAGCGGGTGGAGGATCCGGAATCCGCCAGCCAGCCAATCATCCGCGCCGCGCGGGGTATAGGAGCTTGGGGCACTCTCGGGTGTGCGGCGCGGAAGGTGCGGAGGCGTGCCGTGCGCATACGCATGGTGGTGGGGCGCGGAGGAGAGTGCGCTGCGGTGCGGATAAGGTCCGGCGTGAAGGGGCGTGTCGCGGGTCCGAGCGACGTGGTGCGGCGCGCGCAGCGCGGTGGACGTGCGAACGACACCGCGCTGGACGTGCGGAGAGGGCATTTGCCAGTGCCAATCGGCGCGGTGCGGGGCAGCGCCGGCTGCCGTACGCCTGGGGGCAGCAGCGTGTATCCCCGCGGCTGTCAACGGCGGCGGGAGGAGGAGGAGGGATGCTTCTCGCACGGTGCGGGGGGACGAGCGGCACAGCGAATGCGCGCACGCATCTTCGAGGAGACCGCATGCAGCTGCGGTAGGCGGTGCGGTAGGCGATATCGACGAGGAGGAGCTGCGACGGGCACCGTGTGCGCGCGAGGCTTGTTGCCTCCGCGTGTAGGGGCGCGGTGCTGCCAGAGAGGCGGTGGCGAGTCTGCAGCGCCCGGTTTACGTGCTCGGCCGACTTCACTGGCGGGTCAAGGCGGAGACGAGCTGCGACGCGCCGCAGGAGGCGGTGTCTGCGTGGGTCGGCTGCCCCCTCGGATGGGGAGGCGAGTGGATAAGGGGAGTCCGTGTCGCCTGCTTGGAGCAACGCACCGGGCCCTCGTTGGGATGCTCTCCCCGTCTTGCGTCCGGACCCGGAGGAGCGGTGCTACGGGTACGGGGATGGCGAGGAGTTGGAGCTGTCGCAAATGTCCTGGACGGCAGCAAACGACTAGAAGAGCTGCGATCCTCCGTGACTGAGGTGGTGTGCCTGCTTCCGGAGGATGTGTATGGCTGTGGTGACGCAGATGAGAGATGAGAAGCGCAAAGGGGCGAGCCAGTCGCGCAGAACGGCAGCGCGGAGACCGGATGAACGCGGTCGCGGCGTCGCATCCCCCACGAGCATTGCTGGCAGTGCGTCGCGCGCGCCTGTCCATTCGCGCCCATAATTATTTCGTTGCTTGTCATTCTTTCTTGCTCCCGTTCCCCTCTTGCGTTCTCTCTTCCCCCCTAACCGGCGCTCCTGTTGACGTGTCTCCTTCCCCTGCTTGTTCTGGATGGCAGATGGGCGATGTTACTTGCGTCTCGACCCGCAGGGCTGCTACTTGCGTATCGGCTTGAGGTGTCCTTTGCGGGGAATGGGAGGCCAAATGCGCTGCTGCGTATGTAATGCGCTTCGGTGGGCGCTTCTCGGCCGGCTGGGTGTGCGCGAGCAGCGATGAACAGTTCCTCCCTTGGTGTGGTTTTAACTTTTTCGTGGTGCATCCCACTGGCATGCCTTACTTGGGTGTCCTGTTTGCTACGTACTGCACTCCGTGCGGCTGAAAAGCCACACACTCTTACTGTCTTCCAGCCACGTAGCCGCTCTGGAGACGTGTCGAGACTCGAGTTATTCGATTGTGTTTTTTCTAAATCCTTGTTGGTCGCACCAATCACCGCGATGTTTGGCTACAGCCTGCCCCTGGTTGTCTGCGACCTCAAGGTTTTGACCGTTTCTTTTTCTCCTCCTGGTAGACCGCTTTACCGTTCAAATTACATGCGTTGACTTTCAGGTTTCGGCGATTAGCGACATGAGTGACACACACTCTCTCTCTCTTGACGAACTCGGATACACTGGCCCTGGCTACGCAATAGAAGCCTTCCTCGAAATTACAATTTACAAACACACTCGCGGTATTTGTCAACCTTTCTCTCGGAACACTACGAATACATGAATGCCACAACTTTCAATAACACCGCGATTGTTCAGGGGGCCGTAGTTCATAAATGTTGATGAATGCTAATTTCCACCGTCGCTGGAGACGTCCATTCGGTGAGCGCACCGCTGTTGTCCCTAAAAGTTGGCTTCACGGCACGATTCTGCAGTCTGGCTTCTACGGTGGGGATGAGTGGACGCATTGCTCAATTCTGCCTTCCAAGTAGATTATTTTTTCGATCTGGCATGTGAGCGTCCGTTTCCTGGTTTCAATATGTACATTGCAGCGAGCCGCATTTCAACTCTCGATGAATTTAGGTTGTCTCCTGGATTAGAGATTAACCTCACTCTCTCCAGTCCCTTGATTCACAGGCCCTCGCAACCGGCAGAAAAATTGCGTCAGTCAAATTCGGGACCCGGTTCGCAAAGGATAATGTCAGAGATGCCCGGATACTAAAATGTGGGTCTACATTCGGTGTTGAAGCTACCAGCACAAATTAGCTCATTTTCTCTCATAGCAATTGAGAGGAGGACGCACATATTCTCCCCGTTTTCCTTGCAAGTATTCTTGCTTTATCTTTGAGACTGCACAGTGATCCCTGGCGACAGCGAGCAAGGGTGACCAGATGGATCCCAGCTAGCTCGTTTAGCACGGCGAGGGTTAAACGGCGAGAGAAGAAAATATATCTCACACCAGAATGGCTGTCTATCCGCGGTAAGTAACTTTGTTTTGTCCCAGGGAAACGGAATAACCCATCGTTAGAAATCTACATTGCACTATATATATCACCACACCTTTCCGCGGTGGTGCCAGGAACCGCGGTCCTGTGTCAAAGCCGCGTTTGTTCAACTCTGTAATCTCAACGGAACCTCAACATCACCGAGATCTCCGACTTCCGAACTGCATCAGGCAAACAAATATCCGTGGCTACTACAAGGAAAGCTACACGTTCACAGCAGGTATCTACAAAACACTCAATATCGGGCGAACCACAGAAACCGTTGTATCAACTTGAACCCAGGAAAGTCGCAATGTGTATTTCCGGGTGGCTATTCGGACGCCACGGGCGGTACGATATCTGGGTTGGTCTTCACGACAACTGCGCTGCACTCCGGGTACAGCTCAGCGCCGTGGACCCCCCAGGTCATTGCAAAGCCATTTGCCTCCAGCGCGGATCGGAAACACAGATCTATGTATCGCTTGCCGTGGGGGTGGATTACTTCAGGCTCTAGGAGGGCGTCTGGGCCGACAAGCTGTCGCAAAGCTTTAAAAATCACAGAGAAGACACGTTCGTGCTGTGCCTGTGAGCCCACGTCCAATGGACCAAATCGAACGACGGTAAGTAGTACCTGATCGTCCGATTGTATGATCGGCTTTTTGGTGGCCGAAGAGGATGCGACGGACGGGATATCATTGGAGAGAAGTTCCCGAGAATCACGCGGGGCTGAGGGCAGAGGCTTTTCCACCTCCTCTCGGGCTGTACCAGGCGGTATTGTGGTTCGAAGATTTCGCGAGTCAGGCGGCAATGCCCGACGCGTCCGAGGGCTCGCATCACGAGGAGACGAGGACTTCCATACATTGTCATGCTCTCGTTTGGAGGAGGCTGGGATAGGTGCCGCTTCGCCTTCGTGCCTACGCCCTGGCAATTCCGCATCGGTGATTGCGGCCAGAATGTGGACCACGGCAGTTCCCGTGGGACGCTCGGAGGCGTAGTATCTCCAGCACTGCCGGACAATGTCCCACAGACCATCTGGCATTGACGTGCCCCGCCTGTCCACCGCATACTGGGGGAGTGATACATCACGCCCTCTCCAGAGAGATTGGTTTTCATGCATGAAACACTCACCTGGTAGATGCATCCTGATGTATCATCCGAGAGATCCAGGCTAATGGAGCCATTCCGCTAGCCGGCGCTCACACGTCACGGAATTGTGCAGCTCACCGTTGACGACCGTCGTGGACGTTGACCAAGCCTGTACGACACTGTTTCCCACGGGCTGCGGCGGGCTGACATAACGTTCCAAATGGGGTGATTGGAGGCGTAAATCCGCCGCCCGACGCTGGGCTACGATGGGCTACGCTGGGCGTAATTATGGCACGATCCGGCCAGGAAAAAAGGAGGGTATATATACTCAGGCTGTATGAGGCCTGCAACCAGCAGGGACAATCACAATCACCGGCAGTATTATCATTCTTGGGGTGACAAAAAATTATGGAAACTACCCTACGAGGCACACATGACTCCCCCAGTGCACCCACCCCGCCGCCGGCGTCCACTGGGTGCGGCTCGTGCTAATGTTCCAGCACCGCGCGCATTGGGACCGGGTACCGTGCAGCATGCGCTCGCGGATAATGATGGCACCGGGGCGCGTTTGGGGACGCGACGGACACACCGGTGCACAACCGGTGCACCTGTATACCCCCACACCGCCCAGTGCCGCCGTATTGCTGAGCGATAGGCGCAAGGATGGTTGGGAGGCCGGCGCGCTGCCGTCTGAGCCCTCGCAAAAGACCGCCCTTCTCGCGCGCCGCACGCATCCCGTTGTCTCTGCGGACAATTTAGCGGTGGATTGGGCACACCTTGGAGCAAGTCCCTGTCCACTAACACGTTCCATCCCCTCCTCCCACAGAATCCCACTCGCACGCTTTGAAAGGCGAAATCCGGATGATACGGGCCGTAGTGGACACGGTCGGGAACAGGAGGCTGGACCGGGATGATGGAGGCTTGGGCAGGATATACCTTCGATGAGACAGAAGCAGAACCGGAGAGAGAGGAGGTGGTGAAGAAAAGAGTCAGTGACGTGGCGCCTCGCCATCACTCGGTAAACGCGGCCAGGAGCCGGCATCGTCACGGCCCGATGAGAAACCCGCCCTTTCTTTCTGACCACCCCTGCTCTGGCCCGGATGAGAATTATGAACCACCAAAGTAGTTCATATTTGTATTCCGCAGCTTGGTACCAAAATCTGCACTTCCCTGCTACAAGATGGACATGTTACAGATCGGGTTCGCGCTCTTTTTCGCTGTGACTACCAGAGACGAGAGAGACCGGGATAATTAGACTAAAAACACGAACGGACAGATACTAGTAAGAGGGGGCCTGTACTAGATATGTTGGACGAACGGGGAAGTCCTGCATGCACAATAAAAAGTTGTGATCTCTTTGATTGCACCAAAACGGGCTTCACCTGAACACTGTCCCCTGCGCCCAAAAATTCTGAAGATGCAAAAGGTCTTGAAATTGAACGCTGTATCCGCTAGACAGAGGTTGAAAATTGGACTTATGGAAAATATGAGAACTCAGAAACTCGAGTTTATCAACAAGTCTGGCCCGCCGCTTGCGGCTTGGGGCTTTCTTGCGAGGAGTTCAATCGTGTCCAATGAATTTCCGGTATCCCAATGCAGCTGATTTGCTCCGGTTAATTTTCTCGATAGCAGGTGCCTCTAAATCACGATATGCTCTGTGTGAGCGTATCGGAACCAAGTAAAAACGAAGAGAAAATAACAGACGATACACGCGTATGGGCTGCACAACATGTTCAAAATTAAGGGCAAACGGGCAAGCTCTGCTAACAGAATAAATTGTTCAGTCAAATCATGAACGGAGCAAGGGAGCCCAAAGAGGCAATAGTCAGACATCATGGGAAACTATGTTTCGTCTCGACCCAAACTCAACATGCTGATTTTTATTTTCTCAGAATATCAGCGTTAAATTGCACGTATGCAAACTAAGGCAATGCACGCAACGTGCTAGATGCTACGTAGAGAGAGATCAGTCTAAAAAGCAGATTTGATGTTTTCGGCAACTGTCCTGACTCATTTCGTCAATCGACCCAATTCCACGGCAATAAGGAGCAATTCATAAAGGGGGTTACACATAAGTATGGAAAACTAATAAACGACTGAACCAGTGCAGACAGGAAAAATATACAACACAGAAAAAAGGCAAAGGAAGTACGGTAGAGAGAGATATCATAGGAGAGGTCAAGCAATCCGAATAGGAATGACCGTCTTCGATCCTTGCGCCACAAGTGCGGGGCAGCAGGAGGCGGCGGGAGGCGGCAGGAGGCGGCAGGAGGCATCGGGAAGCGGCGAGAAGCGGCGGGGAGCGGAGGCAGTGTGTGAAGGAAGCACATAGAGCTGTGGCCTCGGGGAGAGATCAGCGAGTAGATGGTGTACACCACGCTGCATGTCGGCCAGTAGCATGGGCGGTGCACGGCGCTGGAGCGGGAAACGGGGACGGGATCGGGGTGTTGCACTCACAGTCAGCTCAGAACATGTCGGAGCAGAGCGCGGGCAGACCGTGGGTCACGAGGCCGGAGGGCGATGCTGTCAACAGGCTGCAAGGGGTGAGTTTGCGCACGAAAGCCTCCAGACATTTTCAGAGAACGGCGCAAGCGACGAATGACGTGGCAGGAGGGGACCGAGCGGGACACGGGGCAGTCAGAAGGCCCCAAAATAAGCGGAGAGTGACGGCATACAGCAGGGAAGGATCCCGACATGTAGCAGCAGAGCAGGGAGCCGCGAATTGGGAGCAGGAACTAGCAGGAAACGCCAGAGCAATATCGATCTAGAAGGCCAGGGAGCCGGTGAAAATGGCCATCCATACACTGGGACAAGTAGCGCATAGCATACAATGGCCTGCCACCGCGCTCGGGCCAGGGGAAGAGCAGAAAGGCAGCGATGGTGCAGCGGTCGGAGGACGAAGGAAGCGAAGAGCATTGATGAATAGCAAGGACAAGCTCAAGCAAATACCGGCATGACGGCATTAGCCAACTTTCCGAACGATCTGGCGCCGTGCATTGGCGCTTTCGTGCTCCACAAATATCCAAGTGACACAATAGAAATGACATCTACAACCCTGCACTCCCCAAACCTGCTACACGACAACGGCGACAATTACCATTTTGGGCAGGGCGGGAACCGTGGGAGGGGCGGGACCACACAGCCACGCGTCAAGCGGCGACAGCGAGCAGCAACGAGCGCGCAGACGCACTTGGTAAGCTACGTAAGGGTATGTGTCACCGAATGATGCATCGCGTAGTGTCTACCAGGTGAGGCTTTCATGTATGAATGCCAATCTCTCCGGGCAATAACATGATGTATCAAAACCCCGCTATAGCCTGGCCTGTCGGTCGGTTGCGTCTGGTACGGCTGTTCGGTGGCTGCTTTTTGTGGTTCAGAGAGCGCCAACGCGATACGTGGCTCCGTGAAGCCGGCGAAGGGTAGGGTGCCCTCGGTCCAGATCTTCCACACGGAATGTTCAACGTTAAAGAGGAATCTTTGTGCTTCGGAGCATAGTACGCACCTCGCCACAGACACACCCAAATGCCCATATATCGGAAGCCGTGGTTCGTTTGAACGAGATTCCGGAAGGAGGCGCGATCAACTCGGGAGACTGCCAGCGTGCAGAGCCGCCTCGTGTCGAGGACCCCAGAGTTGGTTCTGACTCGACCAGCCCGGCTAGCCCAAAGTCCGTCAAGGATGCTCTTCCCAGTTCATTGATGAGGATGTTGCGCTACCGACTTTGGTGAGAAAGAGCTCATTTGTCAAGTGGCATCAAATGTACCCCACACATATCCCCGTGGACAATATTGGCGGCGTGCAGGTAGTTCAACCCGGAAATTATATCCTTCAGCTGAATGCAATAATCAGCCATTATGTTCAGAGTATGAAGAAAAAGCTCACGAGTTCGACGGCATACGGGGCCACCGGCGAGTTTTCTGCAATATATCGGAGAACGTTACCTCGCGGCATCCACGGTGAGATCATGGCTCCACCTAAGTTGGGAAAGTTTATTGTATCGACACCGAGAAATGGCACAATGTTGGGGTGCTTGAGATCAAACCACATCAGCGCCTCTTTTGCAAACTTGCTGCGAAGCCGATGACGTGTCTCGGCCGGCTGGTCTTCGAAATGTCTAAGGACTTTCAGCGCAACTTCAACCTCTTTCCCATCATCATCCTTCTGTTTTCCCCGATAAATATTTGAGAACCCTCCGTATGCGGTGGGATGTGTGCTTGCAAGGGTGACATTCGTTTTGGCGAGTTCGTTGGGCAGTTGCTCCAGTTGAGCGGCAAGTAAGTTCCTAAGATGGTGGGTTCGACGAGAAAAGACCTCGTAGTTCAGGATTCCCTCGTGTCTTCCATTCAGAATCTGGACACATTTCAACTTGAGTCCGCAGAAAAAATGATCGTGCCTACTGAATGAGTGATGTTCATGGCAGTGACAGCATGATCTCGGGGAACCGCTGATAGCTTTTGCCTGTAGTTTAGTTCTTGACGCTTCCTGGCCTCCTCGGAGATATTTGTGCTGCCATCGTAGTTGGATTCAAACAGTGTTTGTAATTTGGTGGCAATTTGGATGTCGTCGTATCGGACTCTCTCCAAAATTTCGCTTTGCTTCATGTGTGTCATATCAGACAAATACTGCGCCCCGTCAGAATGTAAGCGCCGTAGACAGAGAAATGAAATCACGTCCTGAATCTTCCGGCGAGCTTCGACTGCTTTGTGCAGTGTTGAGAAAAAAACTGTAGTTGTGTTTGCAGATTCTTCTGGGTTTGCATTCGTCTCAGGAGAGAGCTTGAGCACTTTCGGCCACATCCTACCCGCCGACAATAAGTCACGGTCCAAGCGAAGGACAAGCCACTGACCTTCCAGCGTCAGAACCTTCCATTAGATAAACAGCTTGCAGCAAAAACGTGAACAGATACTATCAGCCCCACTCAGCTTTTCATCAAGGGAAAGATTAATGGATGTTATACGTACCGTACATAGCGGCGGTGGAGTGGGAATACGTCCCGAATAGAGAACAACTCCAGTTACAGAGACACGCATCAGGCCGAGATAGTCCCCACGCCCTTTCGTGTTGTCTGCCAACAAAGTCCGGAAATGCGGTGCATGCTCGCTGACGACAACCATTGCGAGGTTGTGGAGATGATTTTCAGGGCTCCGCTTCAGATACATTCCAAGGGCCAAGATTTGTTCAGCCTGTGTGATGTCACGGATCCCATGCACGATGAGAAGATGAGTGGCTCGAGGTATGTCTGAAGTTGCTTGTTCACTAGCCACCTTCCCCAACGGCCAGATAAAAAGGTTCCGAGCAATGTCCTGCACAACACTGGATGAATCGAAAGCGGGGAGAATTGCAGCGTGACTTACCAATTGCGTCTTTAGCCCTTCCCAAGTCGAGCTGGAACGGCCTCTCCGTCGGATCTCCATGCCAAAATACCTCTTATAAGTCAGTTCAAGGATCCGCGGGGGTTTTTTCCTGAGCTGCTTCTCGTATTCAGGAGATACCTGGGCAAGGCCGAGAACAAGCGGCCAGAAAACAGAACGAGTTTGGCTGACATCAACGAGTGCCACCCTTGACTCTCTGATATCCGCGTGGAGTCGACGGTAAGATGCATGGGCGATACTATGGCACATCTCTTGACTGTCTGAGGTGACCCATAGAATGTTTTGACGAAGGGCCAGGTGTGACCAGTGGACAATGTTCTCGAAGACTTCAGGTACATTCTGCAGGGGCATCAACCAGGGACTTCTTGTCTGTCGGAGCTTTGAGTGATGTCCTTGGTTTGGAAAAGATTGGCACTCACAACCGCCGTAGTCTGAGTCGAGTCCATACTGACGATCTCTTTCAGGCATTTGATTGCTGATTTTGTCAGATGAATATTAATTATCCACCAGGAACGCATAGACACACTGGTCGAGTGAAACGGGACATCCCTCATCATCCACCAAAGCAGGACATATAACATGAAATGCCATGCGACAAACATTGAAAACACCTGCCATTCCAAACAAGGGATTAGTGTGTGTGGCAACTAAAACACGAAAAATTTAAAAGGGAGTACCACAAAACTAGCGTTGTGTAACTTTTGCCCGTCCCGTCCCTGTTCGGACACCATCACGTAGAGGGCGACGATGACGGCAGCCCTGATAATACTGTAAAGATGTATGCAGTGACATGCTCCATGCACTGACCTGATTGCCAAGAAGGCAGTAGTCTACCCCAGCACTAAGTTTCGTCGATCCGTTGGATTATATTCACTCACTCGCATGGGGAATCGGGCTTTGCCTACGCAATACCCAAAATGCCACCTGCTAGAGCCACAGAGAACGAAAACTGTTGCCGGTAAGTATGTACCCGCTCCTTAGGAAGGTCGCGTACCACATAGCGGGAAGAAGTAGCTGATAAAGTCCCTGGCGTTGCCCAGGAGCACGATTGCGGATAAGAGCCCAAGACCAATGTCCAACAACATGCCGACGATCCATATTCGACAGTACCTGCCGGGCGGGAGGAGCGAGGTCATCGCGGGAGATGAAGGGGTGTCGGCCTTACCCGTTCCTCTCTCTTTATAAAATACCGCCTGTCCTGCAGCATATGGTCGCTCTGACCCGAATCCGTGGATCCTCATTCTCAGCGCCAATCCAAAGTTCTCTTACAGCAGTTGAGGCTCAATTGGTGCCAGTCTGTCGTTTGGCGCTTGAGCTTCTTCCTCCGGTATTCCGTTCTCCTTCCTTATCCCCTGCGACAAGAGTAAGAGGGATGTGTCTCCCGGGAAAGCCACCTACCTCGAGCGCAAGGAGGGCAGAGCGAGAATTGTGGTCCATCGGACGGCTGATTGCCGAGGTTGAAAATAGTCCAATGTGGGCAGCCGGGGTCGGCTCAATGCTGTTTGTGGGAACCAGAGAAAGGAAAAGAGAACAAGGGAGAAACGTTGTAATCTGGACGGCGGTTGTACGGCTGATCGGCATTAGGTTGAGTTGGCGGATGAACCATGGAGCTGTGAAAGGCGGTGGAGAGAGACAGGAAGGATGGAACGAATGCAACTCCCTTTGTTCTTTTTCTGCACGAAATTGCTATATCCTACATGATCTTATACCCCGGGTCTTGATCTTCTTGTACAGAGCACGACCGGTTTATCGGATCTACCATCTCTCCTCTGGACACAGCAGCAGCATCAATAGGAAGCCCTTGTTAGTGTACTCAGAGCCGCAGGTACACGCACAAGACAGCCTTGTTCCCTGGTTTAAGCCTATAGAAGTCGAGCGAGATCTTCTCCATTCCATCCCGGACCGGGTGCATAATGATAACGAAAAGATTGCAAACCATGTGGTTCGATGGAATGAGGAATGATGTGCAAGAAATAGGCAGAACGGCGTGGGAGCGGGGTGAGGAACGCGGGCAAAGTGCGGAGGATGAAAAGAAACCAGGGCGGAGTGGAATATCAATAAAAGGAAGAAAAAAGCTATATATGGAGGAGGAGATAAGACGGGCACAGGAAAAAAAAAAGTGGAGTGGCGAAAAAGGATGGCAATGGGACAACCGCGTTCCGCCAACCTCCGAGAGAGAGGCCATCAAATTGCAACCGCGAACCGGGAGGGAAAACCCACTTTCAAAAATAACAGACCCATCGGCCCACAGACCAAGTTGCGATGATGAGATGATGATGACTGTCACGGCCGGCCCGTACTGCCGATCCTAATACGACCACACGCGACTCAACCTTGAACAATGAACTTGTAAGTTGTGGTGACCCGTCCGCATTTGGTGGTAAAGAAGGCTCGAACTTTGAACTCACGCCCAAATCCGAGACTGCTGTAGTGAATGGAACCGAACTCATGAAAACGTTCAAGACTGGGATATTCCGCGCATCCTCTGCCCAACCTCTGCCGCTCTGCGTATGCTTGGCGCGCGCCGCCGACATGCCAAATCTCAGTGAAGCGGATACCCGAGCACTGACACAAAAAGTCACGCACTCCCTACAAAGGCGACAAGCACTGTGGTCGTTCCTTGCTGACTCCCGGCAGGTTTTTGTGATCACCTAGATGACGAGAGTCGCTGCCTGACTATATAACTACTGACTTGCCATTGAGTACAGAAAGGTCCTGAAAGGACTCTATTCTGTCAGCGGCATTCATAACAAGCAAAGACTAATGAGAACAACTTGCGCTCACAAAATCAACACATTGCAACTCCATTGGCGTGTTTCAGGTTCGACTTGACATTGCGGATTGATAACCATAGTTGTATTTCAAGACGGAGAACAACGAGCTGGCGGCCACATAAGAATGCAACATGTGCTCTCTTATCCTTATCCTTTCACACGCAGTGAAACCCATTTCATGGCACGGCAACATTGAACCTTTTGCAGAGAGAAATACTCAAGTCAACCAAAACCAAACAGGCCGTTCTGGGCCGTTCGATTCTATGCTCCTACCGCTGCGGGTGGGCTGTCATTGGGCTGTCATCGAAAAATTGAATATTTAGACGCCCGAAAAAGCGCTAGCACAGCCCCTTTGATGGGATCAGTTACGCGTCCCCATCTCGTCTTGACCATCTCTCTCTCTCTCATCACACTCGTTCAGCACAGGGTGTCGAGGCGCTTTGATACTGTGCTCCCGTCTATATCAAAAACGAGACGGCACAACTGAGGAGTTTCCGTCGATCATGCTTGGTGGCACAGATCATGACAGGTCTGAGGTGGCTGCAATACTCTAACACAAGCAGAAGTACAAGAATGCTATACCTCTACGCTCCAGGCTCGCATATGAACCACGAGCTCTAAAGCTCCTGGAGCTCTAAAGCCTTCGACTCTGTGGCAAGAGTACTCGTTCTGCGACAAGACTCGATGAATCACTCTTTCGTCTCAAGACACTGCAGGATAAGCTGCGCAGCTTGTGAGAAACTCTATGTTCAGTCTAAATCCACATACCGCAAAGCGCCCCCGCCACAACAACGGCACCCTATCGTCCACGGCAATCGTACTCGCTGCCTCCATGAACCCGGCTAGTCGCTGCACGCTATTTGGTTGGCTACCCCACTGCCCATGTCCCATCCCCTCCTCGCAATGCCACACGGCTACCCATAGCGTTTCCCACACGCCACGATTCACCGGATCCTCTATCCCGGCCAACAGTGCGAGCCTCTGATGGAAGATAAGCGGCCAGAGCCCAAGTGGGAAGAGCCCGTGAGCATCGAGGCGTCCAACAAGTGACCACAAGCGCAGCTGTCCTTCGTGTTTCCGAGCGTACTCCGCGAGGTCAGCCTGAAAAGAATCGCCTTTCACGTATTCAGAGTCTCCTTCTAGCATGGATGAACCGCCAACAATCCTGTAGCCAGGTGGAACGGGCACGTCACTGGGTCAACGAAGTAAGTCCAATTCGGCGTGGAAATGACACTTAGAAACTCACTGTGCCAGTTGTCGCAACATAGGGCCCACGAAAAGCGTCATTAGAGTAAATACGCCGTCCGGGTCCCGCTTGAGCCCTTCCGCCCGCAACAGTCCAAAAAGTTCGGCGATGAGTGCGATATGTTGCCCGGCTCTGGTGTCCTCCACTGTAGCGTCTAACAGCTCGGCGCACGCGATAAAGTAGAAAACCGCTGGACTGTAAGCGCGGAGATTTTCGGGCGTCTCGAAGAGTGCGAGCAGCTGGTCGGCGGTGCTAGCCTGCGAGAGCTCGTGCATGACGAGGTTCTTTACAAAGGTGGTGAGCGTAGCCTCCCATGTTTCTGGTCCGTCCTGAAGCTCAGGTACAGGAAGTTTAGGAGCGGACATAAACGCTGGGCAAGAGTTGCGGCGACGTGGAAGCAACGTTTCGCACTACCCGCTCGACAGCCCGATCATACCGACCTCATACAGTCCGCATCTGCGGTTCGAATTCGCCATGAGCGGATGTCGGGTGTTGTAGCTGCTGGTGGCCAAGGTGAGCTGATTGTTCATATCCTCTGACAAGTTTCGGCTTCTGACAGGCTACAGCTATTCGCCGATCAAAGAGAAGGCAAGGATGCGTGTGCATGCTACGATGCCACGAGGAAACCTGCAACTTCTCATTCTGGCGCGAGAACCCATGTAGGAATCCGACGAGACTCCTCACGGGGACGTTCCAGAACCTGAATGAATCTACTTTAAGCTGTTGTTGACTATATTCGGTCGCATAGAGGCTTTGATCAGTTTCCTCGCGACCAAGATCCGTGGCTCATACTGAAGCGCTGACGCCGGTGATTCTGAGTTTAGTTATACCGACCAGTCCAGCCCACATTGCCCGCCCTTTGACGATTATCTCGGCGGTGACCCAGGGATAGCGCCACGCATGCGGCGGATCTGAGCTGAGTTCTATATGTATCGCCCGAGGAGAGTTACTGATATAAAAGCAGTCCATGTCGGCCAGATTTATTCATCCAAGCCCTGGAAGTTGGCCTTCTCCGTTTGCGCTTCTTTCGTCTGTTGTCTTTTTTGCCTTTCATCGCCGCTTGTTCGTTCGATTCCTCCTTTGCTACTATCTCACCTCTGACTCGTTGCAACATCTTTAGGGTCGGCCTTCTTTAATACACCTTTTCCCCAGGGCTTCCTCGTCGCCCTCACGCTCCCTCAACAATTAAACTACGTACCTCCATCATAATGCACCGGAATTTTTTCTCCATTTTCTTCTTGCTTTTCGTAGCCCTCGCTGTCGTTGGGGCTCCGGTGAATCTCGAGAAAGATGCACGCTTTTTCCCACCCACAATTATCAGGCCTGCTAACAGATACGTGTGTAGACTCTCAAAGCCCGCGCTAAAAAGGCAGTAGTCAAGTCCCTGCCTGTCGCAAAGCCAAAGTCCGCTGCCCAGGTTCGCACTACTTACCTCTGAAACCGCTCATTTTCATGTCAACGTAGAGCATTGCCAAACTTAAGCCGGCCGCGAAGCCCGTAGCACAGGTCGTGGCACCAGCAAGGAAGCCGCTGCCAGCGGCAAAACCAGCATTTAAGCCAGCGGCACAGTCAGTCGCAAAGCCCCCCGCAAAGTCGATTCCGAAGCCTGTGACAATCGCTAAGCCCGCCAGTAAACCAGCGGCACAGCCCGTAGCCAAACCGGTGGCAAAACCAGTCGCCAAGCCTGCGATTACAAAACCTGCTGCCAAACCCGCCGTCGAACCCGCCGCCAAATCCGCCGCCAAATCCGCCCCTAGGCCAGCGGCAAACCCTATAGCTGAACCGATTGCCAAACCAATCGCCAAACCTGTGGCTGAACCGGTAACCAAACCTGTCACTGCTCCCGAGAAGGTTGCGCCTGCTGCTTCCTGCCCCCTCCCACAGAAGTCTACTGCTCGCCGGGTTCTTGAGTTCATCGGTATACTGAGGCGTCAGGAGGATCCCCCCTGCGCCACCGGCTCCAGGAACAGTGGGCCTCGTCTTTCCAAAGCACAACGCAAAAAGACGAAGAACGGTGTCAGTCGCATGTTCCCCTCTCAATTATCATCCCAACTGAATGTCTAGCAGCGGCCCGTCCAGCCTCCTTCCAACTCTCAGCCGGCACCAGCTGCACCTCCACCAGTACAAGCACCAGCGCCAGCACCTATTCCAGCAGGCAGTCCAAAGCGCGTGAGTCACCTTGACCGATATCGATGTCGACATAGACATTAACCCCCGCAGCCTGTCGGCAACGTTGCAAATGGGCCGCAAACCGCCGTCACATGCCTCAACAAGGACGGCGTTACGGAGACCGTCGTCCCGGTGGTCGATATCGAGAAGGCTATAAGCCTCGCGCAGGCGGGGCCGCTCGTCACAAAGCGTTCTCCAAACGGTAGATTTCTTTTCCCTCATTTGTTTCACAACACAGACGTACGTTCTTACCTTTCTGTGCGGGGATGCTCAACGGACGCCACTGGTATAGCCAGTCACGCTTGCACCCGCCTGCACGGGTCTGCACCCGCCTTTCGAGGAATATGCTGTGGGGAAGGACATGGCGAAATTTGTGAACAATGCAAATGTCCGCGCTGACGGGTTCCCGTTTCGTGTCGTGATTACGAAACCGGACGTCCAGGGAAATACTATATTCTGCGGAGTGGTATGTCGGTCGCTTCAATCACTTTCCCCCAGCCAAGGTCGATCTGACTCTTGATTTTGGCAGATAACTCACGGAGCGGAAAGTAATGGGGGGAGTTTCCTGCCAAATATATGTCCGCCAGCTGTCTGAAACAGCGTAGAATGGCCAGCACGGCAACGTCGGTGTTATTCAACCACCGCTTGCAACACAAGAATTGGATCTCTTCCATCAATCTTCCATTGGATTATGTTTGGTACTTACAATCTCATATCCATTGCCCTCCAAAGAGCGGACCATCCACCACCTACCTAATGCTGTAACAGTGAGTTTCGAGCGAGTTGAGAACTTGCAACAGAAAGAAAAAGACTCGAAAGCAACTCGGACGACGAATCACTGCAACCACGAAGCAGAGTATCGGTTCCGCGGGGTGCTTGGCCAAATAGTGCTACAAAATTTCCCGGGTTGCTTTGCCGTTCTCCGCAGGTCGGCGGCGCAGGATGAATCATGTGTTGGGATCGAAATAAGCACGACCAAAGATGCGCAAGCAACAGTCAACGCTTCGATATTGCTTCGATATAACCGCCATGATCGCTTCGATATAACCGTCGTGCCCTCGGTATGGATGCTGTGTCCCCGCTCCGTTGTCAGCGGTATTGCGCTCTTCCCCGCTCACTTCAAGCTAGCCCCGCAGCCGCGCCTAGTCAGGACTCAGGAAGTGGACCGCGGCGCCGCCAAAACTCAAGTCGGAATTCTTCGGCAACCTCTATAGCTTCGTTCAACTGCATCAATCATTAACTTTGGGAACAGCTTGGATCACAGTGGCCCAATTTCATCAGCGAGCAATCACCATGGCTGTTCTTAAAAGGCCGTCATTGCACTGTCCTTTCCTCTCTCTCGCCCACATACACCCAGGATGTTGACCGTCCCCCGTGTCTCCTCCGCACTCGCATGCGTGGTGTTGGAAAGCCTCTTCTACGGGATCTATGTCATCCTATTCGCCATCTCGATCTACCTTCTTTTGACCGTCCAATCGCGGGGAATGCGAAGGGAGCGCTCCATCTGGCGTTCGCCCATTCTGTGCGGCGGGGCCGTGCTATTCGTCACAGTGACAGGTGTACGTCCACCAGCGCTCTCCCTGACTCACGATATTCACTCACATCTCTCCTCCAGCACTGGGTCCTTACCATTGATCGATTATTCTTGGCATTCGTTACCGTCGGCGGAGGGGCGAACCCATTGGGATTTTATGGGGATCTATCCCAGGCGTCTCAGATCATTCAAAGCTGCTTCCTCCTTGCGTCACTGGCCACAGTTGATGCCTTATTCGCGCGTCGTTTTTTGTTCTCTTTGTTGTTTTCGAGCGCTTGAATATTTGGTGCAGGTTCATCGCCTGTGGACCGTCTGGGCGCACAACCGCTACGTCATGATCTTTCCGATACTGACACTCTCTGGACTCGTCGGTAAGCCCATTACGCGCAGAGTCAAGCTTCACTGAAACCCGTCTGTAGTCAGCTCGATCGGACTATTGTATGAGTTTTCGCGATTCGGGACTAAGGATGATATCCTGGTTTTTGGAAATGGGTGGATCGTTGCCGACTGCACATGTACAGTGCTGTGAGTAATCCGTAGTCAACTACGCTGCGGTAGCTTACGAAGATCATGCAGTACCAACATATACTGCACGAGTCAACCTCTCCTCAACAGAGTTGCTTCCGCGCGCTGATCTTCTTCCTAGTGTTCATCGCGTGGAGGCTGTGGAGAGTCCAAAGCATTCTTAAGCCGGCTGGGGGCCGTACATTCACGGTCCGTGCTTCCATCTACGATTTATGCTCCAGTCGCTCATGTTTTCTCGCAGTCACTCATCGCCATCATCGTGGAAAGCGCTGCCCTATCCGCGTAGGCTGCTTGCAATCATTGTCCTTAGCCAGTGCTCATCTGCTCTTTCTTGCAAGCTCGTGGGCCATCTTCTTCGTTGCGACCTACGTAGTTCGCTCGAACCTCCGCTTCCTCATTGACGTAACGCCGCCCATCGTCGGGAGCGCAAATATGCTGATATACGTGCGTGTGGGGCTCGGGTGGGCGTATGGTCCCTCGGAGGTGACTCGTTCACCTGCTACGGCCGCCCGCACAAAATTCAGCAAGGCCGTTGCGGTCGAGTGCAGCGAGGGCTATAGAGGAAAGCAAACGAGCATTGTGTAGTTTTTTCTGGACGAACACATGCTGTAAATATGTACCATGTGTACACCCCCATCTCCCATTGTACCGCTGGGTCAAGCGCAACGCGTCCACACATGATCGAAATTGTCCTCTGAAACTTTTTCCAATGCAATGACAGGGAAACGTTATTAATGACATAAGAGCGGGGTTAGAACATTTAAAGCAAAAGCCTCGAATCATGGCTTGATCGTCAACTCTCTTCGCGTTCATGAAAAAACCTCCGCAGATAGTTCCAGCACTGTTTGAATTTCCGAGCTTCAATCTGAAACGATAAACTTTCATCCAACTCGTTACAGTGGCGAAACAGCCGACCGTTCATAGGTGAAGCACGATCCCCCCAAAGGTAAGTACACTGACATGATACGTGGTCTCCCAACGACCCTAGCTTCGAAACCCGGACTGCAACAGAACCAACATCAAATTTGTCACAGCACAAGACATAGTTCAACCCCGAGTCACTACCGCCGAAACGACCGTGCAAAGACCAACCCTGCCAAGAAAAACAGAAGGAGCAGATTCAAACCCGGCACATTCAACCTGTCCGCGCCGGACGTCCGCCGCACCACATCTACGCTCCGTCCCTCGGCGTACTCACGAAGATAGCTCGAGGAAGTCGCGAGCACGATTGCGTCCAGATCTGCCAACGCAAGGTGAGTCTCGATGCTGACAACGAGACCAATGAAAACAAAGAAGATAACAAAAAAGCGCACCGAAATACGCCCCAAGTGCCCCCGGCACATTCTTGACCGTAACCGTATGCTCCCCGTCATCCAAATTCGCCGCAAAATACGCGAGCGTGTTGTCCTTCTCGCACGCATGGGCAAAGGCGCCGCCGCACCCGGAGACGCCGTTGAAGGTCTCCGGGGCGCGGTTGTCGAGGGTGACGGTGTAGAGCCCGTGCCGGTCGGTCTTGTCGCCGAAGATGAATATTGCGGTCGCTGTAGGTGAGATCAGTCATGTTTCATGTGCACCAAGGCGGGGGAGCAGGAGAGAGAGGTACCGTTGAAAGCGAGGGATACGGCTGCGCCGTCGCCGTTGGTGTACCTGGAGTAGCCACCGGAGAACAGCGGGTTGAACACGTTTTCCTGGTGTGGAGGTTGATATCGAGAAGAAAATAAATAGAGATTGCGACGTACCGTCCATTCTCCAGTATATGTCAAACGGACATCGGTTTCTTCGAGCGTGGTGTTCGTCAATGTCGCACTGCACTTTCATTAATTGTATTCATTAGGGAGTTGGAAAAATGTCTACCCTGCCGGCGCAATGTCCACCGTCGTTTTCAAGAAATCAACCAACATATCGGTTCCCTCGCCATAATGCTTTGAGCCCAGGTTAGTAACCTTGACCGTGTGGTCCGAGTACGCCAGAGTCTTCGAGCTGAACAGGAGATGCCCAGAGGAATTTTGCGCGGTGTGAGCGCTGTGCTGTTCAGCACACCCGTCGACCTCGATCTCGTACGAGCCGAACGCGGGCCCGGCGGCGCCGTAGAGGAAGAATTCAGACCCTGGAATGACCTAGGTTAGACCGAGCCGCAAAATTGTGAAACAACTCGAAAGCAGATGGATACCTTTGAAGCCAAACGACAACGAGACCCCAGTGACATTCGTGCGATGGTACGTGTCGTCAAACCAGATGTCCAGCGCCGGGTCCCGCGCCGCTGAGGGGTCAGGGGTCGTCCACTGACCCTGGTCAGGATACGTGATCAGAGAGTCAAAGTCGTCGACAGTCAAGTTGAACTTGATGTTGGCTGGACGCATGATTGGACACAGAGAGAAACTGTTTACTGGGGAGGACGCTGGGAGAGGGGGGCGAGATGGAAGCAGGAAGAGAGCTTGCTTGCTACTTGGGCGCTTGGTAGCCGAGCAACGCATGGAGGGCGGCGATAAATCCCGTGGTTAGATCATATGACCGTAGATGACGAGATGGATGGCGGCGTTGCAAGGGAAGCGATTGAAGCAAACAAAGAAGTACAACCCCAGTACTTATGTCAGAGCATTGCAAGGAGTCTGCCACTGACATCGCCGTTGGCGCCGCCAGTCACCAGTCAAGTAACCAAGAAAAGTTTGAAGTCTTCTCAGGCTGAGTCTCCTTGTGTCGTGAATTTCGCCTGCGGAGTATGAAGTGCAGCTGTAGCCCAAAAGTGCATTACAGGTAGCGCACGCGCTCCGCAAGATTCTTGAAGACGGCCAGCAGATGGCTGGCTTGAGCAAGTGGAGGTGGATGTTTGGGAAGAGCCATGTCGATGGGATTGGCGGCGTCGCAATGGAAGGCGAGCGACGCCATGACGTACGCGTGCGCGGTGCGCGGGACGCAGAGCCGCCACCAGTGTGTCGGCTCCGACGGCTCGGCGTTGTGCGCGTGCGCTCGTCCTTCTCCAGTTCTCCTTCTCCTCAGACTTGACCCCTTTCAGCGCCCCGTCGCCGTTTACCGTCCTATCCGCGCGTGTGCAGGCCACTCGGGGGTGGTGGAGAGCGTCCAAAGCACCAGAGGTAGCGGGACCGGGGATGGTGGTGGTTGGAGGAAGAACACGCATGCCCACGTCATCGATCCGCGATCCGAGCAGTCTGATGTCCGGCGCCGAGCCGCTCGGCCATAGGTTCAGCCGCAATTCTGAGCATTTTTCTTTCACTCTCGAACGGATCCAAACCCCGTCTCTAAACTCCTTTGCAGCTTCCACCCAAGCTCTGGCGCGACTTTCCTATTGAGAGCGGCGACAGATGTGCCGGCCCCAGAGTTTAGAGTTGGACATCCAAATGCCACTCCTGGCCACTCCAAATGCGACTCGGAACTTTATGTGCATCGTCCCCGTCACCCCTGCTCCGCTATGTTTCAGCTCCACACCGGTGTTGAATTTATAGACCAATCTAGTGACTCGGACAGGATATATGCGAAATGTGAGTGTGCAAGGATTTTGGTCGGGTTCGGATTCGGATCAAGCACAGGCTCGCGAATTGTTACTGAATCCTGACGCTCATGTCGCCGTGCCCGGCGGGGAACCTGAGTGACGGGCAAGTGAGCCAGGCGGCAAAGCTTCAAGTGCACCCATTCATCTTGAACACCCATTCACCTCGAACAACCACTCATCTTGAACAATTCGAATCGTTCAATGCCTGTGTGTCGCCGTTTTACCTTTTTACCTCGTGTCCTCCTCCTGACTTCGCCTGATTACATGTAGGTATAGCATTCACGGTCAAATCGCAGTCGCGTTGTTCTTGCTTCACTGGCCCATTTCCCTTCCCTTCCAGCCCCCCGCCCTCACTGGATCTGCGCTAATCGATCTACTTCCAGCCCAAAGTTAAGTTCAATCTAGGAAAGGCCGCACCGAAGGGACATTTGCATCTACAGACGTATATACACAGCAGTGGCTCGTTCGACTTACGCCTGACCCGTACCTCATTTCCTCTGGGCGCCAAAAGGGCGGACGGCCAAAAACTTCAGCTTCACCTCCCGTATTTTGCAGCACAAGGACACACGTAGAACAAAGCCGCAGGTAAAAAAAAATCCGCCTCCGCTTGGCCCAATGGCTCGGGCCCGAGTCGAACGGGTGATTTGCGCAGCACAGGGAATGTTGCCAAATATCTGCGGGGGTGAAGCGAGTCGTTTGGTGGGTCGGTGTAGTACCTTTATAGATGGGCAAGTTGGAAGGGAACTTACTTACAACTCACAAAGTCGAATACGACATCAGGATTCGGGTACGTGTATAGCGAAATTGAAGTTGGAGTTACACACCTCCACCGGACAAGGCTTAGACCGTGCACCTCGCAGCGGAAAAAAATCTTGGCAGCACATTCCGTCATGACTCGCGCCTGAGTCGAACAGGCAAATATACGTGTCAACGAGGAACAAACAGATATTGGGGGTCTGAACCCTTCGCCACCGAGTCGTGCTGGAAATAGTACGACCTGGATAAATGGATACTGGTTACGAGGCTGCGTAGGCGTAGGGGACGAAATTGACGGGGAGGGTAACGAATCCGACATATTGACTCGCGCAGGATAATGGGGAAGAACAAGGGCCCTATTACGACTCACTGAATGCTGACCCGGGCCTGAGCGCTGAGCCTCCGCCACGTTGTACAAGACGACACCGTAATGTCAGGTGCACGAATGTAAGTAACCCCTTTACCGCCGAGTGGGTTAGGGATCTTGTTCACATTCGGATCCAGCTTCGTCGTCTTCCGGTCGGGAATAAAAACACGTTCACAGGTAGAAAAGAAGCCCAAGGTTCGGGCCTGAATCGAACAAGCAACTTCCGCTGAAGTCCGACATAGTTGAGAATGCTTGCCAACGAACAAAGTCGAACCAGGATTAGACAGAGAAGTGGATCGCGGAGTACGAGAGCTGCGAGGTAAAATTGAGAAGACGGATAAAGAGAGTCCGGGAGGAACGGACTGCGCCAGATGAACGGTCGTCGATTTCCATCCAATCCAACCAGCAAAGAAAGATGAAAAGCGGCGGCGAAAAAAGCGCGCCCAAGATGAGAAGCAGCCCAAAGCCTGTGTATCTGGCCCAAAAACCAGGAGTCGGATATGCGAAGGAAAGCCCACCAGCGTTCCGGGTTCATCGTTGGGTGGAGTGAGTCGGACAGAGGGAAGCAATCGCGCTTGGTGAGACAGAGAATCCGGTGGACCAAGACTCCCAGCCAAGAAAAAGCAAAAGTATAAAGCCGAAGCCCTGAAAGGAACGCAGAGCAAGCGCAAAGTCCAGACGTACTCTTGGCGGAGCGGACAAGATCAGCAAATCTGGACGCCGGAAGATCGGAACGAGGGGATGGACGCAGGAAAATTCAAGGTGTGCATACGGTCAAACAAACAAACGCACCAAAGCCGCTGCCAGGGTACAGCAGTAGCATTAGGCCAAAAGAGCACCAGACACGACGAGGAGAGCGAACGCGAATGAGATTGGCTCCGTTGCAATGAAAAACGACACATTGACTCCGAGATTGAGAAAGAGGAACTCGACAAAGGGATTTTTTTAGGCAGGACAAGAGTACGGCGGCAAGACAGGCCAGAACCTAAGTCAACGGAGAGAAAGATTTATAGGCAATTTATAGGGCACTGAAAGACGAGATAAGTAATTAGGATCGGGTCAGTGATGAAGACAAGGGGCGACGCACCTCGTTGAAAGTCCAGGTGGAGTAGTGTGTATATCGTTTTGTTGTACGCTGGAATCACTTCACGCGTCGTTCCACGCGTCCGCGGTCGAGCGCCGAGACTTGCCGCCGCAAATCACGACGCCCAAGAGTCACCAGAATCAAGATGGGCTTACTATTTATTACTAACACCCCCGCATCGCGACAGAGACTTCAGCATACATGAGCGCCAAGGCTAGGGTATAGATTGACCCCATGAGCTTTGCAATGGCCTGAGCATTCAGTAAGGTCCGACGTCGTCAGAGTCTCAGAGAAGAACAGGGCTCGTCCGGCCTTCTCCTACTCAGAATTCCCTCATACTTGACCCTTGCTTGACCCATCTCGGCGTGCGCTCATCCCGCTGTATCGTCCCATCCGTGCGTGCTGCCTGGTTGGGGGCGGGCCGAGATTTGCAGGGCAGAAGAATGCGAGGTGGCGGAAGAGAGAAGACTTGTTATGTCCACGTCATGGCTCCGAGATCCGAGCTGTCTCCGGCGCCGGAAAGTCGGGCCGGTGGTCCAGCCGCTTGTTTCTTTCACTCAAGGGGTACCCGCCGGAGAATGCCGAGACACGGCCTTATGGGGTGGGGGGGTAGGCCGCCTTAGTTCACTTTTTGGAATTTGTTTGCAATGGTTCAAAAACACGTTTGGAGAGGTCATGAAAAAAGTGATTTTTTGGGGAGCCTGACATGAGTTTGAAGGCCATAAAATCTGCCAGAAATCCAACAGAAAAAGCATCAGGATCATTCCCGGGCGAGCAAATCCTTGCATCAACTGACCGAAAATTTTGATTCACCCGACTTTGCACAGAAAATTACTCGATTTGGGACTACACGTGATCGTGTGACCCTCGGCTAATGGGGGGGGTGGGGTCTGAGAGCCCGTAGTTCACTTTTTCGACCCTGTGTGCCAAATTTCTTTGACGGGTACCCCTTGCTTTCACTCTCGGATTGCTCTCGGACGAATGCAAGCCCCCGGCTGCGTATGACACGAAACTGACGGGGAATGGAACCACGAATGCGGGAATGCTGATTCTTGTACTGACACAGGTCAAAAGAATTTGTGGTGGTGGTGGTGGTGGTGGCGGGTTGGTGGCGGGGCAATTTCTCCAGCAAATTACTCGAAATGTTCAACCAGTGTTACGATGAGGGCGGTTCAATAAATACATAAATAGTAGCATCTTTGCATCTCCGTTTGAAATTGGCTGTACCCTCACTAGTGCTCGGAATCACACGCAAACACCAGTGTAGTTCGAGGTGCTGGTCGTTCCGGTCGTCGATCTGAATTCGATGAAGGTTGAGCGATCATCCTGGTTAGGCAGTATTACATCAGAGTTCAATGCCCCTAGTCGGAGAAATGAGCGGTCGTATACATAATCGGAATCTGTTGAACGTACACTTGTAATGCCCCTGTGTCCTCTTCTTGTATTCGAACCATACCCAGCCCGTGCCTAACATGCGGACTTCGCCTGATCCGGTGATGGTGCACGTCTGAGTGGTGAACTTGAAAAAGGAGTATGAACTCGTTTCTTACACCTGGAATAAAATAAACTGACCTCGAGATGACAAGTTTTCCCCCCAACATTGCTCTGCGTGACAGTTGCGCTCGAGGTCTCGTCCGACTCCGATTGCGTACTGGCAGAATTAAGTAGTTGCGCATGTGATGATCATGCTAGGAAAGACGTACGCGGTGCTAAGGGTATTCGTAAATGTGCCGGTGAATGTGAATGTGGACGTCACGTCCGCGATCTCCGGGAACTTGACTGTCGCAGCAATGGAATCCCCAATGGCGATGGATGACTCCTCTAGTCGTCAATATTATCAGTCGCTCTCTCGAAGTTCGACTGTGAGGCGCACTCGTAACTGTGCTCGTTGTGCTCGAGGACGTTCCTTCCGTGTGCGTCAGGGCCATGGTGCCGTTGGAGCCGACCTGCGTCCCATCACTTTGAGAGCGTTGTATGTTGCAGGCGTCAGAGGCAGACGGACTTCCTGCAGAAAGACAGCGTCAACACATATGTGGGAGATTGAGCGTTCAACGCACCGTCCGGGACTATTGTTACCACGTCGGTGCTGACACAACTTTGAGCAGGAAGGTCAGGATACTGCGCAGGGAGCTCAAAAAGAGTCTCTTTAACTGAGAGAGCGGTGGCGAAGACTGACATATTGGTCGTTCGTGACAACAGTATATGATTTAGTCCCCCAATTACTCTCTGCCGTTGTTTTCAGCGTGTTCCAACCAGGCACTGGGGACCACATTAACCCACAGTGCTGCCTTGAATTTCTGCAACTCACATTTTTGCGCATCATCGGGGCTCAAGTCGACGCATGCCCCTACGTCCCGGCTGTAGGTTGTGCGTGAAGAGATATTGTAGCGCCCAAGCTGTTTTCCGCGGTGGTCAAAGGCAATGACTTCTCCGGTCTCATCGTCGAGTGCGAGCTGCGTGGCATTGTGGGGCAATCCAGCAATGTGCGTGGGGCTTGGCCCAGTATTGCGGTTGGTGGGGGCAAGATGAGAAGGATCGGCCAGGCTGAATGCCAGGAAAGGAGCAATAATGAACAGAGCAGCGAGAGAAGATGTGAAGGGTGCCATGGTCGATGAGGAGAGAAAATGGTTGGTGAGCTTGATGAGGGACATTAGAGTACCCAACTGCGGCCTTTTATCGTGGAAGTGTGAACGGTAAGTTTAGCAAAGCATGTGAGCAAAGCATGTGGAAAGATGTTCAATGCATTGGATTCCATGGGGATAAAATCTGCAGCCACAACTTCGACAAGTCCAACAATTGTGTTGGGAGAATAGATGATCTTAGTAACTGACACCCAGCGGGATCGCAAACCAGCTTATCTCTTTTTTTTTTTCCCCAGTGCGTGTGAGACAGGCATATGAAAGCTTCTGATCTTTCAATCTTTGGTATCCACGGAGTGCAAGAGTGATGTAGCCTCGGATTAAAACTCGGCTATCCGCCCCAAGGGTTAGGGGACATACACAACGAGTCAGCGACTTCAGCTGTTGTAAACCTCGCGATTCTAGCCATTTTCGATCGGCTTGGAACCCATATCGCACTCGCGATGACCGACGTGGGTTGACATGACGAGCAGGTAATACGTCTTTGGCGAAGAATAGCAGAGCAATTAAGTGCTATCACCTTGCTGTCGCGGCATGAATCACCTCCACTTACGAAGTCGCTACCCCGATACTCAGCTCACATATCGAAAGTCGCGTTCATACGGGCCGCATGCCATGCTATAGAATGCGGTGGACAATGACATGTAGATGTGATGATGTAGCTTCAGGTTGGAGTGAATTTCATGATTAATTGTAATTCAATACCGGTGTCGCACCCAGAAATGGATTTTGTTCCTCACGGTCCCGACTGATCCTTTCTTGAGGGAAGATAAATGTGTAGCAATCTGACTGAGGGGCCGCTCTATGCTCACCAGGATCTGCATCTGCCGTCTAGGTAACGATCTTCGAACTGAGGTTGATTTTGGGGTTGCATCAAGGTTGAGCTTACCTTTCAACCGCTCCAGGGGGTATCGAAAGAAGGAAAAGATACGGTTTTCTTCCGGACCGGGACCTCGCGAGTACTCGCGTGGTCCCCAGATATTTGCAGGCGTGAGCTCTTCAGCCTCGGGTCGGGCGGTCCATGACAAAAGAGACAGCTTCCGCACGCAATGAAGCGGACGCATCATTCCATGCGGATGTGAACCGTTCACCACTGACGCCAACGCCATATGTGGATATTTGTGAGGCTGGATAAATGGAGAAGTTGTAAGTCAATGCGAGAGAGCGGCCGACAGAGATTTCAGCTCGTCTCATCTGACTGACAGAATGTGTGTGTTCAAGATGGATTCAGACCAAGAGCAACAATGTACCGCGGCGAAGAGGACCTCGGAGCGCGTGAATCGAGGAGGCAGTCTCCGGATAGCGGGGGGGGGAAACCAAATTATGCCGCGCCATGACTCGGGCGTGATTTGAACCCGCATCTTTCCGCAAGCTCAACCTCGATCTTTGTTTGTTCAACGAATATCTTGCGAAAGTGAATCAGTCACCACCGAGTCGTCCGGGAGGTTCCAAAGTTACAATGAAAGCCAAATGACAGCAAGAATCGCAGTTTGCTGTATTGAAGGACGAGTGAGGCCAACGTCAAGAGACAGACGGGGCACAAGAACTGTGCACGCAGAGACGAAACAAGTGGGTGGAGAATGGAGATGGCAGTGCCCGGGTACATGCGGCATTGAGTGTGAAGCAGTACTGAGTATCCGGACTCGAGTATAACAAGTGTCGGGTATCCAGTGGCGAGGCATCGCATATCCAGTGCTCGAAATCAGTATCGACTTCATCCCCGAGCGCTGCACACGCCTTACAGAACAGAGAGAACACAAGGCGCGCATAAGGTGGGCATACGACCGTGTCCATCATGTCTTCTTCCCATGCCCCGCAGATCCAGAGTTCGCCGATCGCGAGGAAGAGAGCCGAATCGCATTTTGATGCAGATGTAGATTCATTCAGACGAAACTGGAATTACTTGGTTGAAGATGTGAAGATGTAGGCCAAAGAACAAAGCCGAACACTTGGCTACATTGAGAGAAATGGAGTTGTCCGGTAGAAGTGAGCGAATCACGAGAGTCCAGGAGGGGCCCAAATGAACGGAAGGATCGTAGACTTTCCTTCCAATCCAACCAACAAAGAGGACGGGGGCGAAAAATATGAATGCCGTCGAGATGAGACTTGAGTCAAGATGAGACGGTCCAGCTCCAGCGGCTCGAATCGAAACCCGGAGACCTGGACCCTAACGTTCAACACAGATTCGCAAAAATAAAAACAAGCCCTCGGTTATGCGGAGAAAAGGCGGTATAGGTTCGATTCCAGCATCGTTGGGTGGAGTGAGTCGGTCAGAGGGCAACAAACCGCGCCTGGTCGAACAGAGAATTGGGTGGGAACGCTGGCGCCAATATGAAGGCCAGAACAGGAAGAACGAATGATGCGGTGGGAACCGCACCTTGCGAGAAAACTGGTGGTGAGTGCGCTGCGATCGATGCCCGATGCCCGACGGTCGGTGTATCCACCTACTTACGTGCGGAAGTTCGGGTCCGCCCCTCCCTCTTCTAGTCTCGTCACACGTCTCGAGGCAGCCGTCCCCTGGTCCGCCCAACCCCACGTAAGTGCAACGTCGATAAGCCGCGCTCGCAGTGAGGGCGCCCGCGATATCTGTTCATTCCCCCGACTCGACGTAGGGTGCGCGAGAGGCACTCGAGGCGGGCCGCCGGGGACGCGGTGCGGCAGCGATCGAGTGTTAGACGGGACTGGGGAGTGGGGGAGCACGACGACGTCAATGACATCAGATTGCGCGGCGGAGGGGTGACAGTGGGTGACGTTGACGGCGGTTGAGCGGGGCGCGCGCGCGGACAAGGGGCAGTCGGCGAAGAGCGGGTACGTGTGCGTGCACGTGCGTACATGGGATTCGGAGATTCGCGCACATGAACGACGTCGGCGTCGGCGTACGATACACCATACACCAGACACAAGCAACCAAAAGCGGGGCCTGTACGTCCAGCCCGGGGAGGAGCAAATTGCGGACTGCGCTTCGGCTTTGGCGGTGGACGACGTAGGAGAGGGGAGTCGCCAGGGGAGTCGGCGGCGTGGACGTGTACTCAAGACTGTTGACATCAGTACGAGACGAAGATACGTGAGGTTACTGAAATACGGCGTTGACAATGATAGCGAGGCTCAGTGTCGCCGGCGTGGGGGAGGGGACGTACAGGGATGCTGCTGCAAACTACTGCGAATTACTGCGAATGGTGAGTACGATTCCATGGACGTACAATGCGTCGAGGTGAAATGGAGGTGGAGAGACGCACCGTCGTCTATCGTCTAAGTCAGAAAATGCGAACCAATCCACTCCCATCCCCTCCCGAATATTCGATTTCCTGAGGGACTGACGGACTGACGAAGGCTTGAGGCCGGGCGCAAGCGGGGAGTACCGTCGTCTAGGCGCAAGCGGGGAACGAGGAACGCGGAACGCAGGCGCGGTGCATCTTGGAGAAAATCAGAAATGGCAATCGGGAGCCAAGAATAACGCGTAACATGCAGGAGATGGCAACGAGCAAATCGAGGAGCGAGTCGCGCATCCATATCCACGCCCACGTCCTCATGCGCCGCAGAGTTCGGGAATCGGGAAGAACACCGCCAGCGCAGTCGGATCTATGCGCAGTGTGGGAGGCACGACGGATTCAGTCTCGGACGATTCACTATTTGAAGATGTTGGCCAAAGATTCAAAAACGCCGGACGCCAGGATTAGCGACTTCCTGACAGAAAAATGCATTGCAATTGCGGAGTGCATCAGTTGGGAGTTAAAGGTAGGAAGGCAGATACAGAGAGTCCCGGAGGAGTCACACGAACCCGATTAACGGAGTTAACAGTCCAACAAAGAAACGGGAAAAGAAAAAGTCGGCTGTAGGCGAGGCCACCAGCGTTGATATGTTTATTTGATATAGGGCGTACAATTTCCCGCATGATGCATTGTTGGGTGGAGCCAGAGACCGACCGCGCTTCGTTGAACAGGCCATTTTACGGGGGGGAACGCACAGCCAGTGCAGACGCACTCCTGGTGGAGCGGATAAGATCAATAAAACCGAACGCGGAAAGCTCGGTTGAGGAGATAGACGCGGCGAATGATAAGGATTCTCAGATATGCATATCCAGGTACACTTGGAGCGAGCGGGTACCTGGCCAAGGGACGAGCGTAGATCGGACGGCGGCGGCAATATCCAAGCCCCGAACAGTGAAAAGCGCCTCTTGGCGGAGCGGGTGAGTTCAACAGCAAAACTGAACGCTAGAAGTTGAAAATTGGAATGAGGCGATGGACGGCGGAGGAATGAATCATGACTCGGGCGTGATTCGAACACGCAAGCTCAACGTCGGTCTTCGTTCCGCAGAGCGTGAACCACTCGCCGCCAAGTCATTCGAGAGTTCCAAGGTTACGGTAGATGACAGCAAGGTGATGAGGTCCAGTTTACCGCATCGTCGGAGTGAGTCAGCCAGAGGGAACGGAACGCGCTTGGTGAGACAGAGAGTCCGGTAGACTAAGACGTTGGCAGGAAGATCCAAGCCAAGAAAAAGCCCTGAAGAGGAACGGAGCAAGCGAGGAATCCAGATGTACTCTTGGCGGAGCGGACAAGATCAACAAATCTGGACGCCGGAAGATTGAAACGAGGGGATGGACACGGTGAGGAATATGGATATCGCTTGAGTCGAGTGCAGATAGAGAGTTAATGGGACAAGCTGGGATTTGCGTTGGCAGAGGGACGAAGCTCACTTGCGTTGAGTTCAGTGCAGATAGAGACACCCCAAAATCATCGTGCGGGTCGTTGTGCGGGTCGTAAGCGTGAGCCGTTAGAAACGGGGCGCGGGCGGGCGGTCGCGGCATGATGCGTCGGGTGGAATTGGAGGGACGTACGGTCGTCTAATGTCTATTCCCTCCTCATCGCGTCCCATCTCGCATTCCATGGCCTCAGCTGGCGGCGGTGCGCAAGCGGGGAGTAGTTATAATGTCGTCTGCGCGCAAGCGGGAACGAGGAACGAGAAACGCAGGGAAGACGAGCAGTGGTCAGAATATGACCCGAGTGTCCATGCGGAGGGGCAAAGCAAGCGCAGATGCGGGGACGCTTCATGCTACAAACGCAGGCCGAGTGCGATGCGCGGGGGCGTCGTAGGACGACGAGGAGCGTTTGCGGGACGCGGGGCAGTGGCGGGGCGACAGTGGGCGGGCGTCGAGCCTCAGAGGGAGCGTGGTGGCAAGAGCAGGACAGCGGTGTTGCGGAAGAGGTCGGCTTGAGGCTGTGCATGATCCCACGGAGGTCCGTGCGCATCAGGTGCGGGCAATTTCAACCAGAGGAAACAACGGAATTCCTCTTGCCACAGACGGATATGATCATCGCTCAACATCCCAACTTGGTCCCACCTTTGAAATATCCGCTCGAAATTGGTTACAATCTTATCGCGCGTATCAGAAAATTCAGTACGATTGCAACATCAGTAAAACTACAGGTTCGTCTTTGGCGTCTTTGGTGTCTTTGCAAAGACACCAAAGATGCCAAAGACGTTAAATTTTGAAAGATGTGCGTCTTTGACAAAGCTGGGTCCAAAGTCTCGCCAAAGACTTTTTGTCTTTGGACGTCTTTGGGACGCTTTGAAAAGACGTGAAAGACGAGTAGAGCTTTGATAAAGACGTCGCAAGATGCACTCAAAGCACTTAAAGAGAACACAAAGAAGGGGAGAAAACTGTATATTGCGTGTATTTAGAATGTACATACTGATATCTATATACAACCGACGTCTGCAGCCCATACCTTTCCTTCGTCGCCTTCCAGGCATCGGCCGTTCCAACTCGCACCGCAGCGCAACAATTTGAGGAGATATCATTCACGAGATTGGAAGAAAGAAAAAGCGAGGTGAGAAACAGAGAATGGATGACGCGGCATAGTACACGTACATTAGTCAGGCTTCGTAAGATCTTCCTGCCTCGAAAGCCTTGAAGCAAAGCTAAAGAAGGGCCGTGAGTGAGATGATTAGTGAAAGTCAGCGACGAAGGACTGGCCATGGCTGGGGGCCAGGCGTCGAAGTGAAGGGGCAGCGAGTAACCAAAGAGCCGGCTTTTGAGGGAAGGGCAGGAGATGGTTTCCTTGAGGGCCAGGTACGCTTGAGGAGCACCAAGGTGACAGCGCGAACCCTTGAGAGCGGAATCTTGAGGCAAAGACCCTTGACGGTGGATCCTCTTGACGCCTCTTGACGGCGCTGACTCATGACGGCGTTGACTCTTGACGGAGCTGTATCTGTGGAGGGCCTTGAGGATTTTTGACGGGCTTGGGGTACATTCTAGCGAGCATGGGACCAACGCAAGGAGGGAGAGGCCGAGAGTGAGGACATGGAGGGAAGAGGGAAAGGACGACCAACCAATTGATGGCGTTGCCAAGCGACACACATCTTTCCGATCATGATCGGACTCGGAGTTTCAAAGACTTGAAACTTTTGCTTGCTCCTTCAAGTTCCTCGCTCGCTGCGATTGCCCCGTCACCGTCTGTGTGCGCACGACGTGGCGATGCGTGTTGCGTACTTGTGTAGCTCGGGACTACATGAATGGTCTGTAATTTATCCTTACTCAATTTCCGAAGTGACTCAAATGGTTCATAGACCCAATTTGGTACAACTCTAATGCTGGTGTATATTATTTCGCATCGAATAACTTGAAGCTCGGAGCAAGCGGCATTTCCTGTTTTTCTTTAGGATGTCGCCAGAAAATATCCGTCAAAACAAGACACCCATGCAAGACCTAAGATGCCCCGTGAGAGCCAAAGATTGCCGCAAAGATTTGAACTAAAGATCAAAGCTGATTTTGAAAGACAAAGATCGTCAAAGACGAGTCTCAAAGATCAAAGCTGCCAAAGACCAAGGTGTAGTTTTACTGATGAACTCGCGTACAGTACTACTACTTACTACTAAGTACTGAGCGGAATAAAAACAAACGCAAAACAGGAGCTCCGGAGGGGGCCAAATAAGGCCGTAGCAAAAAAGAAGTCCTCCTTCCGTCATTTTCATGACTCGGGCCCGCAACGTGTCGGGAAGAGGGAAGTCTGAGCAAATTTTAGGACCTCTTCGCGGTCGCCGGTGAACAACATTTGCAATGACCCACTCATGCACTGAGCAAGAGTGGGACAAATTCTAGCGGATTTGAGTCGGTTTGTGAGTAGCTATTAATACTAGTATATGAAGTCGGAGTTGCACGCCACGCAACATACAACTAAGCGTGAATTCACACCTAAGTGGCAATTACATGTACAGCGAGACAGAACATACGAACAAGGGGGGAAACGGATACCTCGCAGCACAAGAAAGGCTTCTAAACACGTCATGAATGATGAGTCTGACTCAGGCCTGAGTTGAACAGACCGCTTCCGCAAATATACGTGTGAAATACGTGAAATACAAATATTGTGCGACCGTTCACCGCTGAGTCGTCCTGGGAATGCTGGATAGTGGTTATGAGGTGGAGTATGGGACGACTTTGACCAGGCGTGTCGCAGCGAGTCCCGGAATTTTACTTGACTCACGCAGTCCGCCAAGGGCAAGTGGATAAGGAGAAAAACAAGGGCCTCATCTCGAATGACAGGATCCTGACCCCACTATAGCTACTGTACTGTCCGAGTTTGTGTGTCGGTGGTTGTGATCTTGGAGTTGGGCGCTAACTGAACTTCAAATTCACTCTCCTCACCCTCCAGTCTAAAATAAAAACACATTCAAAGCAGATACGTGGGGCCGCGGGGAAGACGCAGCAACGAAAAACTCCACCAGAAAACAACAAGCATGATTCGGGCCTGAATCGAACGAGCAACTTCCGCGCACAATCGAGGAGTCTTCATTATTTTATGCGGATGTGAACAGTTCACTACCGAATCCATCAGTCGTGAGGTTGGGTGAAGGGGAAGTTGTAGCTATAGGTCATCGGGTAAGGGGAAAACCGACAGCGATTCCAACTCACCTCATTCGATGGGCAGAATCTGTGTGTTTTGGGATGGATAATCATTTGATAAACGAGGGGCAATACTCCGCAGCGAGGAGGACCTCGCAGTAGAAAACAATGTTTCGCCGCAGACTAAGGCCGTTTTCGGTCAACTATATCCTGGGCCTGAGTCGAACAAGCAGCCTTCAAAATGTAAGTAGATTCGAACGCGAGGTTCCAGCACCGAGTCGTTGCCCTGTGGCATCGTGAAGGTTTGCGAGTTGGATGCGGAAGCTAGAAGGTGGAAGCCACTGGATAACCAGTGGAGCTAACGCAATTCACAAGATTCAATACAGCATCGGATATCCGGAACCCGAAGTGGTCAGGCTGCCTGCACGGATAGTAGAAAGAAAACCCCGCAAGTGGAATGAACCATGACCCGGGCGTGATTCGAACACGCAGGCTAAAGATGCAGGTTGGTGGTCGGTCTTCGTTCCGCAGGGCGTGAGCTACTCACAACCGAGGCGTCCGTGAGGTCCCAGCACACCGCACAGAAGATGGTAGTGAATGAACCGAGAAGCGAGTCACGGCCGCAAGGGCCAGGGTACCCCGGTATTTTGGTCTGCATTCCCCTCTTCACTCCCACAGACTTCAGAATCGGGAGAACGGCAGCCGCATCGCCGCGATGCGCATTTGGGACTAGTGGTCGAATATACGGTATCGAGGCATTCGCATGATTCCCTCGAGCGCGTTGTCTGGGAAAGCCGACAAAACACAGTGCGCGTGAGCAGATTTCAAAAATCGGCAGGAAGACAGCTGACCGGAGTCGCCGTTCTGAAAGGGCTGGGCTGGACTCGGAAGATGTATGCAGAGGTAGATCCATTGAGACGAAGCTGGAACACAAGTTGAAGATATGTGCCAACGAACAGAGCTCCAGCCGCAACCCACGATGAGCCATCTATGCTTGGCAACGGAGAAGAGAATCGCGGAGTGCAAGATTACTACTGTAGTTCCCAGCTAAAAGTGAGAAGGCGAATAAGTCCCGGAGGACCGAGTGAACGGAACGATCGTCGAATTTCCTTCCAATCCAACCAGGAAATGAAGATGAAAAGCAGAGACGCGACCCAAGATAACTAGATAACTCACGGTCCAAGCTCCAGCAGCTCCGAGTCACGGTCCCAGCTCCAGCACGGAATTCGTTCCAAAAAACAAAGCGGAACTCACTTCTGCGGAGAAAAAGCCCCCAGCGTCGGTATGGGTTCACCATTGGAGTGAGTCAGTCAGAGGGAAAAGAGGCGAGGAGAGAATATCGTGGACTTTTGGAGGATCCAGGCCGAAAAAAAGCCAAGAACAAGGTCTGAAAAGGACACAGGGCACGTAAAGCGAACACAGAGAACGTAGAGGAAGAGCAGTCTTGGCGGAGCGGATAAGATCGACAAAACCGACTTTGAATGCTGGAATGAAGAGAACGCCGGGATATGGATATGGACTTTGGGATATTCAAATATACGCGGGACGTGGGACGAGCGGGAATTCAGCAGAGGGACGAGTGTATCGGCCCCAATTCGCAGGTTCGCTTGAGTCGAGAGGTTGAGCGCAGATAGGTAGAAAGATATTGTCGAATATCGTCGTTGGAAAGAGACTAAACATGATCCCGGCAGATTACAGAGTAGCACCTAATACGGCGCTCGGTGGAGACGTATATCAGGTACGGACGTTGGCGGGACGATCCAAGCGCCCATACAGGAACGCAGAGCAAGAATTGGAATAAGGAGATAGTCGTACTCTTGGTGGATAAGATCAACAAGACTGAACGTTGAATGCTGGGAAATTGAAATGCGGGATGGACGGCGGACGTCGACGCGGTGAAGGGTACGGTACAGATTTTGAGATATAGATATGGGTGGGATGTGCGGGAATTCGGCGCAGATAGAGAGAGAGAGCTATTGGTAGATGTCGTTGTCGGACACCAACTAGAGTAGAGTAGACAGTGTAGCACCCAAGAAAAAGATCGTAGAGCGCTTAACGATGAAACGGCCGGGAATCAGGGTGATGGAGCTCGCAAAGCCAACTAAGAGTTTAAGAGCGATACCAGGCAGGGAGTCGCATCGGCCAGCGGGATCGGGATGTCCTACTAAGATCAACTCAGAAGTCATTAGATTGGAGGGGCCTGGGCGCTGATCGTTGTTTATGCAGTCCTTCTGCGACCCGCGGCTCAATTTCGAGCAGAGTCTCGGTGAGTCGCGTCGCGCTTCTCGTCGTCTGTTCCACCTCACCGATTCCACATGGCCAGATCTCGCGTTCCTCGTCTCAAACTACTTCAAGAAGGCGCGCCGCGGTGGAAAGGAGGACGACGTGTTATATGCCGAGTTGAGCCGGCAGGCGTTCTGAATATTGAGCGAATGAGCGAAAAAAATATGTATGGCGTGGGCTGAGACGAGATCGAAAAAATGGGCTTGTTTCCCGAGAACTCGTCGGCTTCGACGTTCCTCGCCATCCATGTATAATTACGCACCCCTAACTTACGGACTTGTGAATTCCGCTACTTCTTACCAGTAGGAACTAACTTGTTAAACGGAAACGGCCCAAGGATCAGCTGTAGCGGAGCCGCCCTGTGGCCGCGTATCTTCAAGGACAATTGAGACAACATGTCGCAAATAAAGAATGTGGGAATTCAAAGAGTGGTTACTCGTTTCTAGATGTTCTCGACCTGCTCCTCCAGCCAAGTCCAGAGCGCCTTCTCCGATGCAGCATTGGTCGAGGGGTTTGCGCCAATGCGTGCGCACGGAATCAAGTACTAAAAGTCGAGGAAATCAGCTTCAATTCAATGGGCATCGCAAACGAACGCCGAACCTTCCCGTCAAAGCTCGCACCAGCATCGGTCGTGCCCGCCCACAGTTGCGTCAACGCGCCGTATGGCGTCGGATACAGTGTCGATTCCTTGAGCGTCAGAAGCCGAGCGAAAGTGGTTCTTATGAGACTGATTCACGTACGACTGCCCATTTTGTGAACCCAACGAGGTGGCCTTGGAGGGTTGCATGCAACCGAAACAACGCCCTGCTCGCCGTACCGACGCCACAGCTCGTTACTGGATGCCACATTGCCATAACACACGACCCCCAGTCAGAATGTTAAATATCTCTCGTTTCGGAACGGAAGCACAAATTTGCTCTGGTAGTACAGCGTATTCGGCCCGGCCTTCTTCCGAGCGGGGCTGTCGCGGAGAGTGTTGTAGTTGATCCCCACCCCACCGAATAGCTCAGATGCGATAGACGATGTGTTGACTACGCGGACCGGATTTCCAGGCGTGGCGGTATCCAGCAGAGTCGGGATCAAGAGCCTGGTGAAGTAGAAATGTCCTGCGGTGGCATTAGTCCCTCTATACTCGAGAAAACACAGACGAACTTACCCAAAACATTTGTCCCGAACGTCAGATCATGGTTCTGAGCGGTGAGTTGTTCGATTGGCGGGTGCTAAGAACTGGAAGCATGCATTCAGGATACTCTGCGGCGTTGAATTGGCTCAATCGCAGTTTACAGACCTTGCGGGAGCCGGGACTGTCTGTGGGTCGAATTAGAATCCAGCCGCCGACGTTGTACATAGCGTTGGGGTGAAATGGCAACCTTTCACTTGATCGCTCGAACGCACGCGTGGGAAGGAAAAATCCGGGAGTCACAAAGAAGTATATGTTTAGTGCATTCTCGGCTTCATTGCCTTGTGACCAGACAACCCGCTCCAAGGGGACAGTGGAATCTGCCTGGGGGACAGTGAGGTATGAGGAATAGAATCAGTATTGTACATACTGAGATATCGTTTAGTGTTGCCGCGGTTCTGTCCTGAACCGATACTGAACCCAAACCGGACCTGAACTGGATTAGTACCGACCCTCCGGCAAACATTACACTCACCTTTTCGTCGAACTGGTACGGAGAGGGGAGTTGACAGCCTTGCTCAACGAGGAAGTTTTCAAGCTTGGTGGATCATGAGATTGCCTTGTAATGAAATCGACGCGAATTCAGCGTTGGCCCGTCGTGACGTGATTGTACTAGAAGGTACTTAAGAGCAGCCACTGATGTTCGTGGCTGCATGGCATTTCGAATCCGACTATGTGTTGATGCCACTGTCAGTGTGGGCGACCTCCACATACTGGTGGGGTCAGCACGGGAAAAGTGGCAAACATTTGGAACTGTAGCGCTCGTGTGCGCGTGCTTGGCGACGCGTGACCGCGTTAGGCGGGTTGATCCGTTCCTCCTCCCGACGGACCCACCATCTTCCAGCAAGTCGCTCTGCGCAGCGCGTCTGCAGTCCGTTCTCTCTATGTGCACTGCGAACGCCTCTGTGAACCCTCCTCAACGTCTAGTCTTTCCAATGACTCGCAGGCTGGAACCCGCTGGATACATGGAGCATGAAAAAACTCCGCGACTCGAGGTACGCCGTTTACTTTCGTGCCTCTTCCCTGGATTCCTCATGTTAATCCTACGATTTGCGTCCTTCAGTGACCGTGGGGCTGCGGACGTCGTTGCTACTACGACAACACGCATTGTTGGGCTCCAATTGCGCATCGCTCTTGTGCTCCTAATCCGCGTGTCATTCTCTTGCGACGCCCAGCCGCTCTACCCTGCACTCGGTGCTCAGTCAGCAGTCTCCGTCGCCTGCCTCCATCACACGGGACTCGAATCCAGCGCGATTACGCTGCTTTTGCCCTTGAATTGACCCGACCTATATCGTGAAGGCCGATTGCCACGACATACGCACACAGACACACCACACGCTCGTTGATGTCCTCCATATTCCGCTGCATTTTTTTCCGTCCACCAGCTGGCGCTCTTACTCCGCGCCCGACCTGCGGCCGATCTCTTCGTCTGCAGAGCGCCAGGGCTTGCCATCTTCGTCGCATTGGCTACATATTTGCGCCTGACGTCCGAGCCTTCCCACCGTGGGCTGCGACAATCGACGTTCTGTAGCCCCGCTGCCGCAAGTTCTCTTACCAAGCCAAGTGTTCGCCCCCACACACAGACGCACCGCGCTTCAATCGATCGCCCATCGTCGTCCCCGCGCGGCCTAGCGCAGCTGTCTGCGATCCGCCGCCTTCGACCACACCCGAGGCCGATTTGGGGAGCGCGCGGCAGCGCTCAATACATACATTCGACGCGCGACTGCGCGCGCAGCTCCCCCGTCGGGTCGGCGTCGATGCGAGATGCACCCGCGGTCGATCCGTATCTAGCGACTAACTCGCAGCAGCGGGCCCACTCCCTCCCATCCGGGCGTGCGGCGCCCTCTCACATAACCCTCCACCGCCGCGGTGCTGTCCGTTGCGATCCTCGTCAAGCATGGGTGGTGCTGCGTGCATATCGCTCCGGCCGCGCGAATTTCGCGCGGCCACACGGAACTCGGAGCACATGCGCTTGCCACATGTCGACCGGGGAAGACTGCGGCAGCGCGCGTTGCTGATCCGTCCTTCGACGCGCGCCCGCGCTACCGACGGTGCGTGCGCCCGCGGTCCAAGCGCGTCGAGCCAGGATACGTGTCCAGCGATGGAGTTGTGGCAGCGTGCGGCACCGCGCCCTCCCGCCGTTCTGCGCGTCAAGCTTTTGCGCACGCCGTGCGACGCACGGTCCTCCGCATCCTGCGGTGGATATCGGTTGAGCGGGGAAGTTGCGGCGGCGTTATCGCTCGCTCTCGCCCTTCCGTGAGCGCAGATCTCGCGCCCGTCGCACGGTCTTCCGCCCCCCGCGATCGACGGCCGAGGAACGGGCGCGCGATGTCCGTCGCTCCGGCCCATCCGCGCGCAGGAATCGTCTTCCCCCGACGCGGTGGACCCGCGTCGGGCGTGGGGCTGCCGCAGCGCCCGATGTCCCTCCTTCCCGCACATCCACGCGCGCTGAACAGCCTTCCACTGCCGCGGTGGATGCGCGTCGAGCGGGGAGGTGCCGCAACGCGCTACCGACTCGCGACGAAGGAGGCGCGCGATGTGTGTGCCGGTCGTGCGGCGGTGGGGAGTGGGAAGTGAGGCAGGGAAGGGAGGGACGAGAGGGAAAGGTGGGACGAGAGGGTAGGGAGCTTGCGGCTGCGCACCCTGCTTGTGCCGCACGGTCATATCCCTCCTCGACGATGCGTATGCCGGGCGCGCGGCGGTGGGGAGCGGGAAGCAAAGGAGGACGGGTCGAGCGGAGGAGCGGCACCGCGCAGTCCCTCGCTCGACGCGGATGATGCGTATGCCGGTTGGGCAGTGGTACAAAGTGCGAGATGAGGGAGGGGCGCGTCGAGCAGAGGGATCCTTCGAGCGATTGCGACGTCGCGCTGGTGCCGACACATCGGCACGTCTCTCTCGACGTGCGCGCGCCGCCGGCGCTTGTGTCGCATTCGGCGGCAGGAATGAAGGAGGGATCGGCGCGGGAGGGTCTCAGGAGCACCGTGCCGGTGACGGCGCGCCACGAGGTCCCCCTCCGCTTTTACTGTTCGTGCGCGTACGCGCCCCGTGCTCGCATTCGGGCCTGCGGCCGTGCACCGTGCTAGTACCGACGCAGCGTGGCGTCCGCCGTGCGACGCGTGCGCCGCTCCCATTCGTTGAGCTTCGACCACGGGGGCACGTAGCTCGCGATGTATACGCGTCAAACGCGGGCCGTCCACGCCTTTGCTGGTGCGCGTATGCGATTGGTAGCTCGCATCCAGCGGGGATTCAGCGGTCGGGCGCCGTTGAAGCTGATGGGGCTGCGCATGCAGTCGCGTTCGGCCGTACGAGGAAGGGAGAAAAGGAGGGGACGGGCAACGGTTGCAGGCAAGAAGCGAATAACTGCCACTGGACTGCTACTGTATTCATGGTACGTAATCTCATATTCTCGCGCGACGTCCTCGTGCGACGCGTGCACCGCTCCC
Organism: Mycena vitilis; assembly: GCA_029203975.1. Lineage (NCBI taxonomy): Eukaryota > Fungi > Basidiomycota > Agaricomycetes > Agaricales > Mycenaceae > Mycena > Mycena vitilis. Next base: position 181,950 of record JARGYF010000081.1, read on the forward strand.
ACTCGTTGAGGTTCGACCGCGAGGGCACGCAGCTCGCGATACATATGCGTCAAGCGCGGGCCGTCCACGGCTTTGCTGGTGCGCGTATGCGACTCGCGAGCTGCGGTCGGAACGAGGGAGGCAGGGAGGGTGTACCGTGGGTGGTGATGGTGGTGCTATGCGGTCGTCCCGTCCGGTCAAAAGTAAAGTCACTACTACCGGCGCCGTTCCTGTCTTTCGAGTCGGAGGTCTGCATCGCTGCCGCACCACCACCGCTGCGTCGGCGCCGTACTCCTGCAGCAGGCGGTGTTGGTGTCGGTGCGGGAAAGAAGGGGGCGGGCGGCGCAGGGACGGAAACTGGGGATGGATAGAAGGGCGGGGATGGAGGACGCAAGAGGAAGGGCCGACGGAAGGCGAGGCATGCCGCACCCTTCCCGTCGTTCTTGCTTCTCATGGACAAACCGGTCGTCGGCACACTTAAGTACTTATTTTCTACATGACAGCTGCTCATCCCAAGTGCGCTGCAGCCACTCCTCCTCCTTCCCCCGCGACCGATCCGTCGTCCTTCTTCCTATACTCCGGCTCGCGACCGCGATCCCAAGACTGATCATCTTCGGACGGTTTGCTAAGCTGGGATTTGCTCGGTCCATCAGGATCCGGCGCGCGAATGCGAGTTGGGGTCCGCGAGGATTTTCCCGGACTCCGGGCTCAAGTGGTGCTCTGTGCCCCAGCAGTGGCACACCGGTGCTGCCTCGTCGCCATCTTCCTCGTCCCCGCCCGTTTTGATCGTGAATGGACAATCGTCCGCTCTAGTCGCCCTACTTCGGCTGACTCACGCAAATGTTCCGGGACTTGACTTTCATGCGTCCCAGTACAATCCTGTTCCCCCCCCCCCCCCCCCATGCCCATTCCGTTCTTCTTACTCGTCTTCTTTTCCCGTTTCATCTGAATCTTCACACGGGCTGCTTTTCCGTGTACACTGCGTTACCTATCTCACTCTGCTTTGTTAACTTTCATCCATTTCTCCGTTCCTGTACTTACGTTCTTCCTCGTCGTCACATTTTGCGCCTACGTCCGTCCGCTGCGTGTAATACTCGCCGCTTCCTGATCCCCTGTACCTACAGCCTCTTTCACATGTTTCTTTTGTTGCATGTTACGCGTGTACTCCAAGACTTGGACAATATCGCCGTACTAGCATGATGGACTAGCCTATGTGGTACGGCTCTGGAGCGACACAAACAAAATGCTGTCTCAGCACTTTTGGAGGGCTGTACGCGTTCAATGTTCCGTTATCTGGTGAACTCTGGCGGGTCCCTTTTGTTGTCGCTGCAATATTCCTCCGGCTGCAGCACCCCAAGGCATCCCCGCCGTCTTGACCACCTCCGTCCGTCACCCACTTGCGGCTGCATCCAGGCTGTGTTTTCTAAACTCCCGCTTTGCTAAAAAAAACACTGGAACTCAACAGCCCCGCCTGAGGAATGCAGAAACGTTCCACACCGTTTTGATGTGGAACGTCGGTGCTCACAGTCCATATCATTGCCCGGACACAGCAAAAACCGTCACCCGTTCGATTTGGATGCGATCCGTGTGAGGATAAAATGTCCTGCTTTTTTTTGGCTTTGTCTGTTTAGCGCGCGGCCTGCTTCTGCTTGTTCCGGCGTTCTCGGGAGATGGTGACGAAGCCGACTTCCGCTGATAGAATTCATCGGTGTGTGGCTTTACACAAATTCACTCGGGAAGTAGTTTCCGTGTTGGGTCCGGTTTCAGATTTCCATTCGCAAATCCCTACCTTGTGTCAATCTCGGCGTGGAGAATTGCTTGCCCCGTGGGACGGGAAGCCGAATGTGAAGCGCTGCTTTTAGAACCGTGATGCCGAATGCAAGCTGTCACCGGGCGCTGAGAGTCAGTGAATGCGGGACAGCTGGCACGTATTCCGTCCGCACGTTTTTTTCTTCGGACAGTTGCCACAGTGCATGGAATTACTCAGGTGTTGTCCCTCGGCAGATGGTATGCAAGCTCAGAACTTCATTCGCTCTTCGCCAACTCAATTCACCAAGATAAACACTGCCGGCAGTGATTGCCACCTGAGAGCTGTATGATTGTGATCTTCGGCGCTTGCTGGACTACATATAAAGCCACTGAGATCTATAGCATCTTCGCCTTTCCCGTCTGACTCGCACAGTGACAAACAATGGAAACAACAGCAGTGGGGATATCTTCTGTCATTCTTACAACCAATTTGACCTCAATCAGGAAGGGCAAGGTACCACTAAATCCGGTGCTCAAATTGAGGATGGCCTCGAGGATGATGGTGAGATAGCTGAACTGGGAGTTTATTGTTTACAACGTTTACAACACTGACTTGTTGTGTAGTTGCTGGCACTGCAGATTTGATATTTTGTTCAGTCCCAGAACAGGCAAACCTTGTCATCTCATCACACAACCAGCTTGGCTTGAATATAGAAGACCAGGAGGCTATCATTCAGCAAAAGCAACAGGCACTTAATACAATCCCAAGGAATCACCCAGATCGAGCAAGTATATTACAGAGCCTAGCATTGTCCTTTACGGACCGATACAAACAGCTTGGCTATCTGAAGGACATGGAGGCTGCATTACAGGCAGATCAGGAGGCTGTTGCTCTCACCCCCAGTGACCACCCCAGTCGTGCACAGAGGCTGCAAGGGCTTGCTGTGTCGTTCAGAGACCGATATCAACGTCTTGGGGAGCTGAAGGACCTGGAGGCTGCATTACAGCGAAAGCAAGAGGCTGTTGTTCTCACCCCACATGGCCACCCAGATCGAGCAGACAGACTGCAAGGGCTTGGTGTGTCGTTTATAGACCAATATCAACGTCTTGGGGAGCTGAAGGACCTGGAGGCTGCATTGGATGCATTTCAGCAGGCTGTTGGTCTCACCCCACATGACCACCCAAATCGGGCAGCCAGACTGCAAGGGCTTGGTGTGGTCTTCACAGACCGATATCAACGCCTTGGGGATCTAAAGGACCTAGAAGCTGCATTGGACGCAGATCAGCGGGCTGTTGGTCTCACCCCATATGACCACCCAAATCGGGCAGCCAGACTGCAAGGGCTTGCTGTGTCGTTCAGAGACCGATATCAACGCCTTGGGGATCTAAAGGACCTAGAAGCTGCATTGGACGCAGATCAGCAGGCTGTGGGTCTCACCCCACACAACGACCCAGATCTGGCAGGCAGACTGCAAGGGCTTGCTGTGTCGTTCAGAGACCGATATCAACGTCTTGGGGAGCTGAAGGACCTAGAAGCTGCATTGGATGCAGATCAGAAGGCTGTTGGTCTCACCCCACATGACCACCCAGATCTGGCAGACAGACTGCAAGGGCTTGGTGTGTCGTTCAGAGACCGATATCAAGGTCTTGGGGAGCTGAAGGACCTAGAAGCTGCATTGGATGCAATTCAGCAGGCTGTTGGTCTCACCCCACAGGACCACCCGGATCGAGCACACAGACTGCAAGGTCTTGGTGTGTTGTTCAGAGACCGATATCAACGTCTCGGGGAGCTAAAGGACCTGGAAGCTGCATTACAGCAAAAGCAAGAGGCTGTTGGTCTCACCCCACATGACCACCCAGATCTGGCAGACAGACTGCAAGGGCTTGGTGTGTCGTTCAGAGACCGATATCAAGGTCTTGGGGAGCTGAAGGACCTAGAAGCTGCATTGGATGCAATTCAGCAGGCTGTTGGTCTCACCCCACAGGACCACCCGGATCGAGCACACAGACTGCAAGGTCTTGGTGTGTTGTTCAGAGACCGATATCAACGTCTCGGGGAGCTAAAGGACCTGGAAGCTGCATTACAGCAAAAGCAAGAGGCTGTTGGTCTCACCCCACATGACCACCCAGATCGAGCAGACAGACTGCAAGGGCTTGGTGTGTCGTTTATAGACCAATATCAACGTCTTGGGGAGCTGAAGGACCTGGAGGCTGCATTGGATGCATTTCAGCAGGCTGTTGGTCTCACCCCACATGACCACCCAAATCGGGCAGCCAGACTGCAAGGGCTTGGTGTGGTCTTCACAGACCGATATCAACGCCTTGGGGATCTAAAGGACCTAGAAGCTGCATTGGACGCAGATCAGCAGGCTGTGGGTCTCACCCCACACAACGACCCAAATTGGGCAGCCAGACTGCAAGGGCTTGGTGTGTCGTTCAGAGACCGATATCAACGTCTTGGGGAGCTGAAGGACCTAGAAGCTGCATTGGATGCAGATCAGCAGGCTGTTGGTCTCACCCCACATGATCACCCAGATCTGGCAGACAGACTGCAAGGGCTTGGTGTGTCGTTCAGAGACCGATATCAAGTTCTTGGGGAGCTGAAGGACCTAGAAGCTGCATTGGATGCAATTCAGCAGGCTGTTGGTCTCACCCCACAGGACCACCCGGATCGAGCACACAGACTGCAAGGGCTTGGTGTGTTGTTCAGAGACCAATATCAACGTCTCGGGGAGCTAAAGGACCTGGAAGCTGCATTGGATGCAGTTCAGCAGGCTGTTGGTTTCACCCCACACAACCACCCAGTTCGAGGATTCCTACTACAAAATCTGGCCACGTCCTATGCATTGAGGTTTCAGAAATTTAGAAATTCCTTGGACCTCCAAGCTGTTCATTGTCACTATTCGGCCTCATTTGAGTCACCCTCCTCAACACCTGAACATTCTTGGCACCATGCTCTCAGCTGGGCTTCCTTTTCACAGGAATTTGATGAGGACTACTGCATACCTGCATATATGAAGGCCTTTGCACTTATTCCGGAAATTATTTGGATTGGTCATGCCATTCCTGTTCGCCAGGGTGTTATCTATAGACTAGATATAGCGGATACCACCTCAAAGGCCGTACACGCTTGCATTCAGCAATCCAAATTGCTGATGGCTGTGGAGCTCCTTGAACAAGGACTAGCTACTATATTTCAGCAAATGCTGCAGCTGCGCCCGGAGCTCAAGGACATTCCACCTGAACATGAGTCAGAATTCCAAGCCCTCTCCTTGAAACTGTATGTTGGCAATCCGACCAACCCAATCACAGTTGTAGAGAAGAGAAACAAATTGCTCCAAAAGATTCGAGGAACACCAGGCTCCGAACATTTTCTCCTTCCAAGACCCGGCAATGTTCTGTGTCATGCATCCCAGGGAGGGCCTGTGATAATCCTAACCAGCCATCCAGATCAGTGCAGTGCAATCATCATACTGAACCCCACAAACAAACCAGTCCATCTCTCACTCTTGAGTATTACTTTGGACACGCTCAAAGCACAACAAATGGGTCTCAAAGAGCTACTTGGTCGCTGCAATGTCCGAAATCGAGGGCAATCATCTGCATCTAGACTTTTTGGCAGGCCAGAGGGATTTTCATTGAAGTCTGTTGAGGAGTGTTTCAAGGACTTGTTGACCTGGCTTTGGTCCAACATTGTACATCCTGTCTATCAGGTTTTGAAATCTGTAAGTGGAACATCTCTTTGAGAACAAACTAACAATTGTTTCATAGCATGGAGTTTCAACAGGCAGGATCTGGTGGCTACCAACTGGTGCCTTCACCAACTTGCCTTTTCATGCATGTTCACCAACAGATGAATTTATCCATTCATACACTACAACCTTGGGGTCACTCCTGGGGGCATATGCCAAAACACCCAATATACCACCAAAGCTGGCTGTTGTTGGGGTCACCCATACCGACTCCATGAGGAGAAACTTCTTGGGAGGAGTGCAGGAGGAGGCAAAACAGATTGTCAACATTGTCAAGAGGGCACCTGTTCACTCTCTCATAGGGAGTGCTGCAACTGTTGATGCAGTCAAGGATCAGTTACAGCAGTGCTCTTGGGTTCATTTCGGCTGCCATGGAATTCAAAGCCCTGGTGATCCAACAGTTCAAAGTCACCTCAAGCTGTATGAAGGTGATCTGGATCTGGAAACTATTCTTCGACTCCCTCTCCCCAATGCACAGTTCGTGTTCCTTGCTGCTTGCCAGACAGCCATGGGAGATGCGACAATGATCAACGAGTCATTTCACCTTGGTGGCGGATTTATGACCGCTGGCTTTTGCAGCGTGATTGGAACAATGTGGTCTATGAATGATTCCGATGGGCCAATTGTTGCGGAGATTGTCTATTCTCATCTCTTCAGAGATGGAGAAACACCACAAGCCTCAGATGCGGCTGAAGCCTTGCATCTTGCAGTCCGAGGGTTGAAGAGCAGAGGTGTTCCGTATGAGCGATGGGTTCCCTTCATCCACATGGGCATTTGAACGGCAAGTACTTTTATCCATTAATAGCTCAACATGGCTAATCCCGATCCTTCCAGTAATTTCTCACCCATCCCAACATCCATTCAACTGGAGATATTTCAAATTCTGTTCAACCAGAGACACTCTCCTTCCACCAGAAATCCCACAAACTTCTGCTCAACCAGAAGTCTGTTGATTTCCGTTCAATCGAAAGACTCATAATCTCCGTTAAACTGGAGGCATCTTTCATGGGTCCAGGTTCGCACTTGTTAAATGATTAGTTCTCACGTATATTTGCTGGTGCATGGCTTTGACACACGGTATGTAGCTGCTAAACATGTAGCTCTTGTGTATTATCCTTTAGTGACACGTATGGCTCAATAGCTGTAATCAGTGGCTCACACTTTACTATCCTTAGCCATAATCATCCTGGTGACTTTCGTTGAGTGTTGCCAAATTTCACCGATACCAACCCCAGGGGAATTTTTCAGAACTCACAAATAGCCTGCTGCGCATCGGAGTTGAGATTTCTGAACTGCAGTTCTGGGCTTGATTGTTGATATTTGTGAACTAGAACCCCGGACTAGGAGCCTTGCTAGTAACTCGGAATAGAAAGCTAATCTCATTCATCTATTGGCTACTTAATACGGTCCCATCCCTACCGGAACTGAGCGAATCGAGTGAGAAACGAGTGAGAAATGAGTGCCGGAATTTGGAAACCGGCAGATCAAATCTGATCATTTGATCAAAATCTCGGCTACTGCCATACTTTTTGCAAACAGCTGTAAGCAAGGCGAGTTCCGACCAAAACACCATTCGCCAATAATGAGGAGGGCGCAGTCCAACTGAAATTCGATCGCCGTCAGGGGTTCATCCGCCGCACAGCTTCCGCAATCTCACTCAAACTCTGACCACCATGTCGTCCGCTGAAGAGGTCCTCTCGACCCCCGAGCTCCTCGAGCTCGTCCTCTGGCATCTACCCATGCGCATCCTCCTTGTCACCGCTCCGCTCGTCAGCAAGGCCTGGCAAGCCGTCACCCTTTCCCCTATCCTGCAGCAAGCACTGTTCTTCCAGCCGGACCTCACCTTTGCAGCCCACCCCATCCGAAACCCGCTCCTCATCGAGCTGTTCCCGCCCTTCTTCACCCCCATCGCACTGAGCGTGAAACACTGGTTGTGGCCCGACACGAAGGCCATCACGGCGATGCCCTGGGCAAAGGCACCGGGTGCGTTCAGGCGCGCGGAGGCGAGCTGGCGCCGCATGCTGGTGCGCCAGCCCCCCGTGCAGACGATGCAGCTCATAGATCGGTGCCACGCCCGGGCGACGAATGAGCGCTGGGCTCTGATGTCCAACCTCGAGCTGCGCATGGGTATGTTGTACGACATGACACTGCCGTTCATCGATCGCGAATCCGGCTGGTTTTGCATTGACTGGGAGGTTCTCACCGGGAGCGATGGGGACAAGGACGAGAAAAACGCCTCCCAGACCAGCGATATTGCGTACACAGCCGTTTCCGCGGTGAGTTGTGTCATACGGGGGTACGAGAAACTCGGCGAAGAGTTTAAGAGTGCGGGAGCGGAGGTTGTCGACATTGAGTTTCAGTACCCCGAGTATTACTATGCGTAACTTCCTGAAGTTATGTAGTACAGCTTGTAATGCCAAGGAAGCATTCGGCGGAGAGGAATAATCAAGTTCTTTGCAAGTAGTCAATAGACTGTCCATGTATTCTCCTACCCATGCTAAATCTCCGATTTATCTCAATAATTTCCGCCGTTGGGAATAACATATACTGCGGCTTGAGTCACTTCATTTCTACTCAACATCGAGTCGTAGATGCCGGTGATAAGCCGTGTATCGGGCATAGGCCTGTTTCACGCGTTTTTCGCGTTTTCTGTGCTTTTAAACGCGCGTCTCAAGCATAATATCATTCCTGATATTATGCTTTGAGCCTACTCTTAATAGGGACTATCAAAGGTCCACCCGCAGGGGCTATTCAGAACGATCATACTGACTTAGCGCTGTTGTACGGGTTACAACTAAACTGGGTCAGTCACTTACACTCAGGTTGTACAAGAGGGTTCCCCTATTCACAATACGTCTAATGGGTATCTGGGGATTTATTTGGATTATGGCTTGTGGCTATGAACGCCTGAACAAGACCATTGTTTACGGTTCTTTGTACCAAGATGGGATACGCGTTGGCTCACGTGACCGGTTAGCACTTGCCCGGGCTCATGTTCCGAATAGGCCGACACGGCATTATCCGGACATGATGACATCAAATCGCGATCGAAGACTCTAAACGGGAAGGTTTGAGTTCCAATCCAGGAACTCAACCTTTCAAGCCCTTCTTCAGGAAGTGCGGGGTACTCACTGAAAGCTGCAGCCTTGTAGATTTCAGTTCTGAGTATCACATCCACGGGCACGGCCCTATTCAGAACCAAGGACCTAATCTCGACTTCAAGCACCACACGAAGTCCGAGATAGGTTCCAAGGCAACTGACAGACACACAGGAGTGTCATTAATCTTTCTTATTTCAACTGTGACCTCTTGGCCCTCGATATGACTCGTTTTCTATTCAGTTTAAACACATGTATACCCGATCGTTCGTCACACCTTTAGTCCGTTTATCCGCAATCATGTAATTCTCTCTGTGTAAGCGTTATAGTGTACAGTATAAATTAGCGAGAGCACTGGCATGTACAGTACAGAATCCTACCCCGGTTATTGAGGCAGCCACCCAGCTATACGGCCCTCCTTAACGCAAGGTTTGGATCTGGACTTGTCACCCAAGCTACTCAAGATAGTTCGGTTCCAAGTTATAATATAAATCCCTGCACGCCCCTGGCGATACTCCTGACTCCTGTTTGATTGTGAATTGTGTGACTTGTGTTTGTGTGTCGGCTTGTATAGCCTTTGGTTGGGATTTGATTTGTTGGCTCTTGGGAATTGGAACGGCTTGTAAAGCCTTGGCTCTTGGATACAGTTGGGATTTTGGCTATAGCTTTGGACGCTTTACAATCCACTTTGCGAATAGGGTGCTATAACTTCGGTTACCAAGCCTTGATTCACTCAGGACAACACGCGCGCTGCACACGTCTAAGACAGCAACCCCTTAAATACCTGCTCCCCTCATTACAATACGAACTCGACAGTAGTAACATTAGTGTTTAGGATTTGTTGTTTGTTGTGGATTTGGTTAAAGATTCAACTTTGTTGTCTCTTTGTCTTCATTCGCATTTAAACTACTTTATCTTGAATCCTCCTGCTTCTCCTGGGCAACCCTTTCAGCGGTTATCCATTGGTTCGACATGGAGTACAATGGATATGGTATCTTCAATTGGTACTATTCTGCAGGACGAAGCACTTGCTTGGACAAAACCACAGCAACAAAGTCACCGACCTTCATTTTCCGGGAATTTCCTCCTGACACTTTGGCTGATACCTGTGGTCCTCAGGATATTCAACTCCGCACCAGTAACTATTTGAGTTCTGCCCCGGTAACGGTCGAGTGGTCCGAGGCTGTGTTTTGGATCCACAGTGGAATACATACCCACTGCGCAGTGGAACTATCATGGTTAGCTACACGTCTAAAGGTGCCCTGGCAACACTGTGAAGCCATTTCGACGCTGGGGGAATCCGATAATCCCCTCGCATGGTGGATTCTGTCTGAGGTAACAAAGTCGAGCTTGAGGCTTACAAGGACAGGGTGCACGGCACCCTCTGAGTAACATTTTAAGGTGACCAGTTGAGGAAAATTATACACTGTGAAAGACCATGGTTTGATCAAGGGCTGACCATGTTTGAAAGACTGGGTCACTGCAGAAAGGGAATGCACTAAATATTAGTGCTCGCCCGTAAGGTAGAATTAGTGTCTTGACCCACTAACATCTAGTGCCAAGCACCATATATTAGTGCCCGAATGCACTGATATATAGTGCAAGTGCTCGTTTTCGCACCAATATACAGTGCTTTGCACTACATATCAGTGTGTCAAAGCACTAATTTGCAGCGCTTCAGGGTACTAATAACCAGTGCTGTTCGGGCACTTGCTCTGGCGTATTTGGGGGCAAACCAGTATATTTCTCTACTCTACGGTACATCAGACCATAACTACGGAACAGAACGGCACTGGTCAGTATCTGGAGGACTCGTCCCATGTCAAATGCAAGTGAGGGATAGAGAGAGCGAACGACGTACAATGGATGAAGCGCAAACACCGAAACTTGAAACGTGAAACTTGAAACAGACTGACGAAACTGGCATCAAAATTTATGGACTCAAGGGCGGGATATAAACTTACGGACCTTCGAGCCTTTCGTACAGTGATTCTTGACCGGAAGTGGCTTTGCTTCGGATTGTACGAAGGAATGCTACAGTGGAAACAAAATCAGATTGGTCAGAAGTAAAGACGAAGGGACTGACGGGAATTTGTTTCACTTGAGCGGCGGCTAAACTTTGAAGTCAGTAATTTCTCGAAGCCATTTGAATGACTTGCCTACGTTGGCGGGGCTGGAAAATTGGGAAAGGTGGAGAGGAAAATGAAAGGAGAACTGATCGGCGAACACAACTCACCCGCGATAATCTCGCGGCGGAATGGAGAGAGACCGCGAAGGCAGCTGCGTCGACAGACACGAAGGAGCGGAAGGGTGGATTTGAAACGAATAAGAAAGCGCAACCTCGCTAAATGAAGTAGCGTGGCACTTACCTTTCGAAATCGGTTTTGAGGATGTTGCTGACGGAATCAGATTCGTGCGGAGGGGAGGAGTGGGTGAGTGGCTGTTGGAGGGTGGAGAAAAAGAGGACGAGGCGAGAGAGGAGAGGAGAGAAAGCGAAAGCAAGAAGAGAAGGACGAAAATTCAAAGAACAGGGCGACGAGACAGCAGAGCGAAAGGCACAAAAAGTACACTCTACAGTGATCTAAACGGGCGGAAAAGGAAGGGGACGGGGATTAAGGACGAAAGGGAATACACGACGGAGCACGACCAACTTTTCTATCGCGTAGTTTATGGCCTACCGTGGACGGCTTAAACCCCGTACCTCAGCTGCACATGTAGCATAGGTAGTGTTCACAATAGTAACATAGTAACAAGCTTACAATTTCCGTGCTGGACTCAAAGTTCAAGCGACGCTGCCCTTTGCTTTGAACAAAGTGCAAGTGATGAAGGACACACGTAAAGCATCGCCTCCTACCCAGTCAAAGCGGCGTGTTGCGTGCCGAATCGATGCTTGACAGAAATAAATGTCGATTAAACTCAGTGGTCATCAACGTGCTATACCTGGCTGACTCCTCTCAGCCTTCTATTACCCGCCATTCGCTGCCTGTCTCACGGTGCGTAGTAGCGCCTTGGCATTGCGCGCTACCAACGGTTTTGTATTTCCCCTGGATATTTCTATTGAGGGTACCCTCGAATTGGCTCAACTCACCAGAACTTGACGGGAGATTGGCCAAGATGCATAGATGTTTAGTAGCCTGGGGATGGGAAACTTAGAGCTGTATCCGTGGATTGACGGTGCTTTCTTGTGTTCACAGCCAGTGTACCAATGCAGCCATCGGCAACAACACCGTGACCAGTCAGTTAAGCTCAAGGAAATGCATCTCTCCATCTCCTCCTGCCCTCGATACTCTCGCCATCCGCGCTGAATGAAACCAGGGCATTTGGCGCGAAGATTGAACATCCCCGAGATGCCCGAAAACCACATGGGGTTGCGGGCAAATAACCAAGTTGAGCAAGGGTGGAGGAGGATATACAAGACGCGGCTCACGCGCCCGATTGGGAAGAGCGGCACATCGGATGATTGGCGGCCCAGAGCCGCGTTTGATTTAACAAAGGGCGGCACTTGGTTGAAAGGCGGCACTTGCCATGTTGGGACACCAGGCCATGGGGGTATAAGACCGATGCCAAAAAACCGATGGCCAGCTCTTTTCCCTCTGCCGATCACCCACCACCACCCATCCACGCGCAATCTTCTCGACCACAGCGCCATGGCTTCCCATTGTTGTCAAGCTGACGCCAACTGCGAGAACAACGGCGAGCACGACGTGCTCATGCAATGCACTATGCACGATGACCATTTTATTTGTGCTGGTGCGTACACCTCACGAGTCACGGTCTACCCCGCTGCACTCTTAATCTGACCGTCATCCGCGCAGCGCCGCCGAACGGACTCGACTGCCTCAACATCGACAAGTTCCATCAATACCTGGCTTATAGGAGCGAAAATACGGTGCCAGATGCGTGAATACCTCTTTTTTTTTCCACATCCCTGCCTCAATTTATTCTTTAGACCCCCATACAAAATTCTGGTGCGCACGCGTCTCGTCGTAGTCGGCATCATCAGCATCAATTACGCCACATCTCACGCTACCTCTCTGATCGACACGATAGCAACCTTCCTCGACGATGCAAGGGTGCCTCATTTAGAAGCCGACATCAACTTCAGATGCACCCATGGGGACGGGAACGAATGGGAGGCAGTCATCTCGTACAGACGTACGTCCGTATTCTCTCAACTGCCAGGCGAATTGAGCTCCGATGGCCCTAGATTTCATCGTGGCACGCATTTATGGTTGCGCACTCGGCGAGGAATCGCCCTGTTGCCCCAATCGCCCTTGCGTCGCGATAGGGTACAATGAAATGGCGGCAGGGCCTGCTTGGGACTTTGCATAACTAATTGTCGGGGTCGATACTGTATACAATGTAGAGCATCTGAACTGGAAAAAGTTATGAAAGCATGGTCCGAGCGTCTGAACAATACTGACCCAAAATAGAAGATGTCTGTACGGTCAATTCACGGTTTCTTGCTATATTTTTTCCGAATCTATACTCCGCGCATTTATTGGAACCAAGCTTCAGGCTTCAAACTACTAGTCTCCGAAAAAGCCTGGTGAAAGGTGAGCATCATTCTTGGCTCAACTATGAGTTGCGCACGACGAAAATGTACACAGGGGGTATGTAAGTATATTTGGGGCGGTTCCCTTCAATGCCTTTGCTCTTCTACGCGGGAAAGGCAAGTGCCGTGCTTTAGTTAACAAATGCCGCTGTTGAATACAAGCGCGGCACTTGTCTCCCCAAGCGCGGCACTTGAGCCGCTCATGGGCCCACAAAGTGCCGCGGTTGAAAGCCATGTGCCGTGCTTCATCTCAAGTGCCGCTCTTCCCGATCGGGCGCGTGAGCCGCGTCTCGTTGGTCCCGAGGGTGGAGCGCCCAAGTCCTTTTTATTGTACGGGCTGCCAGGGGTCTCCATCACCTACTAACGATGCCATCACGGCACCCGAGTGTTTTGCCGGCTGCACAAAAAAAAGTGGTCGAGATCTCGAGTTTGAGCGGAAGTCAAGCTCGGACAGATCATTCGAGATCTCTCAAGATCTCCGGCTTTTGATTTTTAGTTCTGCACGAGCAAAATCAGGGTTTCGGTCGAGATCTCTAGAGATCTCGAGAGAATGGTCGAGATCTCGACAAATCTCGACAAATCTTGAGGATTCTCGAGGGATCTCTCGAGATCTCGGACGATCCCGTCCGGCTAGGGCTGAAAACGTAGCTTTTGTCCAGTATGGACCCCCAAATGTCACGCTGTGGTGCTCGGCTGCATTGCAAACACGCACACGACCTGCTTCAGCCTTTCATCTCCAGCTTCAACCTCGCGTTCTCTCTTCTTGTCGTCGCATGTTACCCTGGCCCGGGGCACACGGCCGTTTTATCTGCCGCATACTGACCCGCCCAGGCTTCATTTTCTCTGGCCATTCCTCTTCTCACGCTGTGGGGCGAAACCCCATCCACTTGCGGTATTCGACGCGCTCGGAGACAGCCAACAACACAGACGTCAGCCATTCACAATTTCTCGCCAATGCGAGCTCATCTAGCAGCTGGAAAGAAAGCCGGGGGAACTCTCTTGATGGCGGGACAGGCGCCACGGTCGACGAATTCGACAATCTGGCCGCAGGGAAAGGCGCGTTATGCCAAGTGTTCGGCCACGGAAATATACTGATGTAATGGGACAGGAAAACTCTCTCCCACTGCGTCACATCTATTTAAGATGATATTACCATTGGGTATGCTTGTGTTCGATCAAGCCAAACACACCGTGTCGAAAGGCGAGGCTCAAAAACGCACCCCACCGACGGTTATATTGCTACACCCGTCGCAGCCCCTCTCGCATGTCAGCCGCCTTATTTTGGCTTCACTCGCACCAGCCACGCCAAACATCTCTTTCCGCAGTTCGTCAGCGTCCGGACAGCCATTCCAGTGGTCCGACTCGACGGACGTCGGCGACTTTATCCGCGACGCCGCGCGGCATGCGAAATTTTCGATCTGCATCGGGTACGACCCCGCCCCGAACACAAAGAGCACCGGTGTGTCTGAGGTAATGCTCGACGTCGAGGTGCCGACCGTTGCGGACCGGACGCGCTTCCTGCGCCGCCGACTCGATCACATTGGCAGGCAGCTCAAGAGCATGGAGGAGCTCAAGCGCGAGTGTGATCACGAGGCGCATCGAGGGGCGCGCCGCATGGCGACGGCGGGGTTCGGTGTCCTGGCAATGTACTGGGGCACCGTCGCTCGGCTGACATTCTGGGATTACGGCTGGTTTGTCTGCGTCCTTTTTATCCAACCACCAGTTGATTGTCTATGCAGGGATGTTATGGAGCCCATCACCTATCTCTCCGGACTTTCGACGGTTATGGCCGGATACCTATGGTATGTTAAATCCTCAGACGGTTAGTGTGAATCTAAACTCGGGTTAGGTTCCTGTATCAAGGCCGGGAGGTATCCTACTCGTCCGTGCTCGACCGCTCCATCTCTGCACGACGTGAAGCTCTGTACAAATCCCGCGACTTCGACATCGAGCTAGTGTTGCCGCGGTCCGGTTCGGTCCAGTTCAACAGAAAATTTTCCGAACGCCGAACCGGACTTTCGGTCCGGTTCAGTGAACCCTCTGAACGTTGAACTGGACCGGCGTTCACCGTCCGGTTCGGGTTCGGACGCGTTCGAACCCATTTTTTGTTCCCACGCGCTAGGACCACGAAAATTCCGCCCAAAACCTCGTCAGCCTCAATATACAACTCCCTGTTGTTTATAGGGCCACTTTTCAGTGTCATGGAACAACGTGAATTGCTATATTCCTCACAACTCTTCCGTGCTATCTCATCTGATCGCTGATTGATTCCATCAGCAGCACTCTGGAGCAGTTTTCTGTCTTGATTTTCGAACTGTCGGGTGAGTGGACCTTCCACAAAGGGATATGATTCGATTAAGCACACCTGCTATCGGGCTTTCAACAGGAAAATTTTCTCTCAGGTCCAATTTTGAGGGACAGGCATATGTTCGCGTTCAAGGTTCGAACGCGTTCAGAAAATTTTGAAATTCCCTGAACGTTGAACTGGACCTTCGGTCCGGTTCAGTGAACGCCACAGCCACTGAACCGGACTTCGGTTCGGTTCAGGTCCAGTTCGCGTTCAAAATCGGTTCTGAACACGACCGCGGCAACACTACATCGAGCGCTGGCTCGATCTCGTCACGGAGGCGAAGCGCCTCCGAAGTGAAATTCGGAGGATCGCCGAGGATTATGAGCACCTGTCGTCTGGGGAGGAGGAGCAGGAGAAGGAGAAGGAGAAGGAGGAGGTGGAAGAGCGGCAAGGAGACTTGGAAGAGGGGGGTGGATCTGAGCGAGAAGATCGGCAGGAAGAGAGGTCGGACCGAGATGTTGAGAGAGATGTGAAACGGCAATAGAATAGGAACAAGTTTCTGCTTCCACTGGACAATGGTTCGACTGAGTTTGCTTCAAGGTCTCAACATGCATGAGCTCGTGAGTAAATCCACGTTGCAGCTAATGTGGGACACGACTAACGAAAGCTCTTTCAACAGTGGATCATCTGAGGAGGAAAGTGCAATATTTTACGTCTCCATCAACTTGGTCACGAGCAGCAGTTCTCCCTCCTCGATAATGTACTCCAAGAAATCGAGATTCTGTTGGGACCAGCTTGGAGGGCCTCGGCCGTTGCTCCCTCGATTCGATCCCCAGCTTCCCCGTGTCTTATGGGAGCGATTCCGAAAGGACTACCCCGAATCGATCATCTTCCACGCGCTTTTCAGCGACGCGCGCCACCAAATCCTGACCATGAGGTTGAACGTTGTATCGCTGGTGGATCCCGCGGATGGAGAGATTGCCTTCGACGACCTCTTCCCGCCTGTCGTGACGATAAAACAGCCCGGCGTGCAACCGACCAAGAATGGGACGATGGGCGGAAGCTGGCTGCATCTTGCCGTGACGCAGGGAGATTTACCACTGGCTCACGAATGCATCAGGTTGGGAACACCGATTGACCACAAGGACCGCCGCGGATATTCAGCCCTGTACTTCGCCTGCAGCGTCGTTAAAGATTTCCTCCTCCCGGACGGTCCCGTTTCAGTAGCAATCCACCCTCCCTCGGGTCGCAGACCCAGGCAAAATTTCGGAACCGACTTCGTCTCTCAGCTGATTTCCATCGTACTCCTTCTCCTCGAGCACCACGCCGATCCCAACGAGGTGCACGGCGGAATATCTCTTCTCGGTCTGGCTTGTCTCGCTGATCAGTGGAATATCATACAAGCACTCCTTATTCATGGTGCCCACGTTTTCCCTTCTTCTGTCGCCCTGGAGCCCGTGCAGCTTCCCAAGTCCTTTCTGAAAACACAGCGGGATAGATCCGTCTTCGACGCCTTCGTCACCAGGTTCGCCGGCAAGCTGCGCCCTCGTCGGCGCTGTCCTTGCGGAGCCGACCGCGCACTCGAGGACTGTCACTCCAAAATGCAACCATACCCGGAGGAGGGAATATGCCCATGCGGAGCTGGGAAGATATGCGCGAAGTGCTGCTTCAAACGGAAGCAGATGTACTGGGCGGAAATATGGGACGCCCGTGGGGCTCGGCTGTTGCGTTTGTGTATCCCTCGAATCACGCAGGACCAAGGCGTCTTCACGCCAGCGGAGGAGGAATACATCAAAGACGCAAATTCGGGCGGGAAGGCCGTTCGACTGTTCACAAACTTTAGCCGGGGTATATTGATGGAACTCGCAGAGAAGGGCAAGCTTGATCCCGCCTATGCCGCAGCTGGGTCCAAAGTCCATTTCATTCCGCTCTAGTACGTGCTTCGTTGTCGGGATCACTCTGTTGCTTATTCAGGAGACTTTTGCAGCCCCAAAGGCGCGCAAACGATGAGCAAGATGGAAGTAAACCTGTCGACAGGATTGTGGAACGCGGCGGTAGACGAGTACATTGCGTCCGGGATCGACTCGCGCCCAACCGAGAGCATCGAGAACGCCGCGAAAGTAGGGCCAGCAGGAGGGCCGTTGCACCGAAGATGTGAGGCCGCGGGATGCCCCAATATTGAATATAGAAACGACGTGAAACTCTTTCTCTGCAGTGGTTGCGGCAAAGTTCGTGGTTTTTTCGATACTGTCCCATGGATCACGGCTCATTCTCTCCTGTAGGCCGTGTACTGTAGTCGCACCTGTCAAAAAGACGCGTGGAAAAGCCACAAGTCGGCGTGCCGTGGCGGGAAAGCTCGAATCCAACTCCTCCCCTCCCAAGAAGTCTACACGAGGCGAATGCGTATTAGCTTCGAACCCCTGGCCTTCGCACTGGGTATCGACAGGGATGCACCGGATTTCGCTGTGGTAAAAGAGATGTTGGGGTCCGTTTGGACGGAATGAGTTCTTTTTCTCCGGCTTAGCACAAAACGCCTGTAACAACAAAATTGACAACTTTCTTGAAGATCATCAGCTTGAGGAGGTTCAAATATGGGCCAACAACGCTCGACGTCTTTCGCACAACTTTGGTAAGTTAGGCACTGGCAGTAAGAATTGTCTTGGGATTTCGGCGGGCAGTCTCGGCATCACGCCCACACGTTTGGAGCGGACGCGACGCGTCTCGGCTAATCTGTGTTCAAGTTGATGTCCAGGAGAAGAAGGAGAAAACGAAGACGTGGATCGGGAGAAGGAGAAGGAAAGGTCTGACCGATGCGTAGCGGCAGTTCTAGTAGAATAAGTACCAACTTCTGAAACCGCTCCGATTCGGTGGTCACAATGGAGTCGGTCTTAAGGGATCGCGACTCGTACTGTCCGCCAAAATCGCAGGAGGATATTCGGTTTGAAACTTACCTAAGTGGGAGCAAAGGACGAGCGCTGCTGCCCCGTGTTTGAACCTCCTTGGACTAGCAACCGGGGTCTCAAGAAAGTCGTCAATCCTATTACTACAGTAGGTGCATCTTGTGCTAAGCTGAAGAGCAAAAGTCAATACGCCCAGGCGGAGGCCGTCCTCTCTTGTAACTCAGCGAGATTCGGGTCATCCTTGTCGATGCCCATGTGCAGTGGCCATCCGAGAGCGAGTTGTTTGCTGTAGACTTCTTGCGACGGGAGGAGCTGAACCCGGGCAGTTCCAGCACGGCACGCAGATCTGTGTGCTTTCCATGCGTCTTTCTGGCAGGTTCGACTGCAGTACGCGGCCTATCGGAGAAAATGAGGGGCTGCGAAGGCGGCGCGGCATGGAGAACGAACCTTGCTGCATCCACTACAAACAGATATCTTCACGTCGTTTCTGTATTCGATGTTGCGACACCCCGCGGCCTCACATTTCCGGTGCAACGGCCCTCCTGCTGGCCCTACTTTCGCGGCGTTCTCGATGGTCTCGGTTGCACGCGAGTCGACTCCGGAAGCGATGTACTCGTCGACCGCCGCGTTCCATAATCGCACGGCCTCAGCCAATTCCATCTTTACGAGTCTTAAAAATTTATTTTTAAACTCGTCTTTTATCCCCGTTTTCACGCCAAACTGGATGCTTTTTTAAAAGTGACGTAGGTGGTCGTGTGGGATTTTTCTTCCCCGTAAGTCAATAAACGTGACTGAATTCCCTTTCTGAGAATCCGTTTTGTCTTTGACCGTTTTGACTTTACTCATCACCCTTGCCGCTGACACTCTTTCTCTTACTCATTACATCCAGCCGTCGCGTTAGCGTTTTTTTGCGATGTCTGCACCTTTCACCTTCTTTTCTTTAACCGTTGCATTCCTTATGGTCTCTTCATCTCCGTTGGGTTGGGAGCTTGCCACATTCCGTGTTGTCAAAGCTGACCTCAAAGTTGCTTCGATTTAAGGTCCATATGATCGATTGATCTTGGTGAGATGTTGCCTTGTTGCTTGCTTTTCGCTCTCATGCCCGCTCCCGTGGTCGACGACTTTATGGTGATACTAGCTTCTTTTCTTCTACCAGCTTCCTCTTACTTACCGATTTATAGTTTCAAAGCCTCACTCGGTTCGCTCCTCCTGAGATTTGGGGCTCTATATACCGATATGCGCTTCCGGATCCCATGGTGGACTCTGAAAGACATGCAGAAGCTCGGGCAATCTTGTACTCCCTATGCCGAGGGTCCAGGGTACGCGTTTTCTTGCTTTATCGTTTTCGTGTCCTCATTTCCAGCGCAGACTTTGCTACGCTCTGACTCCTATTTTTGGTCCCGTTTGAACATCGATTCTCGGACCTCCACCCTTGGTCTGCGCTTTGTGGTCGGCCTTGTCTCTCCTACCAGTGGCCTTCATATTCGGATCTCTTTACTGTCCATCAGCGAATATTATTTGTCGGCGCCCTCCAGCCACTTATACGCTCATTTGAGCAGCTTGCTGGACATTATCACACCTCTTTCCGACCGCTGGATTTCGTTCTCTCTCTCCACTGGCTATCCCGCACTCTTTCACCACATTCATTCCGTTTGTGTCCCCATTGTCGCCCCGTCACTCCGGGAGCTGTCCATTGATAGCCCTGTATCGCCTTATGACGACACCCTCGACGCCTTCGCCACCGTTCCGGACTCCGATCGCCCTCTTAACAACCGCCCTCCCGTTTGGTTTTCCAACAGCATCAGTACCCTAACAAGGGTCAGAACAAGTTGTTGCTCGATCGATCTGCTGGATTTGGCCGCACACGGAAACCTCGTATCAGTTGACCTCTGCGACGTCGTGGAACACTTGGATTGGACCGTCCTTGCCACCTTGTTCGATGTCTCTCGCTGCCTGTCTAGGTTCAGCGTCCGAAACATACCTCCGTTTACGTTGCCTATATCCGGACTTTTGGCAAGCTCCAGCATAACCACTGCTGTCCTTGACTTCGGTGAAACACCCTCCCGCCATATGCGCGCGTTCGTCCAGCGACTGTCGCTGCCGCACCTGGTCAATCTCACCCTCATATCCGATTTGTGGGTGAATACCGAGTTCCTGGGCGGATGCAGTTTCCTTCCCTCCGTTACACGCTTCACAGCCCGAGGCGCTTGGGGGGACCTGGATTTGTTGAACACAGTATTCCCTCTACTGCTGACGGTAACCAGCCTCAACTTGTCCGAATCCACGGGTGCCTTCTGCACCTTGCGCAACTGGACTCTGATGCGCTTGATGTCTTCTCCGTGCCTCCCCGTTTTGCCTCTTACTTCTCTTATTCTCGGATGGACTGACCCTTTCCTTCTGCTTACTTTTCTATCTTTGTATCCTAGCGCTTCCCGCTCAGGAGTTTCGAGCATTGCTTATGTTCGTTTTGCACGCCCTAACTATTTATCGGATGCAGTCTTGGACGTCATCCGATCGGCCGTGCGCGAATGTGTACTTACTCCTAACTATATTTCGAGCTATTACAGTTGATATCTACCTACTAAATACATTGCGACGTGGCCCCCAGGTGAGACACAAGAGCGTGAAACTCGGAGAGTTCCGGAAGACCCAACAATCACAACACGTGACATCGGATCAATGATCTATTCGGGATTGATGTCTTTCAGGAACTGACACTCAGCATCCACCGGAGCGGTTTTTTTTTTTATCCTCTTCTGGGCCAACAGGACGGCGACACAGCTCATGAGAATATCAGTCGATCGCGCAAACATCTACCAGCAAGCCGAATGTGACGGGTGCAATAGTCGAAAACACGTCTGACTCGGAGAGCAAACCCTGGGCCGGCATGCACATCCGCAAGCAGACACCACGACAAAAGAAGAGCGACAATACGGGTTAGCTCGTTCTGCAAGTGCGCCTGTGCTTCGGACGGAATACTGGTGCGAATCATCATGTATTGCAAATCTGTTGTCTAAGGGAAGTAACCCTGGAATTTTCCTCCGTAATACCAGGTGCAGTCTGCTGTCGACCATGGCGCGTGTCTGTTCTTGTGCGTCAACTTTCTTCGCACAGTGAAGCCAGACCTTCCGTTGAACCTGTACCACGCGTCCGGGATAGTGACGTCGAGCTTGAGCGCCTTCCACTCCAATGCGGGCAACAGCTTTTCGTAGATATGGAGCGCCGCGTGAGCGTCAATGGCAGCATCTGCCAATCGTAAGCGGAATTTTTCATTGGACTCCGCGCGTACTCACATTTACGTTGTTCATCCGATATGTCACCATTCTTGTCGCCCTTCCAGTTCGATTTCTGGAGGTCCTTGGCGACAATGAACCCCAACACGTCGCTGGTGCTCTGCAGCAGAGACAGGTTGCTATACGGGGTGCTGGCGTACTCTTCGCAGAAGTAAAGCTTGGCCATCAACCCGCAGTCCACCACATTGTTCAGGTCGCAACCTAGGTCCAACCACAAGACTGGCAAGTCGGTAGATATACCAACTCCTACTTTCACGATGTTGTCAGACGATAAAATGCGCGACAACTCGGCGGGTAACGCTGAACCATTGTGAGCATGCGGTTCTTTTATATCGGCGTATTCTGCGCTTACCTCTGATTCTATTCAAGTTCAGGAGCCAGACGTCTTCCCCTCTGGCTATCTGAACGATGCAGATCCCGACGTTGTCCCACAAAATTTCGAACGCTTCGTCGCGCGCTAATTTAGCAGCGTGCCACGCAACAATTGCTGACCGTTTGTTCCCAGGAACGTTAGAGAAAAGCTCCTCTATGAAGCTCTCCTCGTCGGTTTGCGTTCTGCCCATGAACTCAGTGTCAAATCCGATTACGCCGTCCCTGACGGCCTTCAGCACGTCGTTGACCGCTTGCTCGCTGGTCAGATAGTGAACGTTGTGCAGCGTAGGGTACTCCTGTACATAAGTGTCCGGTCAGTTTGTTGGACCATCGATCTGTACTAGTAATTTACTCACTTCTGTAGGGGTAGCCTTCAGCAACTCTTTAACACCTTGCTTCGTTGACTGTCGAGTAAGGTGTCAACTGTCGGCTCCGTAGGTGTGAGATAATTCTTACTTCAGTGTCCACTTTAACGTTTTGCGGCTGAACCGGCGCTACGCTGCCTTGCTCGTCGTCCTGCGGTAGGTCAGCTTATACTTGTGTTTTAGCTACATCGTACGCACCATCTTGGTCGCTGGGAGAGCCGATGTTCTTGAGCGTTTGACGCGGGTTGGAAGCGGATAGGTCTGAGTTGGTGGTTAATTGTAGAGGGAGGTGAGGGTTGTGGTGGAGCGAGGGTAATGACTTACGGTGTGCAGCCTTTTCATTTTAACCTGGGGGTGCTTATGTTATCGGCGATAATGGTCTGACGTCCCAAGCCGTTTTCAGGGGCCTCGAAGTCTTTCCAGATTCGTTGTATCTGCACCCGGTTGTAGTTAATGATGCGACGGCGGTCGCATCTCGTGCTCATTGAGTGCAGCGTCGCGTGTCGTATGGCTCAAATTATCCGAGAGATACTGCGTGAAACTGATTGATAATTGATTCAGGACAAATGCCGATTATATCGTACACCGATATACCCGGTTCAGTGGTGCGGCATTGCGACCTTTCCCGCGCTCCATCCTCCATCTTCATCTTCTATCTACCGCATTTGGTGGAGGCTTGACCGCAATGGGCCCTGTCTCTCGGTATGCTCTTCCATCCCGTCCTACTTCTGTGGTTGGCCATGATTTCAGAGTCAGTGTTGCTCCGTCTTGATATTACGTTGCATTTCCCGATGTTTGTGTCGTTGTTGATGCATTTTATAGGCTTTGCAACTGGCATGTTGGATGCCGACTGAACTATGGACAAAAGTATTTCGGCAGTATCTTCCGGACCCTATGATGGACAGCAAGCTTCACGCTGGTGGGAGAGCTGTTTTGTGCAGCCTTTGCAGAGCGACCAGGGTAATTTATGTTCGTTTTCGATTGATCCATGGCTCTAACCACAGGGATCGTCTTTATTTTTTTAGACCTTAGTCCATATGGATTCTGCCTTCTGGTCGTCCATTCATCTGGATACCTCGGTTTTGCCTAGTGCCCTTGCCTTTGTCCTGGATCGTTTGTCCGAAACGGCTCACCTTCACCTGAAAATCACCCTTGGAGATCTTGGGTGGGACAGACACCGAGGCGTACCCTCGATATTATACGGCAAACTATCCGCGCTTTTCGCCCTTCTTCTGCCCTTGGTTTCCCGTTGGGAAACGTTCTGTGTCTTCACCGAGCATCCGTCGCTGTTTTGCTACGTTCGGGACTTATGCGCTGACTTGGATGCTCCTGTCTTGCGGTCTGTCCAGCTGTGCTACATCTATATGCCGGATTACAGCGAATTCGACATCCCTGGTCCCACGTCCTATCTTCTCCCCTTCGACTCTTCCCGTTCTTGGTTCAGCAATCAGTTCAATACAACAACCCATCTCTCCCTCGTTGGCACCCTTATTCGGCTGCGTACACCTCATTTGCTCGATCATTTGGTCGAAGTGGAGATTGCCGGTATGGACGCGGATTGCGAATTTGGGTGGGATGATTTCGCGGCCCTTTTCGATAGCGCCGAAAATCTATCCGCGCTGACGATTGGTTGCTTTGCCCCGTTCGAGCTCCCCTTTGGCCACGCCCTTGTTTCACGATCCATCACTTCTTTCGACATCACCGTCGATCGGTCGTCATCTTTCTACCTCACCAACCTGGTCGAGCGTATCCGCATGCCTTGTCTTCGGAATATCACGGTCCGGAGCGCCTTGTGGTTCGATTGCTCCCAGTTGATTCGGTGGGCCCATTTGCTTGGCCCAGTGCAGCACTTCGAGTTGCACGGACCTTGCCGCGACCGTGTTGGTCTTGCTCGCGTATTTGATACCATGCAGGGCCTCAAATCGTTGGATCTTTCCCGTGCGCCTGGATCGGCCTTTGGTGCTTTTTTGGATTGGTCAGTGGCAAGGACCATAACCCGGCCTGCCGGTCCTCTTCTTTCTCTCACGTCTCTGTGCGTTGCACATGAGACTCCCGAAGACCTCTTGGCCGTCGTTGCACTTTACCGGTTCGGTGATACCTCGTCGGGTAAACTTCAATTCCTACAACTGGAACGTCCTTCCTTCGCTAGTGCCACTCTGGACTACGTTATTTCTCTTGTTCCCAATTGCGTTTTTACTGATAGGCTCCTCAGCCCGTCCGAACTAGCTACGCTTGCTCGTTCCCTTGCGCTCTGATTTTAAACTTTATCTGAAGTCTAGTGTGTTCCTATTTATTTATTGCCACGTGTTTCAAATGTATCTGGTTGCGGTGTCGCGCCAACCTTGACCAGTCTAATCTAAGTACGATTGCACCCGCTCGACAGGGGCTATGGATTGTTTCTGATGTATTTGGGTAGGTGGACATTGGTAATCGCGCATATGTGCGATAATGCGGTTGTCTGATCCCGAGCCGCACCCCGCGTAAATCAGCGCGTGGCATCGATTGTGTTGTCAGCGCTGCTCCGGTCATTTATTCCCTCGTCGCGTTATCGTTCGACATGTTTCCGCTCCCCCTCCCTTCGCCTCGCTCTCGCAGCAGTTCTCCCGCGGAGCGGTTCGAGCTTCCGAACACCGATGTGAGTTCTTGGTTTGCCTTTTTATTCAATTGTTTACTTACTCTATACATTTATTAGTCTAATGCGCATTGGTATTCACCCGCTGGAATGCATTTGACCACTCGTGTGTCTCGACTCTCTCCGGGTGGTAGAAAGTTTCAGCTCTTCGAGGTGCGTTCCTGTCTTACGTGTTGCACCTGGTTTTCACCCCACATCAGTCCACCGGGCATTCTGACGTTCCTGTGGAGATGGTTAACTTGGCCCTCGACTTCACCGCCGACCACTCCGGGTTCGATGATGGGAAAGCCTTCGTTATCAATCGCTCTACAGTGATGACGCTCTCCAAAGCGTACTTGCAATACGTTAAGGCTCGGCCTTTTTTTTGGGACCACATTGTTGTTACCCCAGAAAACGTCCTTCATCTTCCGGCCGTTATCGCTCCAGCTGCATCCCTCCCCCTTTACCTCACCCTTGACATACCGAGGCCATCTTCTGCCATCTCCTCTGATTGGCTCGATTCTCACTACGTCACCACCGCCTATATGGATCGCGCTACGACGGCTATTCGCCCTTACGTGTCTCGTTGCGCCGGATTGACGCTCGAAGCGCCCACTCTCAGGATGGTGCAGACCCTTCTGCGCTCCCTGCGAGATATTCCTCCTACTGTACTTCAGTACCTCGTGGTTAAATTCAAGCTCCCTACTTTGGGGACCTATAGCGACGGAGCGTTGGCCTGGGTTGGCTTCGACCTCGACCCTCCGTTTGGGCCGGTTTTTACGCGTTACGACCTCCTCACCATTCGACCTACGACCGAGGTGTTGTCCCATTGCGCTGTGGTATCGAGTACCCTTTCCACCTGCACTCTGTACCAGTCGGCGTACGATCGTCTTGCGTGGAACTCCTTTGTGGGAATCCTCGACCATCTAGGTTACTTCCAGCGTGTCGAGTTGCGCAACATAAAATTCGCCACCGATACGCAGTACGCGCTCAGAACTTCCAAACCCATTTCCTCCATCAATTCTCTATCTCTCGCGTTTGAAGGGAACTTCTCGATGGCCGAAACCGTATCGTGCTTGGTGCTTCCCAACCTGACCACTCTCGTCCTTCATATCGGCAGCCAGCAGGATTGGGAGTGTCTTTCCGTGTGCGGAGCCTTTCTGTCCACTGTCCTCGTCGTTCAGCTCATCGTCGACTGCAACACCGCCACCATTGAACATTTCGCATCCTATCGCCTCTTCTCCCTTCTTCACAACGTCCATCGGATTGACCTGCGTCTTGCATCTCCCTCCGTACTCGATGCCTTTTTTACGGCGTCCTGCATCCTTCCCGAGGCTTCCGGCTCCTCGGTGGGTACAAATTGGAACGCTTGCCCGAACTTAACGCAGCTGGATCTCGGGGAGGTGAACATTGACGTCGTGAGTCAACTTGTATATATGCGCAAGCTTTCAGGCTACCGTCAAATGATGTCGCTCAGTTTGGCGTCGTTTCTTGAGTGCAGCAGGCTGACAGAGGATGATTGGTTTACCAGCCATCAGCTGCGTCGTGTTGTCTACGCCGCTGTGTAGTTACGTGGTGCCTGTGTTGTGGTTGTTGCGTTTCATATATATATTTCTGTATATATATATATCATTATTTTCTGGCCTATAAAGTCTCTGAGCTTTCCTTTACATTGCAAGCGCGCGCCTCTTTCGTCTTCCCATGACTTCCATGGCACTTGCTCCTTCCCCCGTTATCCTTCGTTCCCGCCCTATTGTCTACCATGCGACTCTTTCCAATCCTACGTTGACGTTCGTGGCTTCGCCCTGAAATTTGTTTCTCTAATGATTAACCCCTTTGTGAAGCCCGATTTCCACGCTCGCTCTCGAGCTGCTTGTGGAGATGCTGCTGCTTTGCTGTGGCTCGTATTTCGGGTCCAGGGATACTTTCTTAGACGACCGTGGCTCTGTTATGCTTGTCTGTCGGCGCTGGCGCGAAGCCGTCGTTACTTGTGGAGCCTTTTGGGCCTCATACATATTCCGACCTCTCCGGTCTCGTTTGACCTTCGACGTCTGGACTTCCCGATTCCGAGGACACCCGTTGGACGTGATAATCGTGCTCGACAAAGCCATTTTGTGGACCGCTGCAGAACCATCTCAGCTGTCTGTCCAGGATATGTTGGCAGCTCTCAGTCTTTTGCTTCCATCTTGTCGTCGCCTCACCATAGAGGCCGACGACGTGGTTGTTCTCTCCACGCTTTCCACCATGATGTCGGGACTCCCCATGCCCCGTCTGCGATATCTGGCGATGATTTGCGAGCCAACCAGCTCGTTGGTGTCGCTATCGTCCGCGTATTACCCAACCCAACTCCCCAAAGGACTTATGCACTCTCCTGTTTTCGTGCCTAGCGGACCCGGACCCGCTTTCCTCCGCCTGTCGGGGTTGGTATTGACGTGGACCCACTTCACCTACTATGCCAACGTCACTACTCTCATCCTCCAGTACTTTTCAACGGCTGTTGCACCGACTCAAGTTCAGCTACATTCTGTCCTACGCGAGGCCGTCTTGCTACGCAGGCTTTCTTTGAACGGCATTTGTTGTACAGAGCCGACGTCGGACTTAGGGCCGCTCGTTCTCGACCGCCTTGAAGAGTTCCAACTGCGTGTGGCGCAAAATCCTGCGTTGGGACATCTGGTGTCCTTGATCAGAGCTCCTTCGCTCCGGGTGTTTCACGTCTTTATTGATGGTCAGCCCGACTTGGACGTTCTGGTCCGATCCAGCTCTCTCTTCTCAGGGGTTACATCCCTTGTGTTAGATGGCGATCACGTCGGTGGTCCGTCTGTCGCCGTGTTTTTCGCGGCAATGACACAGGTTATTCATTGCGATATTCGCATGTCTGGGTTGTATTTTTTTCAGGTGCTGATAGACGGTGGAAGTGCTTTGTTTCCTTGCCTCCGATCGTTGGTCATGGCTGAGCGCAGCTTCAAGCACCTCGAACGCTTTGTCGACGGTCGTGAGGCACTATGGCTTGGGGGAACCGTCCTGGAGGATCTCCGCATTATGTACATGTACGGATGCAATCTTGAGCCTCCTCAGCTCGAATGGTTGACTGCCCGAGTCGTCAACTTGGACCTTGATCCTGGTTGGGAAAGTTTCTGGTACCATCCCGAATGACCGGTCAGTACTTCATCTACGCGTTATATTAATGATGCGCTTACTTACACGATTAGAATTGAAGTTATGCACTCTACACAGTCGTGCAATTTGCTGCTCTATAATTTATGCGTGCAGTCTTTGAATAACCCAAATTAAATTGTCCATCGCTCCGATCAAGAATGTTGTCGTACTCCGTGATGCCATCATTTGACTATCAGTGACCTTCTCCTCAACGTGACAGTCATGATACACTATAAAACCCGGATTGTCTTCTCCTGTGCGCCCGTCGCCTTCGCTATGGACGCCGTCGTATTTCCCTCCGGCTCCAAAAAAGAATGCTCAGCGTGCGCAGGACAAGGACATCCCAACCTAATGCAGTGCTCCAAGTGCCGCTTGGCTCGGTATTGCTCTTCTGAGTGCCAGACCGCCGATTGGCCCAATCATCGCGGGCTCTGCGTGGATCGCGAAACCCTGTTCGAAAAATACGCTGGGCTCGGTGTCCCCGTAGATGTCTTGCGGTTCCTCAAATGGATGGACTATTGGCGCTTGTCGGTGTTGCGATGGGCGCTGTACAGCTCGGACGTCGCGCATCAGCCGGTGGACTTTTTGGCGCAGAACTGGTGAGAAGTCCCCGTTTTTTATTCGGCTTCGTCTGCTTATACCGAACACTTTCAGTTTCGTCCTCTTGTTAGAGGCGCGCCCCCCTGGGTCTTATTTGTCCGTCAAGGCAACCTACTCTGTAAGTCGCTTCCCTGGCGCCTTTCACATATGTATTAATCCTTGTATCTACAGGCCGTCGAACACGGTATGCGGAGCGATGCTGAGATTGTTGATCAGCTCCGCGTCTTCCCCGTCGTTGGTCACAGAGACCGCTTGATCAGCGACTTCAGGAGTGCTACGCCAACAAACACCAAGGTTAGGATGATTGTTATGACCGACTCTTGTTACACCGTGGAGTCGGCGGATTTGAGCGCTCTATTCGTCCATGGTCAGAATGGGCTGTTTTCTTGTAGAGAGGATGCTCAATGTCGGTCCTTGTCTACGGCCATGAAATGGACCTATATGGACAGGTTTGCTCATTGCATAAAAATCGGCAGATGTATGTGTTTAAATTCTTGTCTATCGTGTTTTGCCTATTGACCCATCGCTAGCCAAGGAATGTCTGCTGCGCCTGGACGTTGCCATTGGGCATATCGAGTCTATATATGATCTTGTATGATCTATAGTCCTCGTCGTGTTTAGATTCGGGAACGTTTGAACAATGTTGATTCCTCGACGCTTTCCGCATGAACCCCATCAATTCAATTATTTATGATACCCCGTTGCCCTAACATCGGAAGGGCGCGCTGGAGGAGCGGGTGCTCAACTGGCTCCACGACATTGATGATGAAACAGGCACTGTTGTGGGGTGCGGTCATGCTTGAGCCGTGGTCTCCCGTCGGTTGCATGTTCACCGGTGTGCCCGCTCGAGGTAAAACGAAAAACAAATGGATGGGGAATGCACGCGAGCGTATTCGCGTTTCAGATGTAACTTCTAATGATCATTAGTCCATCTGGCCAGCCAGCCACCATTCCGCAAAGATCTCTTGCGCACGAGCTTTATGCACCCGAAATTGGGTCGGACATTTGATGTCCTCGTGCGTTGCCATTAATTCACTATATAGATCCCCGCAAGCTTCTTTGTTGTGCGAAGCATGCGTGGTGATAGGAATTATTTGGCTGTTCGGGTGAATGCCAAGCCTCCGGCTCGAATCGGGACGATCTCAACGCGGTTATGCTGTAACCATTTCAAATTTGCCCGCCTGTGCATACATTGCGGGTATACATGCTTTCCCGTATCTCTGCTCACAGACAGGGGTTGCCGGGATAGATCCGGTGCGTTTGAAGATCTATCGATACGATCAGTCACATCAAAGATGCGACATTTGCGTTTATCCGTCAATCAAATTGTCGTCTTCACTTGGTTCCCCCCTCCCAAAGTCCCCTGACCGTTGTTTATCGCGAGCACCTCAGCCTCCAGTGCTATAAGGTGCGGCGCCCTTTGTTCAGTACGCTGATGTACCGATCACTTGCACAGTGTTCGCCTTATCCTTTATCTGTGCTCCAATATCCGCGTTGGTCGTTTACCGGTGCGCAACTCAGCTCATCGCCTCTGACCCATGCTTAGGTTATGAACAGAATTGGAGACGTTGTCACTTCGCCTCTAGCCCAAGCTGTTAAGCTTACATCTTTGGATCCCGTTCGACTTTCCTTGTGGTCTCGTGTGATCCGGCTTGTGTAGCGGTGTGCCACATTGCTCTCTTCTTGTATGCGTTTGCTAAATGTCGTTTCAGAACCACTTGTGCTTGGCGTGCCAGCTACGCCATGCCGCCCATATTCACGGGCGACGAAAATCTGGACCACATATTTCAGCTGGTGATCAACGATGCTTGCGATCTCATGAAGCCATACGTTCTCTCCGATTACCTCGCCCTTCGCAGCGCTCTGCGTCTGTGCTGTCCGCAAATGAAAGATCTGGTCGATTCTCACGCCCCCTTCTGGAACCGATTCATTTTCTCGCCTCGCACTACAGTCCTTGCTTTCACCGATGTCCGCGTGCGGTCTCAGGGTCTGCCTCTCGATATTACTCTGCGCGTTACTCGCGACTCCGGTCTCGACCTCGGTTGCTCTTCCATCCTCGACAACACCGTCGAACGGTTCATGGCGCGCGCTTACGGAGACTTGTCGTCTCTGTTCCCTTTGTGTCGCGAACTTATACTGGAAGCCGCTTCTGTACCGGTGTTGGAGATCATGCTCCAAGTCTTGTCTCCAATGCACACCAACTCTTTGCGCACCTTTGTGCTCGTATATCCGGATCCGATCACTGGATCGGTGGTCCCCTCTTGCGTGTCAGACTTCGTTTTTGACGAACGTGACGAACCCTCTTTCCCTCCCTTCACCACGTTGACTGTATCCCGAATCAATCAACCGGTCATTCTGGCGTACCATACCTCGTCTCGTGCCTCGCACGCCTCCATCCGGCAGCCATTTAGCGTCCCTCTTCATTGGTCCAGATTCTCTCACCTGTTAGGGGGGTCGTTCGCACTGTCTACGCTGTCAAGTGTATAATCGGTTATACTCGAGGTCCACTGGGAGTGACGTTATCCGAGTGTTTCCCGATTGGTTCGTACTTCCAACTGCACGAAGGTTCTTCTGAGAATACTGCTAGTTGCGCAAGATTCCTAAAAAGGAAGGCGGAGGGGTAGGTTGGTAGAGGATCAGAAAAGGCTCGTAAACTTGGATTACGAGACTTGTCAAAGGCGAGGGTAGAAGAACTGGCAGCGAGGGGCTACTGGTTCAAGCGTAGGCGAAGACGAAGGACTTGAGACGAGAACGGGGGTGAAGGGTGACACAGTAAACGGTTCTACTGGTCGAGAAACGAAGCTTGGGGCAGGATTATCTTGCAGATTAAACCCCCAAGGCCACCTACAGTTATTCAGTGGCGAACTACGGGCGAGTGTCCACGCGACACTAGCTTAGTTAGACGTAAGAGCCGGCAAGCAAACCGTTTACTTGAGAGCTCCAGAAAGCGGCGGCGAAGGCAGCAGCGGTGGCGGCGGCGTAGAGCAGCAGCGGTGGCGGCGGCGTAAGCAGCAGCAGTGGCAACAAGACGTTAGGCACCAGATGACGGCCAAGTCACAGGCGGAACGGGTGGTGAAGGCGCAGCCTCGAACTGCCCAGCACGCGTCGTTAATCGAAGGACAAGCCTCTGCGGAGCACCCGGTCCGAGCAAGCAAGTCAGAAAGCGAAGGCCTCTACGCAGCACTAGGTGCGCAGCAAGCAATTCGCAGAACGTAGGCCTCTACGCAGCACAATGTGCGCAGCAAGCAAGGTGAACGAAAAATGGGTAGATGATTCGCTGCCTACTAGGTACATTCGGCTGTCTATATATACTAATTCCGCAGTCCGTCACGCGTGATGTTACGAAGGCGTGACCCCATTGTCCTACGTCATGCGCAGTCGATGACGTCACGTCCGCAGTTGATGCCATCATTTCCGCAGCCATTGTTCTTTCTTTGGGGTTCGGCTTTCCCCAAAGAATCGGATTGCGCAATCGCTTCTCCCCAAAGTCCATTGCGTAGTGGTTTTTCATGATATTGCTCACTTCTGGGGCTAGGGGTTGGCGAGCCATCAGATTGGTCCTGGCTGCAAACACTTTTGCGCCATGACATCCGCGGGGAACGAATATCTGAGCCGTCCTCGGCTCCAAAATACTCCAATACTGGTGGCGAGCCTTCAAACTATAGGCCCGGGAGTGAGACATCCTGTGGTGTCTCGGATGTGTTCATCCACTGGAGTTGGGGGAAGTAATCAAACTGAGGGGCAAGGAAGACAGGAGGGGGTAGGGGCTGCTGTATGGGTCGGCGTCGGCTCCAGGCTACCTCTTGGGCTAGCTGCATCCTTTCCAGAGACGAGAGGCCGGGGTTTGCGCATGCGAATGCGTCGTGCGACCCCTGAGGTTGCTCAACGGGCCCTGGAAAGTTGAGAAGCGGGTGCGAGACTGCGAGGATGGTGGTAAGGTGGTCATGATGCTCGTTAATGCGTAGCAGGATATGGGTATCCGTGCTACTCAATTTGGAGTCGATTTCCCAGCGCCCGCTGAGATCTCCAAAAACCCGTAATATGCTGCCTCGGCGGAGCATGGAGGCTGGAGAGTTGGTTACTGTAAAGTACATCGCCTGGTTGTCCAGGGGTCGCGCCTCAATTCGTGTTCGAATGGGTCGTTGCTCTTGGTCGGTTGTGTATACTCGAGAGTGCGGTGCGAGCTTCACAGGGCGATATGGGCTGACATATTGATATTGATGAAAGCTCCCTGGTGTCAGCATGCGAGGTGCCGCAGGGAGGAATTCGATAGCGCTGTAGGTCTGCAAGTTTGCAGCCGTTAGCGGGAATGGTGCTGGTTTCAGAGCTTGGGCGGTGGGCCTCGAATGGAACTGTTCGTCCAGGGGCTGAAGCACGGGGGCCGGAAGGTTAATCGAGTCATATGGGAGCTCAGGGGTCCCGGTGCGAGACCACTGAGCAGGCCTCAAAGTTGGAGACATGCAGAGTGAA
The DNA here is from genome assembly GCA_029203975.1 of Mycena vitilis. NCBI lineage: Eukaryota > Fungi > Basidiomycota > Agaricomycetes > Agaricales > Mycenaceae > Mycena > Mycena vitilis. Next base: position 215,140 of record JARGYF010000081.1, read on the forward strand.
GGCGACGGGTGAGCCAGCGGTGGGGAAGGGCTGCGATGCATGTGGTTATGCTTACCGCAATGTGAAGTCACATGTTGCGCAGCTGCTCGCGGGACCGGTCTGTCCGGACTTCGGCCGATTAATGATCCGAAGTCAATTATTTTTCAAATTTTTGGCAGGACGGGATTTGAAGCCCTTTGCCAAAATTACGGCATGCCCCGGATGCAATAGCACTGGTTGCTATAGCAACCTCGGAGGCTATAGTGTTTATCCCCATAAGGTGTTTTTCCTTGCGGGGATGCGGAGTTCTTGATTGGCGGTCGCCGTCGACTTGTCGACTTGCTATTTGGGGGTGCGGGGGCTATAGGGACTAGAAGCCGAGGCCGCAGCTTGGCTTCCAGAAATTAGCCGGGGGCCCAGCCTCGCAAATTCCTTTTTAATGCGTGGCCTGTTGGCAGAAGAAAATTCCGCCCGAAACGGTTGGTGGTTTCTGGTAGCACCGAATAATCACAAGTTCTTGGGGGACGTGACCAAAAAAACTGCGAGTGTTCGACGAACTTCAAAAGAATGTGTGGGGGCAAATCCGATGGCCTAGTTCCCGTTCCAAGTCGGCGCCCCTCCTTTACCCAGTCGAGCTGCGGCTTGGAAGGCATGCAGATGTTCGTGTAGAGTCCGGTCGAGGGTGGGGCTGTAAAAAAATGTTAGTATGTGGTAGGCACAAAGGAGTCTTTCAGAAGATTTAGAAGTGCGGGTTTCACTCCAGAGTCACTGAAAGAAACCAGTGTGATTCGGAAACGGTAGGTACAGTAGTATACAAGTAAAGATGGCGTAGATCGAGAGTTCGTTGGAAGGAATAGCTAGAGAGGCCGTTATACAAGTCAAGAAAGAATACACAAGTATGTGCAGGGAGAGTACGGAGAGCAGGAAAGGGGCGGGCGGTTAGATACAGTGTCGGTTTAGTCAGAAAAAAAAAAAAACAAAGGTTGAAACCGTTCTGGGAGCAGGCAGGGGAAAGGGGTGTCGCCGGGCGACGAAGTCCATGGGTTTCTCCAGAGGGAGAGGGACCCGAGCAAACGGAAGTACTGTAAGTGCGGGGCAGGGCACGAAGTGTTCGGGGCGAGACCAAAAAGAAATGTCGCTGATGCGACGAAGTCCATGGGTTTCTCCAGAGGGAGAGGGACCCGAGCGAGCGGAAGCAGGGTGGTAGCGGCAGGTGCCAACAAGTACACAATAGAAGTCAAGGGCGTCGACGGCGGAGGGCGGGGCCAGATAGATGTACAGCAGGGAAAAGAAATGGTCCGTGCGGGGGCCTAGACAGCATCGTTCCAGGTCCAGTCTTTAGTGAGGCGCGTTCCCGCCCCCGACTTCTCCTGCCGGCGGGAGTTAGCGGTGAGGGAAGGGACAGTTGAGGAAGCCAGGGAGGAGCGGTGTTGGCGACGCACCACGCAAGTGCCAGTGGCGGCGCCGGGCTTATAGTAAGTATCGTTGGTGTCCAGCAGACCACCGTACAGGAAGTGTGTCACCACCGCGGGTTCCTGAAACCGAAGACGCAGGATACCCTCGATCGCCTCGATCACAGCGAAATGGCCGGCTTCTAGAAATTGATAGTAGATTAGCCGGAGGAGTGCGTATTCGTGGCCAAAAAGGTAAGGGGGTGGGATGTGGGCAAGGTTGTGAAGTTGAGTAAGGTCGTACCGCCAGCGCCGAGTCCTGCACAAGGTCGCGGCGCTTCGGATGAAGTCGATGACGCAGGCGCGCAACTCGACAAAGAAAGCAATAAGGTCGAAGCGGGGCATAGAGAGAAGGCGCAGGGCGAGGCGGTACATAGCGCGGCGCATCATTGCGTCCGCGCTAAGTAAACGGAATCGCGTACCATCCTCAGAAATAGCAATCCCGTAATCATCCCGGACGCGACGAGTTCCATCCTCGCACTTCACAGTGACCAAGTCCAGGCATTGTTCGACCGCGCGTTCCTGTGTCAACGGTGTTATTCCTGAGCCTCCCCATTCAAGGTACGCACGTACCCGGTCATCATGCAGTTTCTCCTCGTCGAAGTCGGCCCCGTGTCGATAAGTGTCAATGTTAATCTTCTCCCCCCGCTCCATGGCGCTAATGTCGAGGAGCTCCAGGGCGCGAGTGGCAATGGTGGCGCCTCGCATCAGAGAGACAATGGTGTCGACGTTTTCTGACGCCTCGAGCTCCAAAATCGCCTCGTCTTGTTGACGCGCAATCGCCTGCATGCGCACCCAGTCCAGCGTGCGTTCGTTTGGGTCTACGGCGGGGCTAGGGGAATGCTGAATGTACTTCAGTTCGCTCCGTAGTTCGGCCTCGTCTACAACTACGGGTGGTTGAGAGGACCGATGCCGCTGGAAGGGGGTGTTGCCGCTGTCCGAAACGATCGGGGAAACACCCGCGAAGTAGTCGCTGTCAACCTCCTGCAAGAACCGGAAATCGTCTGAGTCGGAGCTCACGTCTGTGAGGGGCGGGATGTCGTCTGAGGCGTAGCTGTAGGTTCCCGGCAGGCGGAGTGGTGGCCGGCGTCGCTCAACCACGGGAGTGGCGAGAGGTCTTGGGGAGCGTGGATCGAGCAACGGCCCCAGCCGCGGTGTCGAAGGTGGGGCGCAGGCGAAGTGATCGGTGAGCTCGTCCCCCTCGTCTTCGGCAATGGGCGACAGGCAAGGGGAACGTCCGAGGGTTAAGTCGCGAGTGAAAGGAGTAGACGGACGGGAAAGCTTCTCGTTGGGGTGGGCGCAGAGAGAAGGCGAAAGTGGAGGCGAGGTGCCCAAAGCCGCGTGAATCGCCTGCAACAGAAGGTATGAGTCGGAGTTATGTGATCCGTTGATCGGGTCCCATACCTCCGACTCGCTGCACTCTCCGTCTTCCGAGCCCAAGTCTCCTCCGACTCGTCCGTTGGCGCGCAGGCCCTTGTCCGTGCGACGGGGCTGGACTCCAACCAATTCTTCCTGGGCTGGGGTAAGGCTGGGCGGCATGTATTCGTCGTCGGTGTCGCCGTCGGCATCCTCGTTGCTACTGGGGGTGCTCGCCTCGGCCCTGGCTCGGGTTTCAGCCTCGTCGGATGTCTGGAAAAGGCTGTATACGCACAGTGGCGGGTCGGGTATCACCAACTTCTTGGCGAGTGCCCGCCGCAACTCTTCGTATTGGGCCTTTTCAGCGCGTACGTTAGAGGTGGGCCATTGCTGGGGCGGATTTTCACGCACCGCCATTTCTGCCCCGTCAAGGCAGCGGCGTGTCTTGCGAGGCGGCGCCTCCTCCATACTCACGTCGCTATTGACGCGCTTTGGGTTTGGGGCGAGCCGCTCTGGTCTTGCCTCGAACATGCGGCGCGGGAGCCCAGGTGTGCCCGGACGCGACGCAGCGGGATGCGTGAGGTTCGAAGCGGCGGGGAGCAGCAGGACATCGTGTCCCGTGTCGCCGTCAATAAGTCCGGGGTCAATGAGCGGTGATTTCACGGGTTTTGGTGCCGTGCCCGGCGGGTAGGTCAGGAAACGGTATGGTTCAGCCTCCACGGTCGAAGGGCGACGGGGTGTGGGGCGATGGGCAGGCGCGCGCGTGAGCTCAAGGGAAAGGGGGGATGGAAAAGCAATAGGAAGCTGCGAGTTGACTGTCGACGCAGGCGGCAAGGGTGTGCGCGCCGAGACGGGCAGCGGGCTGGGCATGGGTGAGTCCACGCGCTCCACCTGTCGGGCGATGCTGAGCCTAAACTTCCCCGGACGCCTCTGCAGCCCTACCTCCTTGTGAACCGAGGGCCCGTACGTCGTCAGCTCCGACTGGACTTGCTCTGCAGACGGGTAGGGTACTTCTAGGTCCCAGGGCTTGTCAGCGGTGGGGGCGAGGTAGAGATGCGCGACCACATGGCCGTTGCGCATACCTGGTTCTCCGGTTGCGGGGTTATGCACGAGCATTCGGGCGTTGAGGAAGATAGCGTGCTGCACCTCTTGTCCGTTCGGACGCGTCTCGTTGCCGGTGAAAAGGGTCTGTGGCGCGACTACCGAGCCGGGGCGAACGGTAAGCTCGTTTCCTTTTCGGTGTTGCACCCACTGAGAGTCAGCAGCGGCACGGACGCGACTGTGCGCCGTACCTCCGTGGGGTTGGTGGTCGACGGCACCGAAGTAGTGCGTCCGTTCGCGACTAAGAACGTCACACGGAAGAGAGGCGAGGGGAACAGGGTGAGCGGGAAGGGGGCAGCGCGTCGGGGCTGCGAGGCGAGCTCTTCGAGGGAGAGCTTTCTTGGGCAAGGCGGAAGTGCTGGTCGAGTTGGTGGTGGAGGCGGGGCGAGGGCAAGAAGGGGAGGAGAGGGGGTGAAAGAAATTGGGCATCGATCCTTTAAGGCAAGTGGCTTCGAATTCGGTGGGGTTTTCAAAAGGTTCAATCGGGGCTAATAGGTAAGGTGTGTCGTTTCCCGCCCTTCTTTTGTACCTCACCGTGCCGCATTCGTCGGCCATTCCCTTATTCGGTGGCTCCACCTGGAACTCGCTATTTTCCCCAGAAAAACGGGCTCCCGTTCCCCAGAACAGAAAAACGCCAGCAAAAAGCAAGCAGAGCATGGTCGAGAGCCGTCTCGACCCCGTACTCCGCAAATCTCTGGCTGCAAAACTTCCAGCAGCCTTCGCTGCGCGGCGCAGCAGCGGTGGGGCCTCGTTCGGCTCGCTGGTTTTCGAAGGAGCGGCGGGAGGCTCATGCTCGAAAGCTAGTAGGTTGCTAGACGGCGCTTCGGGTTCCACAGGCTTGGGGTATGGGATGGAGTTGTATGGGATTGCAAGGAGTTCGTAACGTGGGAGACGCGTGTCGCGGTCTTTGAACACCAAGTACGTCCCCTCGTCCCGCTCGTCGATAGTTACCAAATTTCCCCGTTGCCAGGGACGACCTAGAAGGAGCTCGAACGGAGCCTGGTGAGATACCCAGACGTCCGTGCTAGTCAGAACTCCCCCACAATTTAGCTCGACATCCTGTATGTATCCGCGGAGCTGCCCACGGCCTCCATTGGCATCACTCATGTTAGTAGTGCAAGACATATCCACCGGCCGCTGGATGCGCAACGCAGCAATGTCGGCGCGGACAACGTCTAATTGAGATCCAGTGTCCACGATTGCTGAAATCTTCCTGCCGGCCGACTCGACATCTATCTTGATCAAGATTCCATCGGTTCGTGGCCAGTTCCAGTGAGCGACAAGTGGGTTATCCTGCGATCGACCGAGCAAGACAGCCTTGACGTTTTTCAAGCGAATAGTGTCCATAATCCCGGCGCGGATGTCTTTCGATGCGACGAACGCTTCGCGCACAGTCATTGGAAGCGTCAGGTCTAGTATCCGTTCGATTATGTTTGGGATGTGTACTGTAGCCTGAATTTCAGAGTGCCTACCTGGATTCTTAGTCTCCGATGGGCTCGTGCAAACGCTGAGTGTCGTTCTGAAGATCCTTAAAAGGTTCTCGCCGTTTCCGGGTAAGTCCTTTTTCGGGTTCCAGCTTCTCCGTTTCAGGCATGTCGACGTCGGTGCGTGGCACGCGGGCGTCGACAGGCGTCAATTCGGGTAGTAAGTCGCGGACTTGTGGAGGTGGAGTCTCGGGAGGTTTTCGCGCAGCAATCCCGTTGGGGTTGACAATCTCCTTTGGGGTTGATGACCTCATTGGTCTAGGCGCGGCCTTTGCCGGGTCTCGCCGCGGCATCATAACCCCGTCAAAGATTTCTTTCCGGGCCGCGCGTGTCCCGGCACTGTCCGCTCCGCGGCATTCACCATTCCGTCCTCGTCCGGCTCGGGTGGGAACGGGAGTTGTGGTACCGTAAGGTACACCTCTCCTTCTCCGAGGCTTTCAGCCTCTACGTCACTGTGAGTGACGTACCAGTTCGCGTCAAGCGTGCGTTCGTCATTTCCACTGCCGATCTCAAGCTCGGATTCCGCTGACGCCTCGGCCTGCTCTTCCAGGTAGTCCTCGGGGTCCTCGTCGTCTGTGGCAATGTCGTAAGTAGGGTATACCGGCTGCTGCGAGGTAAACATGTAGGTGGCCGGTGCGTCTTCCTCCTCATCATCTTCCGAGGCGATATCATAAGTAGGATAAACCGGCTCCTTCTTGGATGTCGCAAACATTACCCGAGGGGCGGCTATTCTGCGCGCGGCCTGTACAAGTGTTTCGTTGGGCCCGCGTCGAATTAAGCTGCCGTCCTTCATTCGAACCCGTCGAGTTTCCTCGTCAATGCTTAACACATCTTTGCCCATTAGGTCTCGAATCTCGGGGCAGTCGCCAATGCGGTGGCCATCGATTCCACACCCAAAGCATCCAGTGGGTACAGGGATATTATTAGGGTACGTGGCAAGTCCCGCGGGGTTACTAGTGCCACCGGTGGCTGGTCCCTTCGCTCTGGGAGGCCCTCGAGCACCCGAGTCCGTCCAAGGCTGCGTGAGGCGGGGTGGCTGAACACACTTGGCCGCGATACCCGTACTATCCAGTGTAAGCACTTTATAGTATACAGGGGCATATTCGGGGTCTGCAATCGACATCTTGTTAAGCTGGCGAATCATGCTGGTAACTTCCTCGGCGGTGCCAGTAGTCTGCAGGGTACGAGTCTTAGACGTACCTGGCGCAGACGTGGAGGTCTTCTTCGGCTTCTTCTTCTTTTCCTTCTCTTTGTCTTTCTTGGCGCGAAGCTTGGCACGATGCTTCTGACGGTACGTCTCGTAATCAGAGTCATCACTGTCATCTGACTCGTCCTCGGATCCCGCGTCGGTGGTGCCGCTGTCAAGATCAATGCCGTAGTCCGCGGCGTTAACGACCATGGCCTCGGCGCGGTTCCTGCGGAAGTACCACTCAGCGGCTTCGTTGATTTCGCGCACGGAGTACTGGTTGCGCATATTGCGCCCTGGGTTCAGCTGATTGATGCGCTGCTCCAGAGTACGCCGCAAGTCTTGTTCGACACCTAACCAGAAATAAACATCATAGTTAACTCTGGTGATGTGCCCCTGCTGGACGAGAGCTCCAGCCATGGTCTTGTACTTGCGGTAGTAGCCCTTCCACTGTGACAAGTTGTGGAACGGTCGGCTCTGTGTCTTCAAAGTATACCTAGCCACATCGCTGGGCTTGTACTTGGAGTTGGCTCGGTCTGCGTCATAGCTGAGGAGAATCTCCCTACGCAATTTAAGCCAACTCTTCTTCTGGTAGTACTTCGAGGCGCGAATAAATCCCTGTACGTCAGTAGAACAATAATCAAGAATAAGCTTACACTGGTCGGTGGGGTCGGTCACATTGAACTTGGTGATGAGTCGATCATAATGCGCAATGAAGTACTTGACTTCAGAGTGATGGCCGCGGAAAGTCTTGGGAGCATCCTTGCTACCGCGCAAAGGCATGTCCAAAATTGTGCGGGTCGAACCGCTCCCAAAGAGGGGCACAGCACTCTTCATACGCGGGGGACGAAGCTGAGAGTCTGATGACATATAGTCACTCTCGTCGTCCGATTCTGAAGAACTGTCAGAATCCAGGTATTCCAGATCAGTCTCATCCAGCAAGTCCGCGGATGTCCGCGGAGGACGGGATGTCCGCGGGGAGCGAAATGACGAAAGCTCTGGAAAGGGGAGGTTAGAGCGGCGCTCTGGGTTTACGAACTGAATCGTAGGGGGTGCGGAGCTTCCGGACTGAGCTGGACGTCCAAAATCGGAAGTGAGAGGTGGAGGCGCTTGCGCATCCCCAAGCTGGCTTGTCGAGGCTTGGGGCATAGTCGCGTCCACTAGGATGGTGTCGGGGTTAAGGTGCATGGTCGATAGTGAGGTGGGGTAAGGCGTAGGTAGACTTCAATAGATCGTAAAGCAGTTGGAAGTAAATTCCCCCCTGCGGTGGTCACCAATGATGTCAAGTGTATAATCGGTTATACTCGAGGTCCACTGGGAGTGACGTTATCCGAGTGTTTCCCGATTGGTTCGTACTTCCAACTGCACGAGGGTTCTTCTGAGAATACTGCTAGTTGCGCAAGATTCCCAAAAAGGAAGGCGGAGGGGTAGGCTGGTAGAAGATCAGAAAAGGCTCGTAAACTTGAATTACGAGACTTGTCAAAGGCGAGGGTAGAAGAACTGGCAGCGAGGGGCTACTGGTTCAAGCGTAGGCGAAGACGAAGGACTTGAGACGAGAACGGGGGTGAAGGGTGACACAGTAAACGGTTCTACTGGTCGAGAAACGAAGCTTGGGGCAGGATTATCTTGCAGATTAAACCCCCAAGGCCACCTACAGTTATTCAGTGGCGAACTACGGGCGAGTGTCCACGCGACACTAGCTTAGTTAGACGTAAGAGCCGGCAAGCAAACCGTTTACTTGAGAGCTCCAGAAAGCGGCGGCGAAGGCAGCAGCGGTGGCGGCGGCGTAGAGCAGCAGCGGTGGCGGCGGCGTAAGCAGCAGCAGTGGCAACAAGACGTTAGGCACCAGATGACGGCCAAGTCACAGGCGGAACGGGTGGTGAAGGCGCAGCCTCGAACTGCCCAACACGCGTCGTTAATCGAAGGACAAGCCTCTGCGGAGCACCCGGTCCGAGCAAGCAAGTCAGAAAGCGAAGGCCTCTACGCAGCACTAGGTGCGCAGCAAGCAATTCGCAGAACGTAGGCCTCTACGCAGCACAATGTGCGCAGCAAGCAAGGTGAACGAAAAATGGGTAGATGATTCGCTTCCTACTAGGTACATTCGGCTGTCTATATATACTAATTCCGCAGTCCGTCACGCGTGATGTTACGAAGGCGTGACCCCATTGTCCTACGTCATGCGCAGTCGATGACGTCACGTCCGCAGTTGATGCCATCATTTCCGCAGCCATTGTTCTTTCTTTGGGGTTCGGCTTTCCCAAAAGAATCGGATTGCGCAATCGCTTCTCCCCAAAGTCCATTGCGTAGTGGTTTTTCATGATATTGCTCACTTCTGGGGCTAGGGGTTGGCGAGCCATCAGATTGGTCCTGGCTGCAAACACTTTTGCGCCATGACAGCGGGTTATTACCTGTGCGATAACCCGGACCCCTTAACTTTGCATTCATGTGGAACACTCCTTGATGGGCAGGTACACTCCTAGGCACCCATCGACCCCTGGACTTCTCATACTAGGAGTATACAACCCTTTATGCCAGGAGTGGCTGCCTCCTAGGAGGACAGGAGGACAGGTCCCTGACTTTCTCTATTATGACTCCTTACTCGGCGCCCCTGTATTAACCCTTTATGACAGGGTCACACTTGTTCCTGTGATCGGACTCCTATACGATACAGTATATAACTCGCAGTAGAATCTCCATGTACAGTAGATTCTATCTCGTCTATTCTCCGGCCTTGCTTTGGCCTTGACTGGACTTGTGTGGGACTTGAGCTGGGCTCGCTTCAGTCTATCTCGTTGCCTTGGGTTCTGCTTTGCGGTGTCTCTGGTTCTGACTGGCAAACCCCTGGCTCCTATCCTCGACTCCTCGATCCTCGATGAACGATTGGTGATCACGGCCTTAGCGCTTAGTGGTTCAATGTCGGAACAACCTTCACTCGCCAAATGCCAGGACCCTTTGCGGTGCGACCGCAAGGGCCTGACGGGCTACGAAGCTCATACCAACATCTGCCACCAATCTCTGTTGGCCTACCACACTCGTGTCATGGGCTCCGAGTCGGGAGTGTCCGCATACGCTCCTTCGGACACACCCTGTAGACGGTTCTCCGTTGCACGACTCCCCGGAACCCCCCTGCGATAACCCGGCCACTGGCAGCATCTCGGGCCCCCTTATGCCCGGGTTATCGGAGTGTGACATGCTGGTCACACTCCGGAATATTCTTCCCACGGTTCGATTTCGGGTTCAACCTCGGCAGAACACCTACAGTCGGTCACGCACCATCGGGTGGTGACGTATTCCTCCTCCAACACCTGCGCTGGGACACCGGTTATGTTGCGGTCAGGCTGACCTAAGCGCCGTCGCTGACACTCTACATGCAGAACAATGCCGGGATACACCATAAAGGAATACACAATCAATACACAGCATGGAAAATGAGCTTTGATAAGCTCAGCCCGTCGGCTGTAATGTTCTTGCAACTTTGCTCACTTCTGCATTGGGATGGAATTACAGAGGATATGTTCAAGAGAGCTGCAAGCTACCAACTCCGTTATCAGCATCCAGAGAGGGAAAAAGCTCAGGAATTTCTCTCCCAGTTTCTGGGTCCAGATAGAGGATGGGACCCGCTTCGATTTATGGCAGTCACAAACGAAATCAGAGGATATTCTTTGATGACTTTTGACTCTCAGCGGAAAATATTCTCGATCCACCCATTAGTGCATGATTGGACCCGAACCACACTTCTAGATCAACCATCATATTATTCCGTCGTGGGCGCTATTGTATGCATGTCCACTTGCCAAATGACAAGCAGAGATACACTGCTAGTACTGCTTCCACATGTTGATTCTTTGATGCTCGTTGATCAGCCATATGCACAAAATCTTTATCCAGAGTTTGGAAGAATCTATTGGTCTGCAGGCCGGTATGAAGATGCCAAACGGCTTCAGATAACTGTTATGGAAAAGCGGAAGATGCTGCTTGGTGACGGCCATAAAGGCACCTTAGATGCAATGCATGATCTGGTAGTCACCTACCGAAGTCTTCATCTACACAAACAGGTAGTGGAGCTTCAAGTTGTGATATTTGAGAACTTTAGGACACTTCTTGGTCAGGACCATCCAGAGGTCCTGCAAGCAATGGGTAATCTTGCAGACACATATTGGATTCTTGGTCAATACAAACATGCAGCGGAGCTTCAATCTACCCTGCTCGCAAAGCGGAAGGACATCCTTGGAGACGACCATCTGGATACTCTGCATGCAATGCAACTTCTAGCACGCACATACCGGATACTTTCTGAATACAAGCAAGCACACAGACTTCAAGTTGTGGTGCTTGAAAAGTATAAAAGACTGCTTCATCAGGACCATCCAGGCATTCTGTGTGCAATGAGCAGCCTTGCAGGCATATACCGAGATCTTCGTCAGTACAAACAGGCAGAGGAACTTCAAGTCACTGTTCTCTGGAAAAACAAAACTCTTTTGGGTGATGACCACCCGGACACGTTAGGAGCAATGAGTAGTCTTGCACACACATACTACTGTCTTCATCAGTACGAACAAGCAGAGGAACTTCAGACCTTTGTGCTAGAAAAGCGGACACCTGAGGCCAGGTTTGGTGATTACAAGTCATTGATGATCAATCTCAAAGATATGGAATGTCTGGCTCTCACATACTGGGGTCTTTGTCAGTACAAACGGGCAGGGGAACTGCTGGTTACGGTGTTCAAGAAACGGATGTCCCTCTTGGGTGACGAACATCCAGAGACTCAGAAAGTAATGGAGTACCTTGCAGCCATACATGAAAAGCTTCACCAGTACAATCGGGCAGCGGCACTTAGAGCTGTAATCTTGGACAAGAAGAGAAAGAGCCTGGGCGATAACCATGGGGATACTCTACAAGCCATGCAAGATCTGGCACACACATACCTTTCTCTGGGTCAGTATAAACAGGCAGAAAGATGGCTAGTTGTGGCGGTGGAAAAGCAGAGAAGGCTTTTGGGCGTTGACCATACCAGCACTCTAATATCAATGTCTCAGCTGGCAAATGCTTATTACAACCTGCATGATTTCAAGAAGGCAGAAGAACTCGGAGCGCCTGCGTTAGAAAAATGGAAGGAGAATTTTGGTGCAGACCATCCATGCACTCTGGTCGTGATGCAGAATCTGGCACAAACATATCAACAGCTTCATAAGTTCAAAGAAGCGGAAAGCCTTGACGTCATTTTGCTTGAAAAGAGGAGAGCACTTCTGGGTGATGATCATCTGGACACTTTGAGTGCAATGCATGACATGGCAGCAACATATTTTTGGCTCGGATTATACAAACAGGCTGAGGAGCTTCAAGTTGAGGAGGTAGAAAGACGGAGTACTTTACTTGGCTGTGATCATCCGGACACCTTGCGCACTATCCAAGATCTTGCACTTACATATCGTAAATTAGGCAAGGTAGCAGAGGCAATGAACCTGGCGAGTCTCCAAAGAGCTGATTAAAACATCAAAGAGATTCTGGCCGGAAGCAATGGGAGGACCAGTCCAACCTACAGCTATATTCACACACTTGATATGTAACACACTTCTTTGTCTCCCTCCCCTACTGTATATTAGAATATGACCAGTGAACCATGGAAATGCAACCCGGCAAGTCGGTTTGTGACAGAATTTTCCGTCGTAGACAAGCCGAATGAGAGGTAGCAAACTCCCGAGGCACAATGTGGAGCTCAACCAAGGCAAGCTCAATGGACTTTACAGCTGTTTCCGAAAACATTGAGACACATCAATTTTTTCTGTTGCTCAACTTTTTTTTTTTGGAGTGATATGGATTACCTGTTTGGGCCAGCCGAGGGTAGCCGGCACCAGCCGAAGCTGACAGAGCCGGGAGGACGGCAATTCATCTTCCTACAAGATGTTCAACAGGACAGTGTGAAGGACACCCAAGCTCACTCGCAAGCCAAGTCACCACTCTCAGTGTGCTTTGCTGGACTTTTCAATTTCCTCGCAGCTTTACAGGATTTTGGCGACAAGGCCTGGACTGGGCCCGGGGCCGGCCGTTGAGCCGAGCCCAATTAGGGAATCCTTATCACTCGAGCAAAAAGTTGAGCAGCGGGAAAAAAAACTATGCCTCTCATTGTTTTCGGAACCAGGTTACTCTAAGTAGGCTTGGTGATGCACATCATTTCAGCGCTGCTGCTCCGAGTCGTAACTGTCCAAAATGTGTGATATGGTTCAAGTATGGTGCTCTTCACTTAGTCACCACTACTTTGTGACACCGGGTATTCCGCCTTCAGAAAAAAACGGATTTCTTATTCCTCTTGCCAAAACGCTCAGTTTAACAAGAGGAATCTTTTGTCAAGAGGGATTTTTATTAGCGTCAAAATTGAGGGAGTTATTCTTTTGTGGAGGGCCAAATTGGGACTGATCAGCCAATCACGGCCTCCACCTGCGAACAGTGACTGCTCCCACCTCACAAATACCTTGAATTTGTGCCTTTTCATAGAGATATGGTTTTGAAAGGCTTCCGGTCGAGTTTCAACAGCTGGAAATTGCCTGGAATGCAGACTTCTGCGCGGTCAAATCCAGTCAGTCACAGCCAACAAAAATATTTCACATCTGGTTTAACAGTGACTAGTACAACATCTACATGGCCAACCCCCTGGAGCTTGCCCGGGAGGCGCACCGAAAAAAAAATTGCCCGCCGCCAATTTGGGACTAGTTCAACTTAGGCGGTGACTAAGTGACGGGCACCATAGTATTGATCTGCCACCGCCGAGGGTTGTTGCAATGATTTCCCCTCAACCTCAGATGATCGGCACCCCAAAGAACAGCCACTAGAGACTCTAGAGAGGGGTTGAACTTTGCCTCGCCAGTGTCAAGTGTTGGAAATTCAATTGACGGTCCTCCAGTCGGGCATCAGTCCTGCACCAACGCAAAGGTAGTAAATGAAAGAAAATGAACTACCGGAGTCCATATGCATGCGTACACGCGGGCGCCGATGGTCGAGTTTCCGAGATTGCGGCTCAAATTTCAATAAGTACTGGAGTATTTCAATTCGGCAGTCGCGCGTCATTCAGATTCGGGTGAGTGGGAGGTTATGACTCTGAGCTTTGGAGCTCATGTGAAGGATCCGTTTCGGAGTACATGTATGTGGGTAGGCGATGTCGGCGGTTTTGTGATCGATTCAGCAACTGCCAGTGCACGCGCCGGGGAGGTTTTAATTGGGGGTCTTATTGTCTTGGTTTTAGCGCACAGGGTGGGACAGCCGAAGTTGAAGTTCAGAACGAGATCCGACGGGACGCCCCTCTGTTCGCTCGAAGCGATTGGGGTTTAACGGACCGGAAGCCGCGTACCGTGTTCCCCTTGATACGCGCAGCAAACAAAAACAGTATCCAGCGCCGGGTTCGAGACCGAGTGTCAGATAATATTTGGATAGATAGGCGCGCCGATTCGAAGGTCACGCTGGTGAACAAACGGCAAGTCCGATGGGCCCAGGGTGCGAGTGTTCTACGTACATCACCGCATCCCAGCGGGTGCTTCTTGCCATGGAGCTTGGCACGGAGCTCACGAAGTTGAATCGTGCGCGCGAAAGTCGAAGTTTTGATGACGATTCAGATACACCAGGCGATGGATGGAACCAGTGAGTAGGTACCCTCTCCAGCAGGGCCTTTCCGGGGGACTAACTTTAACTCGGATCGCAAAAGAGCGTCGTTCGAGGATGCATTTGCGTTGATTTTCGGGAGCCGATGGTGAGGGCGCGCGGCGAGTCTAAGAGAAAAACTGTAACTCCGATGTGAGCCGGATGAGACTCAGAGGCGAAGAGACTCAGACGCGGGGGTCCATGGGTGGATGTGGGGTTCGAGTCGAAGACAACTTAGACAAGCGAAAAGGAGACTAGGATTCCGAGTCGCGCGTGGGTTGGAGTTCGAACGGTAACCAGTTTCGATGAGTATTACAGAAAAATTCCAATGGGTATTATAGAAAAACTGTAACTCCGATGTGAGCCGGATGAGACTCAGAGACTCAGACGCGGGGGTCCATGGGTGGATGTGGGGTCGAGTCGAAGACGAGACTGGGATCCCGAGCGAGTGTGGAGTTCGGACTCTTGGAGATGTAAGTGACTTGGAAGTCGGATGGGATGGATGGAATGGATGGATGGATGGAACGGCGACAAACGGCGATCAGTGGGTGCTCCAGAAAAACCCCCGAGATCAAGGCACACTGAAGGCTGAGGTGAACTTGAGAATTTGAAATACGGAAGGGAACGGAACGGAACGGAAGACAGGAAGCCCTTTATGTAAGATGTTGTTGGGATGTTGTGAGCGATTGTCAGATTCAGTCCCGTTCACCAGCAGATAGTTTTCCTCGCGCTGGCAGAGCAAGCAGAAAGTTGAAAAGGAAGCACGATGAGGTCAAGTGAGCAACGAGAAAAACACAGTTGTGTTGCAGCAAGACACGGAGTGGGGAAGGTGTGAATCGCGCTCTTTATAGGCTCGCCCCTTGGCACTGGCTCCGATCAGACGTAAAAGGATTTGCATTCGGTTCGGACGTTGCGGGGCCAGGGATTCGCTAACACCGGGATTCAATTGAGTTGTTGGGGGTGGAAGCAGATGGATCATGGCCGATCTCCTTTCGTGCGCTGTCGTCGATTCTCTCCGCATCGAATGTACATAAACGGAATTTGACACGTTAACCCGCACCCGGCGCCGCACGATCACGTTCGCGTCGCGTCTCCCGCGTCCTCCCCCATCCCTCCTTCACTCGACGAAGATGATGTGGGTGGGATGAGGACGGCGGAGATGGCGGGATAGGGAGAAAGGGAGGCACGTGCCGCGGAGCAAAGGCCGTGCCGAGCGGTGTTTGGTATTTGCGCGGATTTGGCAGAGCCGTCGTCACCTTCACCGTCCTCCGCTCCCCCGCCCCAGTCCCCGTCTGCACCGCCTGTCAACGCATCGCAAAAACAACGCCTACCCCGCGCACTCGAAGGCGTCAAGGAGGAGCAGCTAAGGATTAATAGAAGAAGCAAGAAGCCTCACCGAAGACCGAAGACAGAAGGAAGACACGAGCCTAGTCAATACGCACCAGCGTGGCGCAGCACCTGATGCCGCCCCGCACCACACCACCCAGCAGCCGCAAGCCTCCCCCCGACGCCGAGGGGTCCCCGCGACGCAGCGCACGCTTCGCGCCCGTGTCGCTGTCGGCGTCGACGCCCGTAGCGTCGACGTCGCGCGTGCACGCTACCGGCACCACCACCACCTCCACCTCCACCAGCACGGGTGCACCGGGCGTGCAGCGCGTCCTGCGCCCCGCGTCCGCGCGCCGCCCGTCTGCGCGCGCGCAGGGCCATGCGCACGAGGCGGATCCCACGGCCACGGGGAATGGGAGCGGGAAGAAGCGCAAGAGCCCCGACCTCGCGGAGCCGGGCGCGCGCAAGCGGCTCCGCGTGCGGTGTCCTGCTGAGGTACGCTTTTTGCTTTCCCCCCCCTTTCCTTCCCCCGTCGTTTCGAGCTTTTTGCGTGCGCGGTGCCATCTTTTGTTCTTGTGTTTTTTGTTCTGGGCTTGGGTGTTTTGGTGTCGGGAGCGGGTGCTACGCCGGGTGCTGCTGGCGGGGCGGAGGCTGCGGTTCGTCGGGAGCTGGTCGTGCTGGATTTGGGGGCGCTCTTATAACTATTTCGAAAAGGGGCGACTCCGACCTCTCCCCACGATCCGCATTCGCATTCGTGCGTCGCGCACGATCCGCTGTCCCCTCCCGTCCGGAGTCCTGGGACGTGGACCGGCGCTTGCGTGCGTCGTGCGTCTGACTCGCAGTGGCGCGGTTAGGCGCCCGGACGATTGACTCGCCGTTTCTCTCTGCGCGCTTTCCCCCGGTCTTCGTCATGCTCTGATCTTATGCGACACTCGGGCCGCGGCCGCGCTCCTGCTGCTGGCTTGACTGGCGCCGTGCCGATGACCAGCGTCTGTCTCTGCGGGCGGCTCCTCCCCTCATCTTACTCCGGGGTGTTGGTGGTGTTGGTGGACCTTCCATCAGGGCGCGCGCATAGCCTTTTTTCTCTGCTTTGCTTTGCCTTGCTTTGCCCCCGCATTCGTTTTTTCTTTTTTCTTCCCTTCGTCCTCTTCTCATCCTCGCGCTGACCTACCCTGTCTTACTTCCCTGTCTTACTTCTTACTTCCAGCCCCAGCCCCAGCCCCCGTCAACGCCCACGCCCACCCCCACCCCGACCCGTCAAGCCAAAGGAAAAGGCAAAGCGCCCTCCCCTTCCTCCCCTTCCCTCGACGCATTCACCCCCGTCCCCGTCCTCGAGGGCGAGGGCGAGGCGCCGAACGCGAACGGGAACGCCGGTGGACGGGGTGCGAGCTCGAATGGACGGGCGAATGGACGGGCGAATGGACGGGCGAATGGAAATGGACGCGCGAATGGAACCGGACGCACGACGAATGGAACCGGACGCACGACGAACAAAACCGACAGCACCTCGCCGACGCCGACGCGCGTGACGCGGCGGACGGCGCGGCAGATGGGGATGGGCGCGGGGATGCAGGGGAGTTTTGTGCGTGGCTTTTTGCTTTTCTACTTTTCTACTTTTTACTCCGGTTATACGACTTTGCTACGCTTTTCGTATTCCACTTTGCCTGCGATCGACATTTACTGACGCTGTTTTCTTCCTAGGCATCCACCTCCACCCCGTCCGCCGCTTCAGCCTCATCCTCATCCTCATCCACGAACACCACGTCGAACGAAAACCCGATGACGCTGCGCAGCGCGACGCCGCGCACACCCGCGCGCCACGTGCGCGGGTCGAGTCCCGCGCCGGGGAGGCTGGACGAGATCGATATGGGGGTGGCTGTTGGCTCCTCCTCCTCCTCCTCCGCCCCCTCGAATAACGCCGGCTCCTCCAATTCTAACTCGAATAACCCGAATGCGAGCGGGAGCGGGAAAGCCGATCTCCGACTACGCACCGCGCTCTCGCTCGGAGGGATGGGGATGGGGATGGGCATGGGCATGGGCGGGGGGATGGGCATGGGCGGGGAGTCGCCGTTGAGCTCGCCGCTGAGCTCGCCGGTGCGGGAGTGGGATGTCGCTGCGCCGTGGGCTGTGGCGAATGTGAAGAGGGGGGAGGGGGTGGAGGTGGATTCGCAGCAGGCGCAGACTCAATCATCTGCACAATCGTCGTCATCCGCGCACTCGCAATCGCCGGCGCACTCGCAGTCGCCGGTGCAGACGCCGGTGCAGACGCCCGTACAATCGCCTAGAGAAGAGAAGAGGGAGGAGATGGGGAAGGAGAGGGAGAGGGAGAGGGAGAGGGAGAAGGCGGACGAGGAGATGCCGCTTGGTATGTCGTTCTTTGCTTTTTTCTACAGAAGAAGGATACTCATTGGATTCAGCAGATACAGAGCAAGAGCGCCCGCAATCGCAGGGATCGAATGCAGAGGCCGCGATGGAAGACATTCAGGCGAGTACAAGTGCGAGAGGAAGCAAGAGCCCTACGACATCGCCCGTTCTTCCGGCTCGTAACACGCCCTCGCCCACATCTCCGACTTCCCCCACCTTGACTTCGACTTCCCCGACAATCTCGCCTGAGGACCTCGCGCCCTCGCCGTTCGCGCCGCCTGTGCGGCCTTCCCCCACTGCTGACAACGTGGATGGGCTGGGCATGGGCATGGCGACGGGGATGGACGAGGTGTCGACGCTCCCGCCGCTGAATCCTACTTCGGGAGGAGGCGGAGAGCTGGCGTCCGCTCTCGGCGGCGATGCGCCGAGATTAGCTGTGATCGACGGCGCGTTGGGACCATTCCAAGGCGAAACTATAGACGTCGACCCCCTCGCGCTCCCACTCACCATCGACACGAGCGGAATCGCGCCCGGCCCGCCTGTATCGCCCGATTGGCCGCTCCCGCACGCACCGTTTCCTCTATTATCCTCGTCCGCGTCCACGTCCAAGTTCGCGGCCGAGTTCGCGAGCGCGGGCGCGGGGTACGGGGCGCCGGTGTATGGGACGCCTTTTGCGTCGTCTTCGTCGTCGTCGTCTCCATCGCCTGCATTCAACGCACCATTCGCCCCCTCCTCCTCCCCGTCCCCCTCCTCGCCCACATCCACAAGCTTCGGCACGCCCGCCCCCGCGCCCGCGCCCTTCGCCACCCCCGCGGAGCGGCAGACGCGCGCGCTGGAGTGGGCCGCGCTCGTTGAGCGCCGGCGGCGCGCGGGCGAGCGCGCGTTGCAGGATGCAAGGGACGCGGAGGAGAGGAGACGGGCGATGGAGGCGTGGGTGCGGGAGTGGGGGGTGCCGTATGGACGGGGGGCGACGGTGTGTTTCGTTGCGGGGACGCGGAGGACGCGGTCTGTGTCTTCGGAAGCGGGCACTGTTGGGGATGGAGGTAATGCAGAACAAGGCGGAGGTGGAGGTGGAGAGGGGAACGTCGCAGAGACGGACGGGCGGGCTCAAACTGAAGGGAACGCCGGCGACGTGGACGTGGACGCGGATGGGGACGTCGAGATGCCCGCGCAACTCCCACAAGAGGACGGGCCGGCTCCTGAGCCCGAACTCGAGAACGAGAACGAGGGCGAGGGCGATGGCGAGGACGGCGCGGGCGGGTACGCGCCGGAGGATGCGTATGCCGAGGACGACTATGGACGGCTGAGGAAGCGGAGCCCGCTTTGCATCGTTTCTGTCCCGCCGCCCGCGTCCGTTCCCCCGCCTTCGCCGCTCGTTCTCAATTCCGAGCCGCCTTCACCTTCGACCGCCGAAAGCCCCGTGCAGCCGCAGCAAGCGAGCGGACAGCAAGAGGATGGTCAGCCCCAGCAGGATGGGCAACAGCAGCAGCAGGGCCCGCGCACGGATTTGGTGTACGAGGTGCCGCAGGTGTTGCCGTACCCGCAGCAGCAGCAGCAGGGCGAGAATGAGGATTTGGGGCCTGATCCGGCGACGAGGATGAATACGGCGTGGGGTCCGTGGAAGATTGCGTGTCGAATGCGGGTGTGGGATGTGTCAGTCCTTTCTCTTACTCTTCCGTTTTCGTCTTGAGCGTTGTGCTGATTATCTATCTGATTGCAGACGACAACGCTACACGCCAGGCCTCATCCGCTCGCTCGTCGCGCAAGAGGCGGACGACTACTTCTCCGCGCGGGGGCTTCCGCACCCAGACGCGCTCCTGTTCATGGACGAAGAGTACTACGACTGGGAGCTCGAGGAGAGTGCCAGCGAGGGCGAGGGCGACGGGAGTGTCGACGACGACGGAGAGTGCGAGAGCAGCTTCGAGGCGCAGCAGTCCTTTGCGATCGAGCGCAGCCCCGAGGGCGACGACGACGGGGCGGACAGGACCGACGACGAGATGGACCTCGGCTCGGGGATGGGCGGCGTGCTGTCGTCGTTCTACGTCGCGCCCCCTTCGTCGCCGACGCTCAATCAGCACATCCCCAACGCGCATGGACACGGGGGCTTTCCGCCGCAGATGCAGCTGCCGTTGCCGCTCCCGCCGCCGCCGCTCGCGAGTCTGCGTGTGCCTGTCCTGCGACACTTCTTCACAGACATCCCGATCGCGCCCGCCGCCGGCGCCGCGCGTGGGCGGGGCACCCCTGTGGACCTGGCGCGCAAAGCTGCGTGGGGCGGCGGCGCGGCGGAGGACGTTCAGGCGATCGGTGCCGGGCGGGGAACGCTGGAGAGGAGGCAGCCGCATCCGAAGCCGAGACCGCACCCGATGTACCTCGCGATGGCACGCGCGGTCGAGAGGGGCGAGGTGTACGGAGATGGCGGGGAGCGCATTGTGACGGAGGAGGAGCTGCCGCCGATGCCGAGGATGCGCGAGCCTGGGGAGCCGCCGATGCTGCCTATGCGAGGGCTGAGGGAGCTCGTACGGACGTTACGCGGGGAGACGGAGGCGGACGAGGGGACGGAGGAGGAGAGGAGGGAGAGGGAAAGAAGGGAGATGAGCGAGGCGTTTGAGCCGGATGAAGAGGTTTGGCAGGAGTTTCTGAAGAGCGTCGGGGTAGAGGGCGGCGTGGCGTCTGCGCCTGCTGCTGGTCAAGATGCTGATGCCATGGACATCGATGGGACGCCTATAGACCCTGATGTGGACGCTGACGCCGACGCGGATGACGACGACAACGAGGATAGTGGAGGGAGCGGTGGTACAAGCGGTGGTGTGTCGCTCGGGCTGCCCCCTCCCAACTCTTCCAGCTCTCCTTCGTCTGCCGGCCCCAGCTCGGCCGTAGGCATGGGCGTCGAAATGGGGATTGGCATGTTCGGCATGGCGATGGGGGCGATGGGTCTGGGGTGGTTCGGAGGCTCTACGAGCCCCCCTGTCGCTGTAACTGCCGGGGATGGGGGCGAGAGGGAACGTGAACGCGAGAGCTCGCTGAGCTACGCATTGGGGGTATAATGCAGGTGTGCGTGAGGTCGTACATCGCCTCTTCTTTCGTCCGCCCTCCATCCCTGCCACGGCTGCACCAGTCTGTGCACCCCCTTGCCTGTCAAGCCCTCATATCCTCGCTTGATTCCCGAAACCGCGCCATCCTCGCTTGATCTCCGGTCCTACCGCGGCTCCCCCAGCTGCGCCGACGTATAACTCGGCTCGCTGCGACGCTGGCACCTCCTCTGGCGGCGGACTATACATATCGGCTTAACGCCTGTACTTACAGCTATTATTTCTCCCTCTATCTATCTATCTCACTGTCATCACGCAATTGCATCTCCCCTCCTCATCGGCTTTTGTATATACACCACTGCTCGTCGCTACAGTCTAACTTAGTCGTTACATATTTACTTGCATCGCCTACAGTTTACAAGGTACAAGTTACATGTCGTTATCATACCTCTGCTGTGTATAGTGTACTACTGCTACTCTTCTGGAATTTATACTAAACTGGTTGGGTGGATTGCTGACTCGGCCGTTTTCGTGCCTTTTCAAAAGGCTCGCAAGACGCCACCGCCGGTACAGGCGTGCAGTTGCTTCGGTCCACTCAATGCCAGCTGCATGAAGGCCATATGCCCCTCCGAAACAGGTTAGTGGCTTGTTGCCGTTGGTATCTAATGCTCACTGGCATTACATGATCCATGGATCCGGAAACGACTCGGAGTTGTTCGTATGGGATACATACGCTTCATTCCCGCCATGGTGGGGGGTTGAATCCTTGGGTAGCATTGATAGCGCCTCAGTCCTTAAGTACGGGCATTGAATCAATTGACGCGACGTGGGACTGAAAGAATAATTTATACCTCGAGTGCTGGCCTGTCAATGCAACAGAATCAAGTCCAACGGACAGACCATTCAGAATCCTTCAAATTGAAAGAGTCGACGATAGCACGGGTCCGGGTAAGAAAATCGAGATTGTGATTCTGTGAAGTCAGTCGCTTGCCCCGCGGCCGTTAAGCCCCGAGGCAGAATGCACGGTAAGCCACTCAGGGCACCGATAACGAAATCTGTCGTCGGGCATTCCCCAATTCAGCTGGGAAAAAATGGAGTGCTAACAGAAAACTGCCTACCGATTGCTTACACGGAAGAAAATCGTTGTACCAGAGTCGTTGCATCCGACTAGTACTCGCAAAGTACTGGGGATGTTGATCGCAGCCGCGAGGCGATTTGGGCCAGGGACGGCTGAGCGTGAGCGTTCTTGGCTTGGAGAATTAATTGGGGTCGTTCAAGATCCCGATTGCTGCGGTGGCCAATATTCACAGCGCAGATTACGCCAGATGAACGTGTAGGATGCGAGTCGACAGTGTGGCATCCCCTCGTGAGTGGTCCCGGCGTAAATTTCCCGGTGGCAGTCCAGATTATTTGTGACCCATTCCGATAAGTTACTTTGAACCGACTGTTTTTTGTGGTGGTTGTGGAGAGGAATAGAGAAGATTAGGATCAATTCGGAGAGGCTCGGGTCAAATGATGGATCAGATTGCGGAGTTTCAATTCGCTTCTCTCGTCTTGCCATTTGACTTTGCGCACCATCTCCGTTTACGCTGTTCTGTTCCTTCAAGATTGCAGGCCTATTCAGTATTGAACGGAAAATACTTCAGCCTGGGTTCAATCGCGGACAGCTCCTAAAATCGAGCCAAAATCAAGCCAAAATCGAAATACGTTATCTCTGACCTGGCGACGACTCAGACTGGCGGTTAGTTTGGTATCAGGGCTCAAGGCGACTATCGCGCAGTTTCTACATTGAGGCGCGCGCGATTGTCTCTCGGCATACCTTGGCGCCTCTTATTCCAACTCTGTCCGTTTTCAAGCTGGATCGTTACTTAGCAAGCTCAGGACCTTCGAAACTGCTCTCTCAATTGATTCAGTTCCTCAAGAGGACTTTCAAATAACCGGCAGACCGACAGCTTGGCTTTATTTATTAGTGGAACTCTAACTGCTTTCCTGATTCCTAATCACAAACAAACGTACCGCGAATGGCGAAAAGTGAAGCATAACAAAGCGGTGCTTGTGATCCTCAATCACCAAGCTTTCCCCACAGCGGGGATGAAGAAAATACTTCGAGCAATGGAGAGATTCAACATGCTTCCTGCTTCCACCGCAAACCCTAGAGCTCAACCCCACCGGCGTATTTGATCTTCCAAGTTTATCTGGGGCTCTAAACGCGGATTGTACGGCTGTGCCTTGGTCTTAGGCTCAACCTTCCGGCTCATTCCTCCCGATGAGCCGCATGGATTGCCGCAACAGCCCACAGGAAGGCTATTTAAGTGCCCTCACCGACCGTTCGTCCCCTCTCCCTCATTTCCCCCCACCGAGCAAGAGTTTGCGGACTTGCAGGCTTTCCGGGCTCCCAATACTATTCATATCGCTCCACAGCCATCTTTGACTACTGCGCGCCGGTGTTTGGCTCCTTGTCCGGCGCGCTACTCTGGCGATCGTTATACTCAGCTTTCTATGCATCGTCTTAGCTCAAAGCTATACTATATCTGATCGGCGTTGTTCTTACAGGCACGGATGCATTCAACTTGAAACAACTCTGTATCGATCATCTTTCATTCTCATCTGGATTTTCCGGCGACTCAATGTCTGCAACTCACTCTACGCAACTCACTACTTGTGGTCTTCTCTTCAATTGCCGCGCTTTGGCATTTGACATCGCCTTCCGTAATGGATTGCTCTCCTTCGTGTGATCACCGCCGCCTCGTGTCTTCCCTACCACTTCACCGTCTACAGCCTGGCGTGCGGCTATCTGGGCTTTCGAGATCATTCGCGGGAGTATCGTAAGGCGCGGTGTCGCCGGCAATTTGGCTAATTTACAGACTTTGCCCTTGATCCGATCGGAGCCTAACAAACTTGCTGGAAACTCGTTTCGTTTGCACGCTGAAATCGGCAAGCAACTGTGCGCTTTGTGTTTCCTTGCCACGATGGAGGGTGTCCGTCCCTGGGAACGTCCACGCATTCGTCCACCTGGTGAACAGCACGTACCTGATGCTTTCGCGACGTCTTAATTCTACGTGTCCCGTTTGTGACGCAACGAAGTCTCTGGGGCGCACGTAACAGCGGGGTGTGTGTGAGCATCAACTAAAATAAAATCCGAGCGTCCGTGGCCAAGTCTGGGCTGTGCGCCGTTACTCTGCTCGTCTTCCTGCTCTCATCGCACGACCATCCGCTGCTCCTTGTCTTTTGCCCTCGAAGTCCGCATTTATTCACCACATAACAGCCATGTAAGTCGGCTTCTCGTCTTCCCTGTTCCCGATATCGCGCTGAACCTTCGTCGCTGGCAGGCCAGAAACTTTCCCCAGAGTGCTTGACTCGCCGAGTAACAGCGACTCACGCTCGCTCTCAAAATTCACTTCGTACTCGTACGCGGACGCGGACGCCGATGCTACACTTGACGTTACATCGTTCAGCGCCGACGGCTTTTCAGAATTCAAGCTGGACTTGACATGCCTCTCCCAGCCTCCATCCCCTCCTCCGTCGCCTCCGCCAGAGGATTATCCCTTTTCTTCATATCTTCCGTCCAGCCCTCCCTCGTCGTCTCGTCGATCCGTGTCCTTCTCTACCGGCCCAGCGCCAAGCTTGGGGCGGTCTTCTTCGACGCCACGGCTAAGCACGTCGCCGCTTATGAGCCCATCGTCACGCCTGTCCTTAACGAGCGCGGCGTCGAGCGCACCTCAAACGAATATAGCTGGCGTTGGTTCGTGGCCGCTCTCGCGCTATCTCGGGCGTGGTACACCAGTGGACTTTAGCCGGCGGTACGAATGGAGTGGAACTAGCGCAGGCGGTGAGCCAGTCAGCGAAGACGGGGTGTTATTCTCCACGGTCCGCTCCACATCCATTGACTCGACACCACAACCCTCGCAGCGCTCAATCTCTCCGCTGGCGGAGTGGAACTACATCTCGCCGCCGCCGCTCGCGTACACGCCATACTCCGAGCGCCGTCGTTCGACGGTCAGCCTGGAGCCATTGCCCGAGTCCGCGAGGATCCAGCTGAAGGACGTCGACCCCAATTCATCTGCGGAGTGGGCGTCGTCCACGCAGAAGGTGCTCGCGTCGCCGGTGTCCGCTGCAGCGTCGACTTCGACGCCGGAGCTGTCCTCCGAGACGCACTTCGAGTCGGCGATGCAGTCGGTGGAGGAGCTGCGCACGCCGGACGACGAGCGCGTAGGTGAAAGCGGCGGCGAGCGCGACCGGGAGCGAGAGCGTGAGCGGGAGATGGATTTGGGGCTGGAGTCCCTGCACGCGGCGGTCGACCAGGGACTCGGGCTCATTCCCGGCGGAATGACCTGGTTCGACGTCGGGATACTCCCAGGATCCGGGCGCGCCTCGCCCTCGGTGTACTCATGCGACCAGCCGTCGACACCGCGCGTCTCGCGCCCGCAGTCCGTCGACCCTTCGGAGACGCGGTTCCCGCTGCGCGACCGTGTACAATCGCATCTCTGGTGGCAGCGGTTCCTAAGCAGGCTGAAGGACTTCCGGGAGATGTTGCGTCGACGCAAGGCGCAAGCGTAGTTCATTATTGTGTTTCAGTTTTTTCTCCGTGTCGAATCGTAACACCCTCGTTCAAACATCTTGCCTTATGTCAATACGTCGCGGGTAGGATTGGAATCTTGTATCATGCATTTCTTCTCCGAGTCGATGCCACAGTTGTGACTGGCCTGGTGCACGATGATTGTTGATAAGTCTCGGGGAACGGGACTCGAGAGCGTGAATAATTTTCACCGCACTTCCAAAAGCCATTTTTCCAGCCAGCCAGACGCCACGCGGCCTTTTGCGAGCACAAAAGAAAGCACGGCTGGTGGTTCTTTAATATTAGAGGCCGAAGCCGATCTGTGCCATGAGGACGCGGGAAACTCCGTGCGCGATCAGCGGCATGGTGGCGGCATGCTCTTCAAGTGCACGGCACTGCTCTTCCGGGACGCGGAAGATCGTTGCCGACACCCTTCTGTACATGTGTGATCAGTCAGCTGAGTTTCGGTAACTGTAGATTTTGCGACTACTGCGTGGTTCGGCGCTCAAGACTCTCAACCGAAGTTTGGGAGGATTTGGGGAGGATCCGGCGCCGGATCCGGATGAAGAAGCTTTGAATGATGATGATGATGAGTTCCATTAACGTGCTCGAGTCGCTGTAAGCGACTATGGTACACGATAATCTACTAATTACTAATTACTAGCAGGAGCGGGCAAGGCGGGAGGGCAATGGCAGTCACGGTGGGAGGGACCTGGGGCAGGGCGGGCGAGGAGGGCGGAGCAAGGCTCTGACGCGCGGATGCGGAGCAAGGCTCGAACGCGCGAAGGGCGGAGCTGGGCTCACGACGCCAGCGAATGACACTGTAGGAGCTAGAAGTTAGTACATGGTCGGGCATACATATGTAGTTTGGTGGCTGGGGGAGGTATGTAATCGTATAGCGAGATAGGGAGGAAAGGGGGGATGCGGATGTAGTGAGAAATAGCGGGCAGTAACTGGAATTGTGTATAGAATTTGTGGGTGTGTGACGATGGAGTAAACATGATAGCAGTGGAGGAGGAGGAAGGGAATTTAAGTATCTGGTTCGGGAGGTACGATATCGTAGTAAGCCGGAAGCCGGTTCGTGGCATCATGGACGTAGCGTAGGAGGTGGCGGATGCCTTTCTCGTTCGTGAGGAGGTATCCAAGGGATGTGGCCTTGCGGCCTAGAGCTGTGCGTAGGAGGGTGCGATGATGGGAATAGCGAGAGCAGAAAAAGATAAAGTGGGGGACATCTTCTTTACGTTGGCATGTTTGGCATAGTGGTGAATCGGCCCGGCGAATTTTGTGAAGCCAGGCATTGAGGCCGACCATACGCGTACACAGCTGGACGACCAGGCTGGAGTTTCGCCGAGACAGGTTTAAGAGGGGTTTATGAATGGAGTTTACCGTTGCCGCCTTGTCCAGGCGAGCGTATTTCTCGTGGCGAGGAGACGAGGACCAAATCTTCGTCCAGAGAGACGTAATTTGTGCTCGAAAGGTCGCTTTTGCAGCGGCAGCGCTTCGGGGGAGGGGGGAGTGGAATAGGGATGGGATGCGAGGATGTGGAGACTCATCGTTCTGTGCTGCGGCTTTAGCCTCCAGGTCTACGCGTTCATTGGGCCGAAAGTTTGACTTGGAGTTGACTTGGAGTACAGTTGTTCGACAGTCACTCACTGGGTTCAAACACTTCAGGTTGACCCCAACACCGTTTTCGGAGCAAAGTCCTGCTCCTGAATCAAACCAAGCCTTACTAACACCAAGTACAAATACTTACAAAATACTTAGCTCAAACTTAGCTGGCCAATTACTGCGATTGAATTTATCATTTACAGGTAAACCATGATTATTGTCGTTACGGGAAACATCAACACATTGTGCTGTCTCATCATTAGCTGTTTGAAAGCTGGCAGTGCGGTATCTAGGCTGACACTCTTCTACACTCCAGAGTACCTACAATGATACCAGAATATAGGGTGAACTCAGCTTACCGGAGCTATGTCTTCGGCATCTTTCATCTACTTAGCATAGATGTGGTATTATGGTGTCCGAGTCTGATACAGGAAAAAAATAAATACTGCTACTATTGCATCGTCATCAGTGAGTAACCGGTAATCTACAAGCAGAGTCTTCTGCCCCTCTGACACCTAGGAGGTCCTAAGAAGCCTTTCGAGCTTCTCTGCTTCGGTTACTTTGCCCAGTTTTCGGAATGTGCATGCGAGGGATTTCATATCATTCTGGCAGCCTGAATGATTATAACCGAGGGAGTTTTGCCTGTTTTCCAAGACCAAGCGTTGGAGATCTTCTGCATGTTGGTATTGGTGAAGACCGACATATGAAATTGCCAGACTTCTCATTGCTTGCAGAGTGTGTGGGTGGTCATTGCCATGAAGCTGTCTGTACCTTTTAAGTAGCACGACTTGAAGGACTTTTGATTTTGTGAATTGACAAAGATCTGAGTACGTGACTGCAAGATTATGCATTGACAGCAGAGTATCTGTATGGCAATCACCAAGCAGCTGTCTACGCTTCTCAAATACCACAGCTTCAAGTCCTTCAGCCTGTTTGTACTGAAAAAGTCCACGGTATGTACTTCCCAGATTCTGCATT
Source organism: Mycena vitilis (assembly GCA_029203975.1). Lineage (NCBI taxonomy): Eukaryota > Fungi > Basidiomycota > Agaricomycetes > Agaricales > Mycenaceae > Mycena > Mycena vitilis. The sequence continues at coordinate 243,186 of JARGYF010000081.1, forward strand.
ACTCGCAGAGTGTCCAAATGGTTTTTGCCCTGAAGCTTTCTACGCTTCTCAAGCAACACAACACCAAGCTCTTTTGCCTGTTGGTACCGGTTGAGCTTGCGGTATGCACATTCGAGGTGTTCCATTGCTTGCAGTGTGTCCATATGGTCATCTCCGAGAAGTTTGGTGCGCTTCTCAAGCACCATACGGTGATAACCTCCTGCCTGTCGGTACAGACCAAGACTATGGTATATGGCTCCCAAAGCCTGCATTGTCCGCAGAGTGACTGTATGATCATTGCCAAGAAGCCTTCCACGCTTTTCAAGCAACACAACTCCCAGCTCTTTTGCCTTTTTGTAACATTGCAGATTCTGGTATGTCATCAGAAGGTTTTCCGCTGATTGGAGAGTGTGTGCATGATCAGTACCAAGCAGTTTGCTGAACTTTTCAAGAATCACAGCTTGAAGTGCTTTGGCCTGTGTGTACTGACCAAGATTCTGGTACGTGAATGCCAGGTTTTCCATTGCTCGCAGAGTGTCTGGATGTTCATTGCCAAAAAGTCTTCTCCGCTTCTCAAGCAACCCAACTCCCAGCTTTTCTGCCTCTCTGTGACGCTGGAGATTCCGATAGGCAATTTCAAGAGTTTCCATGGCCAACAAAGTTCCTGGGTGACAATCACCAAGCATTTTGCTTCGCTTCTCAACTATCACAGCCCCAAGTGCTTCTGCCTGTTTATATTGCTGAAGATTACAGTGTGTCACTGCCAGATTGTGCATTGCCGTCAGAGTAGTAAGATGATCAATACCAAGAAGATTTCTCCTCTTCTGGAGCACTTGAAGTTGGAGTTTTTGTGCCTGTTTCCATTGGCCAAGATCCTGGTATGTGATTCCAAGATTGTTCATGGCTAGCAGAGTGTGTGGATGGACATTTCCAAGGAATTCTTTGTTTTTCTCAAGCACCACAAGCTGAAGTGCTTCTGCTTGTTTGTACTGCCTGGAGGTATGATATGTGACTGCCAAAGTGTGCATTGCATTCAGTGTTTCTCGATCATCTTCACCCTTCCGTCTCTTGAGCTCGGCAACCTGTGCTAGCTGTTTTGTAATATGTTGAGAATTTGATTGATGATGATCTTTCAAGGTCTTCCCCTTATTTCCTGTCATCACTGGTTGATGAAAACCTCACCGTCTGTAAAGATGTGGCTTACCAGGAATTGCCTCTCGATTCGAAAGCATCTTAGATGTAGCAGGATTGTTTTCGATGCCGGGTAGCCTCGCAGGTTCAAATTGGGGACGGGTGTTCCAACTTGATACTAGCTGACCCAGTTGAAAACCCATTTGGGCCACTTCAGATTCAGTACGCAGAATTGACGCTGTCTGTGCTCTGGAGTTGAGAATGCAATATCAGGGAAATCATATGACACACCCTAATTGTGTCACACATGTCCCTAATGTTTTTCTCGTGCCTTGCAATCTCATCCTTGATGCTTCCCACCTTGATAAGATCCCTCAGATGGCCTGCAACACCTTCAGATTCCCTCCGAAGTTTTGTGATTGCCAGGAGTGCAGCCTTCAGAGTACTAAATGCAAACTTGATTTACTCAATTACTTCGAAGAGCGTGCAAAACATACCTCTCGAGGTTTGCACAGTCATTCTTCAACCTCGCAGGAGCCATTGACCCATAGTCTGACCACTGTTGTTGTAAAATGCTTTGAACCACCACAATGCTTTGGTGCAGATTTTCCAGGTCCTCGTGGTTCTTCTCCGCCTTCTGCAAGACACGAGTTAGCCATTCAGTTGTCCCCGGATGGTGTTTACTGAACCTCAATAGTTTTCAAAACAGTTGCGATGGTCTTGAAAATACCCGCAACAATGGGAGCTGGTACTAATCCTGCCACTACCTCAGCGGCGCTGGCAGCTGGTTTAAGCCACGTCTTGGCGCGGGCCGGGGGCGGTGTGTGGACATTCTGAGGACCAGTTGTGCGGGTAATCGCCAGAGTGGAAGGGTTGCGGGGGGACATGGTGGTCGATGTGAAAGGTGAGTGTGGGTCCCCGGCATCAGTCACATTATTATTGCGTTGCATCGCCATATGAAATGACATTGATCCTAATACTCCGGCAACATGTTGCGAACTGTGTTGGGCTTTGCGGATGGCGCCGAGTTGCCCGGGGAGATACAGTATCTATTGCCAAGGGCAATCCTTGTTTTCCCCCTTGAAACAAGCATATTAGAGTACTCCCAACCACATTGATTCGTACGACGCACTCAACGCTGGTGGGAAATTTTTGTCCCAAAGCGGTAAACCCGCCCAGCCTTGGTTGCATCAACGGTACGTGGACATGGTCAAGTGAAGAGTCCGAGGTCCGAGGAAGTCTCCGTCCGGGTTGACAAAGGGCTGTGGTCGTTATTTCTGTCAGTCCCGAGTTCCATGAGAAAGAAAGCAAAGGCGGAGCGAACATTCATGGCAGACTGTCTTTCTTAAACTCGTCGGCCCATTGACGCGGAGGGCATAAGCAGGTGGCGGAATTTCCGGGATAGACTTTGTTCAGCGTAGCTTGACCCATCCACTTCGATCGTTTGTCAGATCTCGAAGCGGTAGATATTAGCCAGCTCCAAGCCGCCTCACCGCGTTCTGGAACTTCTGGAAGACAACCAGCCTGGTCAGTTTTGCCGTTCATAGTAAAAAAGCGGCGCGACTCAAGCTCGACTTCGCAGGTTCAGTAGCTCAATTTCAAAGCCCTGACCACCTGCTAATCGTCGGGTTAGAGTTGAAACTTCCCCCGCGCAAACGGCCCTCATCACATTAAACTGTTGCTCAAAGTAAGGACGGATATAGTCAATGATGAAATATGGAATGTAGATAATAACGCACGGTCCGCGAATTAAGACCAAGCTTCTGGGAAACCCGCGAAGCTCTTCACGCTTTCGTCCAACTCTTTATACGTTGAAGTTCAATAACCACAGAACGACGGCGAAAAAAACTCAGGCACGTAGGCGAACAAACTCGCGTCCCCGTGGAGTGACGCGTGGTTGAACAAGGGGAAATCGGGGTTGGAGCGGAAGAACCGTCGAGACGCCCTGCTGAAGATCGCGCGCGGTCGCCGGCGCGATGCAGTTTGTCTTGGGCCCGCAGCTGGGTGCGGCGAGCGGCGCGTGGGAGGCTTGCGCGAGGAGGGTCTGCCAGGCCTGTATCGCTGCGGCGTAAACACAATGTTGATGTTTAGGGGGACGAATATGGCACACACCTCAACGACGCTGCTCTTTCCTTTCCCGTAAAATGGACATGCAGGATCCGCGAGGCAAAACACGTCCGCACGCTGGACGAGCCGGTTCGCGGCGGCGACTTGGAACGTCACCACACCTTGTGCCGGCTGTTTTTATTTTTGGATGTCAGCACTTGTGCGGCCACGAGGGTGAGTACGACGTACCATCCCGTGCGGAATCGCCGCGTCCAACACGAACTGGTTGACGCGGTGCGGATAGCGCACCGCATATGCGAGTCCGACGAAGGTCCCACTGGTTGGGAGAATGATTGATGATTAGCGCAATGGCCCTCAACAGGACGAGCATAGCAAGGCACGATGAGACGCCGGCGAATCTGACTTTCTCGTACCCTAGCGCAGCACGGACAGTGTCCCAGTCCTGGATGACCTTGAATTCGGTCTGCGACGTCGGGCTGGGGGAGTTGTAATTAGCAGTGAGGTATGGGAAGGATTACATGGGAAAAGGCGAAGACAGGACATGGACGTACAAAGCGAACGGCAGGTCGTTGAAGAAAACACCGGACGAGAGGTTGAGCGGGTTCGAGAACTGGATGCCACGGGTGTTGAAGTGATTCAGCAGGGCCCTGAATGCACGCATACGAGGGGATAGACGCACCCAGAAAGTCAAAATCCTGTAATCCTTCGAAAGCAGTAGAGAGATTGAACACAGTCTCCCAGGCTTGGGCTGCAGCGTTCTCCCCCGGTCCGCCTTCAATCGCAATTCGACTCAAAGGTGAAGTGTCATTCAGTTTGAAGCAGCATACCAGCATGGCTGCATGAGAAAAAAAATCAGCAAATGGATGGAAACGGTGTTAACGGGAGCGCACTAAAGGATAAGCCCAGAAGACTACGCGGCGGGGCGGTTCATCGCGAAGCCAATGGTCATGTTGTTGGTCTTCGCGTGGAACGTCCTGGTATAGTCCATCGGGACGTCCATCTCGCCGCAAAATAATCCGGCGGGGATGGTGCCGGTGCACCTTGTCGTGGCAGTCTACCCATCGGATCGTTTGCTTCGTGCGGTCAGGGCGGTGGCCGGCTGGAGTGACGGCGGCAGCGGCAGTATATCGAGTGAGAGAGAGAACTAACGGCAAAAGCAAAATCTGGTGAACCATTGCGTCGAAGCGAAAAGGTGGCGAAGTGAAGGAGATAGTTTGTGGAGACCAATTGGCCTGGTTTATACGTTCATGGGAGGGCGATACCGTACTGCGGACGCATTCAGCCCGCTAGGTTGCGGACCTTGGCTTGGAAAGACATCGCCATTCAGGCAACGTTTCAACGTTGGTGGCGACTAGAGTTTCAGAAAGTCAGCGATGTTTTGAATTTCATTGAGTTGTGGCGGTGGGAACCGGCAACAAGTGCTGACCCTGTTCGATTCATTTCGGGACCAACGGGGGCATCGGAAGGCAAGAATGTGGAACGGAGAGGCACCACCCGCGCCTGGTGGTGAGAGAAAGGCAAAGGCGCATCAGCTCCATCAGACTTTGATCTGCGTTCCAGATCTCTGACGATCGGTCTTTGCCGAGATGGACGGCTCAGGCGGAGTCTAAGTGCGTTGCTAGACGGGGGCGCAAGGGAGGAGGAAGACGGATTGCGGACGAACCGGAACGGGCCGGAGGCACGTGATTGATGCCAGCAGAGGCGCGCCGAAAGTAGCGGGGACGTGGCGAGAGGGGGCGGCGGCAGCGAGGAGAGGGGTCGGTGACAGCGAAGAGAGGAAGCGTGACAGCGAAGAAAGGGGCGTGATGGCGAGGAAAGACGAATGTCGCCGGTGGTCGGGTCGGAGAAAGTTGACATGGTGGCGGTGCACGGTGAGCTCGATGTTGTCGGCGATGAGCTCGAGGATGGGAGCAGTGAGCGTGATGTCCGCTGTGCGGGCTCGCTATGACTACACTACTATGGTGAGCAAAATGATTATTATTCCACCTAATGTATAGTATCAATGCCCGACGGACCCGACGTTCGAGCGTGCGTGTGGTGTCCCTCTGTACGATCCCGACGCGATCCCGACGCCTGCGGCGTCCTGGTCCGGTGCGCGCCTGCGGCGCTGATCGCGTTAGTGCTCGGCGGGTGCGCGCCTATGGCGCTGCTGATCGCTGCCTCGCGATAGCTCGGCGTCCGCATTGTGCCGTGCCGCTGCCGCGGCGGGCTGGCGACGACGCGTCCCTCTGGGACGCAACCCCTCGCTTATGCTCGGGGCGCACGCGTCGGCTACGCCTCCAGGTGCGACTTGTATAAGCTCCACCCCCAAAAATGCCGCGAATAGAACGACCCAGGTTACCACTACCCCATTAATGCTGTGCTGCTTCGTTGAGAGCAGGACACATGGGGTGGGTATGCTCTCAGAAATAAACCCGAACCTCACGCGCGCCGCCGCGCGGGACAAAAGTAATACTTTTGTTCTACCCAACTTGAATCACGCATCCGCATCCGACTTGTGCAAAGCCCCCAGACCAGCCAGAATGGCCCGAATCCGCGTCCGGTTCCCCTGCGAAAATGACATATACTTTGTCAGAGTGCTCGTAACTTGAGCTCGCGCGGAGGATTCTTCCAGCCATGGATGTCCTGAGGTGGAACGGGATCCCCGGGACGTCTGAATTCGTGGCTGTCCTTCTTGAAGATACACGTCGAACATCCGACTCTCCACGACCACACTCAGTAGCTCCCCGGCGGGTTCTTGGTCCAAACTAAGCATCCGGCGCATGCTCCGAGCCAATCGAGTCTGGTGCGTTGGATGAATTTCTGCCTGAGGATCACCGAGGGCGGCACATATGCATTGGAGTGTCTCGGTCACCTTGTAGGGGATAAAGTCGGGGCAACAGCTATCCAGAAATTCGGCAACGAGCACAATTTGTGCCTCCGCAATTCGAGCCCGCAACACCTGTTGAAAGGCATCCGACCGTTGCAAATCAGAAGAGATTTGGGATTCTGCGAACTCGGAAGGGACGGAGATACCGGTCCGCAAAGGTAGTACAGGATGCCGCAGTGGAGATCCTTGAGCATCGGAGGAAGAATCGGCATGGAACGCAAGACTAGCGATGAGTTTCGATTTGATCATGATGATGTTGGAAAATGCCAGGGGCGAGGAATCGGAGATGGCTTCGGCCGTTTGGAGAACAGGTTCGTATACAGTGGGAAGGTATCTCAGATTGCGCGGTGTAATCCAGGCCAAACACCACAGCGCCTTCTGCGCATCAGGGACCGCTCCCTGAGATAATGTGATAGGAAACGAAGACCATAAATAAGTGCCGATGCTTCCTGAGAGCAGGAGATTGGTGGCGCTTCTATACCGATGGTTAAGATACTGGATGATCCCGCGGGGTATCGGTTTGGGTTCATCGGGTTTCCAAAAGGAAAACAGTTTCCACATCAGGAGGTCGCTCCATTGAACTCTGGCTGCGGAAGGATTGTCTGGAGGAGGACGGTAGGCGCTCACCCTTAACGCCCCTTCCAAATAATCGCCAATGGCGGAAAAAGGCACCAGGGGATCGAGAGCGATCATGTCCCGGGTATCGTGCCAGCGATAGGGAGGGGTACCCAGCGAAGCCGATTGCCTGAGGTAGTCGAAGACAATTTTGTAGGGAGTTGTGAGGCAAAAAGTTTCGATAGCCTGGACGAGGTCAGGAATGATGATGGACAACGACGCAGAGTCGAACTTTGAATGGGACAGAGACCGCTCCAGTTTGCGGCTCATAGGAAAGGGGAAGACCGACTCCGGGGATAGTGATTCCAGATACGACACAGTCGATGTAACGAGTTCCGTTACTTCCGTATGAGGGATACTGCTACTCGCAGTCTCTGCGCTGCACTTTGCTAGGGAATCCAAATGTAGGAGCAAGTCACTTTTTACAGAGCAGAAAGTGCTGTATCGTAACAGCGCCCTCGCAGAGGCAGAGAAACTGCCCACCCCATCCTGTGATGCCCGCTGACAGTAACGGACCAGTCGGCTGAAGTCAATTGCTTTGGTGTGCATCGACGATTCAGTCGAGGGTTGCAGGCTGGCTATAGCCCACAAAGCTTTGTAGCAAGTGATCTGGCGGTGTTGACTAGCCTCGGGTGTTAGTAGTCCACTGCTGCAGCTACGAAGAAAGCCTTCGATCCGCAACAACAGTTGCAGTTCTGGTTGGCGCATCAACTTTTGGATCGCATCGTCGTAGCTGTAGCGCCTTCCTGAGGGTCCCCATAGTACAGCGGGGAGAGCCTCCACGAATGGTTCGAACTCGGCATCGTCAGCTAGTGACTTGATAGTCCACACTAGTGCACGATAGTCCCGAGCAGTCCGCTCGGTAGAATGCTCCATCGCTCGGCGAGTCATGGCCTGTACCTGGGTTGGGCAACACGAGTAGGATATATCTGCTACAATGCCAGTTGCTGCGCGACGTCGACGCCAGATCAATATGGCGCTTTGCACGAGTCGCCAAACGGCTGTGGAAAGCGGAGTCCTGTATGGACAGTCCGGACACCAAAGGGGGGAGAGGGTGAGGGCGGAGTATGTACCGACAGCGATCGCTAGAAGGGTAGCGGCGACGATTGCGATTCCAAGATTAACAGGAGGAGAAAGGCGACAAGACCGGCAAAGAAAAGGCCAACAGATGCGTGCAGTAGAAATGGAATGACATCGACAACGGTATGCATGTTGAACCGCTTTAGCCCGTAATACAAATACGAGAGAATGCGCGCGCGGACTACAGGAGCGGTCCGCATGTCCGTTCGATGTAAAAAATCGCGGGCCCACTGTTCAACAAGTGTCGCAACGGTGAGACTGAGCCCCAGGCTTATTAACCAGAGAGCGTTGCAAATAAGTGATGCTGTCGGCGGACAGAATTCAAGGGACGTCGGGACGTGGAATGTGCTCCCATTCGCAGCAGCTGCGAGCTGCTGCGAAATTTGCGTCAAGATCCGTACAGTCGATTCCCCAGGGTCTGGATTCAGCGTCTTGTAGCTCTCGACGATGAAAGCAGTAAGACTGGCGGAGAAGAGACCCGCCTGGGATGGGAAATCCAGTTCAGTTCATTCCGCTAGGGCCAACAGAACACCCACGAAGATGAGCATGCCCTCCATGTCGCCTCTCCAACTCTCCACCAGCGATCTGTCATATTTTTCGGCTTCAGAGACATACACTGCCCAAAGTTCTGAGGCCGCGGCTTCCTCGCTAGCATCGGGCTCTGGAATGTCATTTTGAGTTACAAAACGGTGTCCGCACTGAGGAAGCTTCGTCGAGTACCTTTCCCGGTAGCAGCGCTGACTTGTTCCACGTCGAGCATTGAGTGGTAGGGTAGCAAGCTGATTGCGGGCCGCTTATTTGTCGATGCGTGCTAGTTGATGTGCAAGCTGTAAAGGCTGAGAACGGCCGAAAATAGCTGCAGCGCCTTGATCAAAATTAAGATTCAAGTTGGTTGGGCGACACGTACTGCAATGATCGAGTCTGCTTGGGAGACGGATCGAGTCTGCTTGGGAGACGAAGGTACCATAGGTAGAGGATCCTTTGTGGAATGAGCTCCACCTCAAGGTCAAAAATTCCCGTCAAATATTGCGAGAAAGTCAAGAGAACTTGAAAGTGAAGGTCCCAATTTGTCCATCGAAAAAAAATGTCGACATCCGATGATCCGTCGGATGGAGGGGGGGCAGCGTGGAGTGACCGTTCAAGATGCGCGCGGCACAAACTAGAAGAAGAAGGAATAGATGTGTTTGCGGGAACTTGAAAAGCCAACGAGAACAAAACGAGAAGAGAAGCTCGCATGTGGCGGTGTAGCGATGTCTATCCTTATTTGCCGCCTATCTTCATTGCCACTTTATCCCAACTTTATCCTGCATGATTCCTGCCACTGCCATCGCTCTTACCTCGACCAAAGAAATCCGACTATCTTGCCGTATGTTGCCGTACAATTGCCGTAGCCACATCTGCGTCCGAACTGGAAGTTTCCGCTGGTTTTGGGCAAATCTCACCAACAGCGCGATGAAGGCTTGGAGCTAAGGGCTCCCTGCCAGTGGGCTCTTTGTGACGAGAGATAGGCGCGAGATGGTCTCGGACTCCGGATGGCCAGGGGATCGACGAGCGCCGTCGAGAATGTCGCCCCGAGGTGTACGTGTTTGTCCTCAGTCGGTACTTGATTCCCTTCTGAAACCTATGAGTAGAATTATATTCCTTTTTGGAACTGCAAGATGCACCTCAGACCGCAAAGGTCGGGATGGGTCGGCAAGGGCATCTCCTCCGCATCCACCCATCGTATTCTTCGCAATCGAGGCCTGAAATCGGCCCATGGATGTTGCTCAGCCTGGTGTGGTTGGCGTCGAGTCTGCGAGGACGAAAATCGAGGACCACTTGTAGCGGTGCCGGGACAGTACACGACTGAATGGGTGGATTTCTCTTTCCGTTATCTACACCGATTGTGCACTGTTATACTCATCTCCCTGCATGTAGATCTTGCCGTCCCGGTCACGTCCAGCGCCCGAAGCAGATATCAGCATCCCGCTCACGACCCCTGGTCAACGAACGCAGCATGCACCTGGACCCGGTATGCTCATCGGGCTCAGGCAGCTTCTTCTCCATACGTGGCGGCGGAGTGTACGGTGGCGGCGACACTCCGCTCGCCCATCGGCTCAGAAACACCATCTGCGAGACACCAGCGAGTCCGGGCGATGATAAGCCCCTGCACTGCCGCTGAAGGGACCGCCGCAAACCTCTCCATGGCCCCCACTGTCGCCCTTGACCACCTTTCCGTCCCGCCTACGTGCCGTTTCTCGCTTCTCCCGGGCTCGGCTCGGAGCCGGTCCCATGTTATTGCTCCCCCCCCCCCCCCCCCCTGCTCGCGGCTCGTATCATGGATAGCACGCTGCCACCGCGGTCGTGATACTGTCTATACTCTATACGAAGACCTGCGGCCTCTGGACGATTGATACGTTCGACTCGACTACATCCATCGCCAGCGTATCCCTGATCCCGGGAATCTTGACGGCGATGGAAATCGCGCACTTGTGGGTGTATTCCCCGTCTGGCCGTCCTTGGTCGGTTGAGCTGCCCACAGACCTTGGCCTTTCGCGTCATCATGGACTTACAGACGGATGCCAGCGGAGCGCGCGTGCTCGTCACCCCCGGATGGTTTGGGTTTGTAGATAGTCTTACATCATTGCTCGCTATCAGGCTACATAAATTATTTCTTTCGCCCCAAATTCTAGTACCCATGCTCGTCCTGTAGGAACAGTCTACCTAAATTCTTGCATCCCAGATCCTAGCAGTCTAGATCTTGTACGAATCTTCACTCGTCTGTTGCCCAGACATTGCGAGTCACGCCCCATTCTGCATATTCCTGTACCCAGACGCTGCTGGAAATCGGACCCCAATCCATCTCCCTGCCTTCTTGCTCCTTCGGTGGCGTGGGGGGGTATTCATAGCTCGCGGGCTTCGACATGTAGTCCTGGTCTGCTTTCGTCGGGTAGCGCAGGACGGCCGCCACCCCCTCGGACGCCACCTGCGCGGCAATGTCCTCCAACTGCATCGCGTGCGGGAAGACACCGTGTACACGGGACAGGGCGTGCATCTGGGGTCCTCTTGCGCGGCGCGTCTGGACGAGGGCGAGGAGCTCCTGGTCGGAGCCGGCGTCGACGCCAAAGCAAGAGACGTCGTGGAGCAGCGGACAGAGCACCTCTGTGCTGAGGAGCGAGAAGAGCTGGCAGGAAATTGGGCTCTCCTTGTTAGCGAGAGATCTTTTGGGTCGGTGGAGTACCAGCTTTTCAAGCTTCGGTACATCGGCGAGACACTGCGCGAGCGTTTCCTTGGACATGCGTGTGCTGAGACCGAGGCTCGTGAGATTGTGGAACGTGGCCAGATAAGGGAGAAGGGCAGTGAACCACATCGTGTAGCTATAGTCGAGGGTGTCTAGATCGGGGAGCTCGACGTAGCGGAAAAGCGTGGTGCCATTGCCATTGCCGCCTCGAGTGTGGTCGACAATACAAAGGCGACGCAATCTGACCATGCGGACGGGTTGTAGAGGCCCTGGCTCGGGACCATCGGCAATGGACAAAGTGCACGTCTCCAGTTGCGGAGATTGCCGCAATATCATCAACACTTGACCCAACGAAAACGTAGGACCTAGGAGGGAGAGAAAACGAATCGGAGACTGAGGGCGGAAGGCATGATGTGATACAACAAGGCTCTTGAAGGATATTCCCTGCACATCAGTGCCGCGAGTAAACGAGAAGTAGTTTGGCGACGTTGGGATGGGAGTCCCCAGGCGAATAACGACGGTCTGCAGCTGCGGCACGTCGGCTGGGGCCAGCGTTGCGAGGGACTGGAACGATTCGTATGCCGGAAAAATAAAACGCATGTGTGCCCAGCGGTTGGAGTACACCATGAGCGAGTGAAGTATCGCGGAGCGATCCTCCGCGCCTCTCGTCATGTCTTCGCTCCCATGCGAGGCCGTCCAGGCGAAGGAGATCGAGAGCGGAAGATTGCCCGACCGAGACAGCCAAGTTTTAACACCATCGTTAATTATTTGACCATTGGCCCATGGGCTCAGATATGGCGCCGCAATATGGAGCGACGCCCAGAGCCGCGGGATCGACAGCGCTATGGCGCGCCACTCCCTACAGATGAGGGTAAGAACCACGGGGAATTGTGTGCGCTTCATCGTGGGGTATCGATCGCCGTATGGGAGCAGGGCGGTGAATATCTCCCGCACGATCTCGTCAGGCAGGGTTCGTGCTGTGGATACCAGCGCCAGATGCGCTTCGACAAACTCGGTCAGTACATCTCGGTCGTGAACTAGCTGGTCAATGGCAGCCTGAAGGCCGTCGATATCATTCGTTAGAGTTTGAATGTCCTGCTTTGGAGCAACGACAAGCCGCCGGATGCCTCTCGCCTCTTCATTGGAGGCCACAGTATTCGTGTAGAGGATGTGCCTGTAAGGCGTATCCATGCTGTTGTGAGAGAGGTCAGACAGTGAATCCACTCTCTGCTTTCCAGCTTACTGCGCGATCAAGGAAGACCTCCAAGGAAGACGACGGGGAGTCGACATGGAAGCACGATGGAAGCAGGAAGAAAAGCGGTGTCGGTCACGTTTCAGAAACTACGCGGTCAGGTGCGACATGGCCTGCCGACGGCGGCAGCTTCAAGTTCGCGTTCCGGGGCAAATCTCTTTCCCCGGCGTAACCCAGGTTTCACACGTTGAAGGCGAAATTTTGCTTGTGTGAGAGAGAGATGGCAAGATATGAATTCCACTGCGCGGGAAAGAAACGCGATCTAGATTTGTAGATTGTAAAGACTGTCAGTTGTACATGAAGATCTCCATCGGCTTGTACGGCGCCTCCAAATAGGCCATGTCCTCCGAAGTGAGCTTGACATCCAGTGCACCTGAATAAATCGGTTAGCGTGCATCCTCCGCCATATCTAAACGACCCACCAATGAGATCTTCCAGCTTCTCGATCGACGTCGTCCCGACAATGGGCGCCGTGACTCCTAAGACGCAGATTTCAATCGCAGTCCCTGCTGGCGATGCAAATGAAGCGCACCGTCCTTGGCCATGAGCCACGCCAGCGACACCTGCGCCATCGTCGCGCCGTGTTTCTTGGCGACCTCTTCAACGCTACACGTCGCGTTGAAACGTTACATTGGTGGAGATGCGGTACTTGTAGCATACCGATTGACAATGTCCTTGCTTCCTGGGCCAACAAGGAAGTACGCGTCGGCAGGAACCTCGTCCGATCCCTGCCGGATGGTTTTCTCCGCTGAAGGCGCGGCCATTGCCACGGGGCGCGTGAGCGCACCACGCCCGAGAGGAGACCACGGGATCGACCCCACGCCAAAGTGCTACAGGCGGGTTGAATGACAAACAGATACAGGAGAGAGAAAACGAGGAACCAGACCTTGAGCGACGGCATCATCTCGCGTTCCTCCTCGCGACAAAGGAGGTTGTAATGGTTCTGCATCGAGATGAACGGGGTGAGGTTGTGGGTGATTGCGTAGTCTGCCGATTAGTGAGTGCAAGCGCGGAATTATCAATGGCACGGTGTTGAACCCACTTTGCATGACGTGGACTACACACTCGTCAATACCTGCGGAGAAGAAACAAAGAAGAAGACGTACATTGCCAGGCGTGACAAGAGCTCATCCCAATGTAACGCACGTACCCTGCCTTCACAACGTCGTGCAATGCTTGCATCTAAACCAGCTCCCATGAACGATCAATGATAGCAAACTCGTTTGAACCGTACCGTTTCTTCAATTGGGGTATCATAGTCGAAACGGTGACCTTGAATAGGGAGGTCAGAATCAATTCAGGCTTACAGGTAATCAAACTCACACTGGAGCACATCGATATAGTCGAGCTGGAGGCGCTTCAGACTGTCCTGCACCGACGACATAATGTGCTTGCGCGACAGTCCGTACTGGTTGACGTAGCCGCGGTTGTCGGGACCGGCGAGGAAAAGCTCCAATCCGCTCAGCTCCACGGTTTTGCCGACGGGGTGGCGGACCTGCACGAGTCTTGTCAACCAAGAGGCCTGTGTTATTTCTGAGACCACGGCACCTTGGTCATCACGACAATCTCTTCGCGCGGAAGCTGCAGTTCCTTGATCGCGTTTCCCAGGACCACTTCGGCCTCTCCATTGGAATACATCTAAAGTAACATCCGGGCGGAGGTCAGGTAAATTTGTAGGATGAGAAAATGTGTAGTTACATTCGCGGTGTCGAATGTTTGGATCCCTGCATCGTATCTGTATCGTCGTTGCAAAATCAAGCTATGCTCGGTAGTGTGAAGGGTCAGCGTACGCATATTTTATGTGCTTGATCGATTCCTCCTCGTCGAGGACCCAAGGCCTCCATTTTGATGATCCGTAGGACATGCACCCGAGGATAATTTTGGAAACCTTGAGTCCAGAATTCCCGAGGCGCACTGTGCAAGTATAGGGTAAGTATGTGGAGGCAAAAAGCAAGAAAATGAAAAGGCAGGGTCAAGCGTGGACGTACCATATCCAACACGGCGGTCGGGCGTAGAAGGGGTAACAGCTTTTGTGAGGTTGGGAATCGACATTTTCTGGGGAACGGTTGAATGAAACTGCTGCGAACCTGGGCCTTTTATATGCCACGGTGTATACGCGTCCACCGCGGCAGCGGCAAGATAGATAATGGGAGTCTCGCCTCGACTCCAACTTGAGAAACCCATTTTGGTCAAGTCTGATCCCTCCGATCCGCAACAGTAAGCCGATTTGACATGCCGATTTGACCATGGTTCCGCCGCGTTCCATTGCACCAATTCCTTGGACCAATGTCCATACACGTGGAGATTGAGGAGCCTCGCAATTGGCTCGGCTTCAAAACACTGATGGAACGGGTTGAACTCGACCAAGCGGACCTTCGGTGGCAGATGGGCCTGAACAAGAACTTGACACAAAGGCCTGCAGCCTCGAGAACAGTACATTCCCCAAATGCCGCAAGAACCGGATCCATATAACTGCGTGAATATTCAATGTCCGCAAACAGGTCTGAAACAGGTACGAATAAACCACATGCCCGTGGCTGTCTCCTAAAGAAACGGAGGTTCACCGGGATAAAGTGTCATGTAGCGCCGACAATCAAATCCGAGAGACGTTTTTCCACCATTAAGTCGTGCCCATAATTGTAGGGCATTATTTCATCCAGCGCCTGAATCCAACTGGGTCCGCATTCTCGATCTGGTGAGAAATGGGCCTTGCAGTACTCCCAGTGTTCAGGATACCATCTACATGGAGTCATTTTGGGAAGACGGCCGTTCAGACAACATGACAACGTACCCAGAATGCTCCCAGTCTATGAGGCCGACAACGACGTCTCCACGGACCATGATATTGCGTGGCGCAAAGTCCCCGTGGGTGAATACGATGCGATGAGAATCGCACATCATTCGCCGGGTCTCATCCAGATAAGGGTCGGGCCCAAAGTTACCCTCCGCATGCTTGACGAGGAAGTCATTGAATGCCGCCTCGTTCTTGAAAGGGCCAAAGGGCACCATACTCGCGACTCTGGCGTCTTTACACTTCCGGTTATAAAGCCCTGAGACTGCGGACGTACTCTGAGGCGTAAGTGCGCGGAGTTGGGCCACAATGTCGCGCAACTGGCGGACAACATTAGCCTGCTGGTGCGATGTCATGTCCGCCCACACAAGGTCGAGAGGATCGCCATCGATGCGTTTCATGACCATAAAATGGTCGAAAACACCAGTGGCGCTGGCAACGATTTCGGGAAGGGGGATAGTGGTACGTTTTTTGAGATACCGGATGACTTCGGCTTCATTTGGACCCTTCATGATTCCAGATTTCATCACCAAGGTTGTCGAAAGATGTAGGACTCGGCCACGCTGCTCGGTATGCCCATATACCCAACGGCTCACGAGCCAAAGAAGAAGACAAAGAGGATAGTTGGGATAAGTCTTCATGGTACCACGGCCCACCTCGAGAAATTGGTGGTCGTGGAAGGGGGAGAGACCGCGTCACGGTCAAACTGTGATTCCCGATGACTCTGAATCTCTGATGATCAGATGGGGATGATTTGTAGAGTTCAGCGTCTGCGTACGCCAGGACAGCAAGGCAGGCGAAGAATTTTCGCTGACCTTTCACTTGAGACATCCATTGAACGAATGATACCGTGCTTGCTCTTTTTTTCTTTGCGCGCGTTCAACGTTCAACTTTTGTCCGCGGCACATTTAATTGTGGCATATTTGTATGTGGACCGGGCCGACGGGGCTGTTGTTCAAGTCTGCGAGTACTACGTCTCTACCTGGGGACATGCGCCGTCATACAAACATACAGTGGCAGTGCCTGCAAACACATTCATTGCGGATTCAATCATGGACCGCACCTGCTTCAAATTTTCGCCGGGTCATCGAAGAGCGGCTATGATATAATAATTTGATATTCTCCAGATACAATTTGGATACGATAAAACGGACGGACACGGAGATGAGCAAGGTATGTTACCTGCCTTGTATAAGAAGACGTCTCAGTAAACAACGAGTGTCACCCTCTTCCATCTCGTCATACACTCCCCATAGATTAGGCGAAACTCGCGGCGACAGTGCGAACAACCTCTTCTTGTTGGAGAACGAATTTGAAAGGACCTTGCGCAGCTATATCCCGCGATTCTGTATGTCTAACGAAGCCATCAATGTGAGGAAGAGCTGTGGGCCCCGAATTGATCACGGCCAGACAATCGTGGATACTAGATAGCGAGAGGAAGAGCTGCTCTTGGAGACTGTTGAAGTCCTGACAGGCCGCCGGAGTGCAATTAGTAACTCATTCGTCTGTTTAGAAAATCTCTCGTCGTCCGGAGCGGCCAGTTGGAAAAAGAAATGTACAATAATCATTCCAGATTTCCGTGCTTCAAACATCGGTCGGGATCGCGATAGTCCTCCATCACCTCTTTCCAGCCGCTGCACGCTACAACGCCAATTAGTTCAAGCCCCCCAACGCCGGCGATGCGGCCCACACACCTTCAATCCTCCTCATACTCATTATACCCGTAATACCGCTGTCCCCTGCGCGGGCCATGATAATCTACGATCCAAAACAGGTCAATACATTGGCGGCTGATAAGAATGTAGCATGAAAGACGCACAAGTGGAAGTATCGCGCTGCGGGCTGAGCCCCGCCACACCAGACATATTGAGATAGCCGCCAGACGAGGTGCGCGCACCCGCGCCGCGCGAGCCGCCGGCCGCTGGCGCCGCGGTGGGCCACACAGCGCGGCAGTATATGCAGGTGAGCTTGTTACTCTGCTTCGCGGACGTTTGTTTCCCTTTGAACGCACACCATCAGCGTGAGGAACAAACGAAAGGGAAGAGAAACACGTACACTGCGCAAAACACACTGCATGCACTGCGTTACCGCACTCGTCGCAGAACGTGAGCGTCGCCTCTGCGACGCCGTGCATCTTGTCGTAGCAGATGGGGCAGTCGTCATCCTCGCCAGGAATCCTTTTCTTCGGCCCCGCCGGCGCTTCGGGTGTGGAGGGCGCTGGGGCTTTGCCCGTGGCGCGGGCATAGGCTTCGCGGATGCGCGGGTGGGCGAGGGCGTTCGGAGCTAAAGGCGCATTTGCGAAGATGGATTCGAGCTCGTTCGTCAAGAGGGCCCTAAGGGCGAGTCAAGGCTGGATTGGAAATGATAGACATGAACGCACTTCTGGTACCAAACTCCGGAGGCTTGGGTGACTTGGAGCACTGGGTGACAAATTTTATTTAGGACGGTTCCGCTTCCGCCTGAATGACATTACCTTTGAGATAGATGAATAGCTGATCGAATTGGACAGCGATAAGCGCAATGGACTAAGATATTGAACGTGCATGACGTACGATGTGTTTGCAGTGGTTTCCTTTCTGTGCATCAGGACCTAGATACGTTCAATGCCACTGTCGAAGCCCAATGAAGAAGCTCACAATTGCAGCTCGGCGTGCGCTGGATAGTGACTGTGTATATCTGGAGTTGCGGGTTTAGAGAACGAGAGGTAAAGCGGATGTGAAGGACATGCGTTTCCCGTCGATCCCAAAACCTGAAATTCCTCCTTCAATTCCCCCTCAAATCGTTTTCGATCGACCATGAAGAACCTGTGTCTCTCTCAGATCCAGGGCAAGGATATCGGACATGGGAAGACCTACCGCTGAGTCATAACCCTCTCCACCCGATCCAGAATGTTCTGCGGACACTTCTTCTTGAACATCGCAAGTCGTTTCTCCTGTGGTGCCGCTGGCGGGTCACCCGCCTTCCGACGCGCCTTCTTGGGGGTCGGCTGAGGCGGAAGGGGCGTCTGGGACGACGAGGCAACTGGAGTCGGGTCCGGGTATACGGGTGTCGGTTTGGGCGTCGGCTTCGGTGTCTGAATGGGCTGTTTACGACGTTTTTTCAAGGGTGGCGGGGCCTGGGCGATATCGGCTTCTGCTTTCACTTGGGAGGAGGACGCGGCTGGGGACGAGCTGGGAACTTGGGGTGGAGGACTTGAAGCGCCAGACGGTCGCCATGGCTCGAAACCCCCGTCGCGTTTCCGCTTTTCGAGGACCATGGTGGAAGCGGATCAGGCGATGTGTGCCCGTGCTTGGCAATGACGATCAGACCAAACCGCGCCAAACTCAGTTTGAACTCAGGTTCGTTTCTAGATTAAATCCAGACTCCTCGTAAAGCCTCAATAATTCGCTAGACTTCGCGCACAATTGATCTCAGCGAGTCCAGAGATCTCACGCCGCGGGGGACCGGCAGTTTACGTACCTTTCGAACCCTGCCTGAACCTTTATTCCACAAACAGCCTGCCTTGTATTCTCGCATACGAAAGGTTGTATAGGAAACGTCTATCAGTTGGCATGGTACTCGTATGGTATATATTCCGACAGGGAGAATTCCCGCCTCCCGGTAATCCTCCTTCTTGACAGTACGATTCGCTGAACCTCATTGGCAACGTTTGATGAACGGTTAACTAACAAGAAATGTGAGTACGGCGAACACAGACTTGACGGTTAATGAGAACACTCACGATGATCATTGCCTAGATGCCTGCAGAATGACTATGTACCAAACAGTAGCTTGGCCCAACTGGAGGAAGAAATGCCCCGCATCGAACACAGGGTCGAACCGGTACACGTCGTTCTTGATACACTTCAACCACCTCTGACAACATTGAATTCTGATGCACAGATTCTTGGGGAGAAGAGCGCGCCAGGATTTTCTCCACCGTACCGATGACCAGCGGGGGATTGTGGCCGTTAATGAGAGGGTGAACCTCCCGTGCCACGCGAATGAACCTGTCGGTCTGGACGGCTTTGCTCATCAGCTCCAGCATGAGATGACCACTAGCGAGCCGCGCAAGGAGTGGGCCGGGATCCTCGAATACAAGGGCGTCAACTTCGAGGTAGCCGATCAGGTATTCCGCCATTCCTTGAACACGTATCTCTGAGATGGAGGAGGAAAAGGAGGGGCATTAAGGTGTGTCGAGCAGAAAGAAATCAGCAGTTCAATTGGCTTACTCCCATACGCTTTCCACGATGTAGGTCCAAATTGCACAGGAGGGGAATACTTCACTCGATACTGGAAGAAGTGACTGTACGATTCCGCTTGAAAGTCGATCTTCTCGCGCCACTCCGAAGGAAATCCACTGGGCATCGGCGTCGACAACATTTGTGGCGTCCCAAGCAGGGCGGCCTTGTTGACGAGGTCCTGTGCTACTCTCCCTCGGAAATCCGACCAGACTGGATCTTGGCGGGGGTCGTACACGATGCTTGGTGTGGAATTCATGGTGGGAGATGGATTAAGGTGAAGTACAGACGTCCGCGAGACTGAAGGTGCGTAAATTGTCAGTTGGCAAGGCGCTGTATTTATACGCAAATCCCAGTCTTCAATGCGCTGCAGTTAGAGGCGGTAGAATGAAAGGAGAGTCGATGGATTGAGCGAGCCTCCAGCCGATGGCAGGTCCCTTCACCGCTCCCCATCGACATCACATGGGTGCTGTGACATTCGCGTAGAACTAGAAGTATGAGTCGAATGCGAGCTGCTTTCTCCGAGGAGTTACTAGCTGTTGATGCCGAGCGATGTATTGATTTTCATGAGTCGACTGTCGGCCAGCGTCTTCGAATTAGTCTGTTCAAGGCCGCAGGATCGCCCGTCAAGTCCGCCGTCCATACCCATCACGATCGAAGTCCAAATCCGGAGGCCCAAGTCAACGCCTAGTTCAAGTCATCCCGTTGCCGGCCGGTTCCATTCGTCGTAGCAAAGGAGCCATGCCGGAGTGTACATAGAACACATAGAACCGCACCGAGCGCGGACCGAAGTGGGAGATGCGGGGTGCCGATGGAGATACGAGAAGCGCCTGAGTTCTAAAGACGGAAAAAGGGGGTTGATTTACGAGAGGATGCCGGGACCTACAGGTTCCGATGGGTTTAGGCTCCGTACAGGTCGCGCGCCGGGTGATCGCCAGTACATCCAAACGACGTTTGTGAGAGAGGCGTCGTCCACAGAACACGAGTCGGGCGCGGGATGTCGTGCGATTACTATGTCGAGACATTTGGAGAAGCATAGAGTGACTGGTTGACCGGTGAGAAAGCGACAACCTCGGAGGGTTGATTGGTCACCGAAAACTAAGTGTGGTCGTTAAAATCAAAGCTGGAAGGCAGGGCAAGGTTGCGGGATTCCTGAACTGATTGAGGACGCCGACGAACACGTGTTGCCAACGCGCCATCAGCGGCGCATCGCGATTGATTGGCGCTCGTGATTGGCGCCTTCGCAAGATCTGGAAACGGGTAGAAAAATAATTCCAGGGACCATTATCGGCGGGAAAGAATGTGCCCCATGATGCTCCAGGAGATGGTCTTTCCATTTTCTGCTTGTCCTAAGTGCCTGGTGTCAGTGTTGTTCTGGTTGAAATTATATTGCGCATCTGCGCAATGTGGCGCCATAACAAGTTTCTGGGGAAATTTAGGGGATACATCAGCAAGCGTTACACACGAGCAACGAGTGATCAATCCAAAGCCCGGGGCTTGTGCGATATTGGCTATGCAGTATCTTCTGAATTGTCTTGTCAATAAACAACAACCTGTGTGATATATTCAGTGAGTGGTGGTAGGATTTCAATGGTTTTGCGCCGCCCGCTGCAGATACAACACGCAGCAAAAGGAAAACATAGGCGACAAGCGTATGGTTTGAACTCTCCCGAATGCAAAAGCAATGACATGCAAGCCATGGCTACGGCGCGGTTGAGATCGAGACGAGGCCGAGGCTGGATTGGTCCAACGTTTCTGTACAATGGAAAATGGGAATCAGAGAGCAGAAGAAGCTGATTGCGGAGCGGATCTAAGGCAACTTATCGAGGTCAGAAGATTCGTGTTGTAATTTTGATGAACAATCGCAACGAACGAGGAAACCCGCCTATCGGCCGGGGACTTGCTTGGATTTGCCTGCAATCTGGCGGAGACTTGAATAATCTTGCGCTCGTCTACGACGAAACGAGAGCCTATTCTTCTGGTGAAAAAAAACCAGACACGGACCGGTGCGCGTTATCGATACGCATATGGGCGATATCGGACTGCTCCATGTCTGGAGCATCGCTATCGGTATCGGCAGCGACAATCCGCATGATATAATTCACGGGGCAGCTGTGGATCGATTTAATGTCACAGGCAATTTTTGGGAAGATGGAGATCATAAATCAGATCGACCTACCCACAGTCAGTCAGGCGCCGGGGGTTATAAATCCGTTCTCGCGTTCAGGGTGTCGAGTATCCATCCCTTGAACCAAGCCGTCGCGTCTCCCTTGCACTCTAACGCCCAGTCCTGCAGCTATGTCTGCTTTAAGACAAGGATTTGTATTTTTGCGGGCGATCATAACGACTTGGGCGCCACCGATAAATTGCTGGGAAAGAGATCTTCCAAAGGATCGTGCGTTCCAAGCACTCACTGACTGTGTCTAGTAAGCACCCATTTGTGCGAATTCGTATTTCGTGACTGACTCTCTGCGATGCGAGTGATATCAGTTACCTCCACTGAGAAGAACTGCGCTCTGACCTCAATAAGATCCGAAATGGTTCGAGTGACAAGTGGAGCATGATGTGGGGCCAGACCATGCTTTCAGTGCGCGAGTGCGCCGCCGCCACCTCTGCCAATTGTCTTTTGAAAATCGGGGAGATTCTTTTGACGTATTTCAGTTGGGGTTCACATCCTCTTGAGCTAATACAAGGCGGAGCGGGGGTCTGCGTGGGAAAGAGAGGAAGCACGCCGTCAGTGACAGCGAGCACTGCGGAACCAGTGGTCTGAAATGAAAGCGGCCATGTGGTTTGGCGGCGAACTGGAAGTATCCTGAAGTCGGACCCTGCATTTTCGATTCTCAGCTCCATGTCAAGCGCACAAGTCGCCGTTCAAAAGTTTTCTTACTCCAATAAAGCCGTGTTAGTCGTTCAACAGTGCGGAAGCACATCCATCGCTTTGGATGGTCGTGGTTTGGAAGATGGTGTCAGTGGCGGTGCCAAATGTGGCAGTGCGGTATGATGTCTCTTTAGACCTTACCACCACCGTGGAAATTCCTGGAAACCATTCGGGATGTTCACCCGAATCAGATTGTGGTCCACATTCAAGCGCCCAGCCTTCATGATCAAGGCTGGAAAAGGTAGGTAAAGAAGCGCTACACGTGTTTTCAGCGTGTTTAGGAACTTTTGCGGTGAGGCAAGGCAGTCCAAATCTGGCTCTGACACGCCCGAGCAAGTACCTTCAAGCGCGCCGCCTTCTTGCCGTTCTTCAATGTTCCTTGTACTCTTTGTGCGCAGCTCTGACCCGCCGTCTCCCTGAACTCTCTGGGTTGAAAATCTGGACTACTGGCATTTCTTTCGATGGACTCACAGCTGCGTCGCGCGGCTGCAAAGCCACAGAACGTGTCACCCCCCGCGGCGGAAATAGAAAACACTGCCGGAAACTCTGCGCCGCCGCCGCCGCCCCGGCCGTCGACGACCGAATCTCAGCTCGTCGACCTCCTTTCACAATCTCGTCGCGAGGCCACAGAGCTGCGCCAGGAACTCGCCGCCGTTCGTAGAAAGGCAGACGCAGACCACCGGCGGCTCCAGGCGCTTTCAGGTTCCATAAACTCGCCAGATCACCAGGTCCGCGTGTTCCAGGAGCGGCTTGCGCACGCAGAGGCGGCGCTCGCGGAGGCTGAGGCGCGCAGCCGTTTTGTGGAACAGAACTGGCTGCAGGTCGAACGTTACCTCTCTGGCGTGCAGCGCCAGGCTGCCGACTCACGTGCGGCATTCACGCGCATCATGGAGCAGGGCGACGTCGACGGGCGGCTGGTTCTTCCCAGAGATTCGTCGCCCCCAGCTGCGAGGCGCGAGGTGCCTTTGAGGGATTATATCGCCTCCAGCGGGTCTGGGCATCATGCTGCGTCTCACTCTCATCATCATCATACCCCACGCGACTTATCGCCCGCATCCCCGCACTCCCCACGAAGGCGCGACGACGTTCCCCCGAGAGAGTACGTCTCGTCCAGCGGATTTGGACGACATGCTCATCATTCCCCCCGCGATGAAGCTTCAGCCTCACCAACGTCCCCATACTCCCCACGGAGTCGGAACCGGGACTACATACCTCCGCTGCCATTACCATTACCACTCATCGTACCCCGCCGCCGGCCCTCTTCTCCCTTATCCGCACGAAGCCCTTCGGCCGGTGAGGATGATCGGTATGCCGCGCGTTCTGACAGGGACAGGTCCCCGCCGCACAAGCGGCTGCGCGGGTCGGGCTCGGGGCTAAGTGTGCGCATCCAGGTTCGTCTGCCTCAAAAATAAATCTATTTCTTTCTCACCCACTCATCTGTTCGAACAGTCTCCTACGCCTCCCCACCGCCGCGCGCGCCCAGCGTCCCCCGCGTCCCCGCCCCAAGTGCGTAGACACGAGCAACGCCACGCCTCTCGCGAGCACATGCCCCCTCCGCCCCCACCGCCGCCGTCACGCCCTTACGTCGTCTACGACTCGCGCAACCCTCCCTTGCAATTCATTGCGCACCCCACGCCGCCGGTTCCGGTTCCTCTTCCACATAGCCCTCGCACGGCTGTTCTCCGCAGCTCGCCAACGCCGCCGCAACCTACTAATACGAGCTCGGACCGACACCAATATGAGCACCGCTTCCATCTCAACACTAGTGCCCACGGACATGGGCGTGGGAGGGCCCCAGTGCGCCCGGGGGCGTACGAGACAGTGGTGTTTGCACTGGATGAGGAGGGGCACGACAGGAGAGTGCTTTAAAAACAAGTTGGTTGCGTTGATGCCGATTTATGTTTCCGAATGGGCAAGAGCGATCCTGGGTGTGTTTCACCTACGCGCGTGCACGGGGAGCTGGTGACTCTCCTGCTGTTGTTTGAGACACAGTGCGGAAGAAGGGCGATTGTCGACCGCGTAATATAGCGTTGTATCTTCCATGGGGATGAACGTGATGTCGGCGGATGTTTCAAAGCACACCGGTGATTGAGTGTATCTTGAGTGACTCGATCGAAGCCCGGCTTTCGTTTACGATTAACCATGAGCGCCAAGCCTTGTGAGGCCATGTCTACCTACGATCCGGAAAAGGACGCAGTTTCGGCCGCCGATTTGCGTGTTCGGCCGGCCCGAAATTTATTGTTTTGGCCCATTCCAGCCGAAACTGCGATCGAACCTATTGTAACCTTTGCTTTCAGCGGGGTGTTCAGCTGAGCCAAAATTTCCCATTTTTTGGTGTGAATTCCATCCTCATTCCATCCTCGGCGCCCATCTTGCTGGATTAAGCGCCGCCGTTAAGCAGAAATCACCAGGGAGATTAATATTCCTGCTTCGAACAAGAGTAAGCGAGTAGTTTGAGGTTCCGGAAGGCCATGGACTTAAGCTTCTTATATGCCGAGCCCCGGCTGCCTCCCGCCAGCATGCCGTCCGCCTGCCGATGGCACCGGCTGCCGCGGCAGTTTCAACCAAAATTCCGGAATGCGTCTGTGTGGATCCAGGGCGCGCTGCAGAAAACACCGACGCAACTACTGACAGAAACGTGGAAATCAGTCTGAATCACTCGTTCCTTCACTACTTTGAGTCGCGGAAACAAAAGCAGTACGTTCTTCTGCAGCTTAGATAGGAGCCCAGTCAAGTTTGCGGCTAACGTTTGAAAGCCACAAGTACAAGGCAACAGCCGGAGTCAGCGGCGAACTAGATGCGTTTTGCTTGTCTCCATCTCTTGATTGTTTTTCGAACTTGTTTGTGACTTGTTTATCACCGCTCACAATGGAGAGTTTTGACCCCCCTGAGTTATCGAGTGAGATAATGTATTCCCCCGCGGCTGGAAATGCTTTCATCTGGAAAATGGTACATGGCTACATCGTACTACAGAGAGCCCCGTAGAGCAGTAGAGAGGTAGGCATGTCCCCCTCTACCATAGAACCCTGTAGATCCGTAGCTGTGTAGAGTCATAGAGCGGTAGAGCTACATAGAGCGACATAGACCGCGTGACTCTACGGTAGAGATGGTCTCTACGGGACCGGTGCGCCATCAAGATGCTTTCAATGCGCAGATGTTCAGAAGACACTCGCTTGCATTGGTCAAAGCACGGTATACGCATTCGAAAGAATCAATATTTTGGATCTAGCTACAACGGCGAGTGTACACTAAGAGAAGAGGCTCATGTTAAAGACCGAACGCCTGTCCTTGGCGGGCTCCGCGGGCACATCAGACAGTTTCCTGAGTCCCCCGTGAGCAACAAAATTTCCAGAGGAATGGAATCGACATACCGAGCCTTGATGAGCATTTCACGCAGCCGCGCTTTGGCGAGGTTCTCCGGGTACACATCCTTGTCGAACTCCGCAATCCACTTGCCGATGAAGATCATTGACTGTCGATGGATGGGCCGGTACACCTCGGCCTCGAATGCGACCATTTCCCACTCCCCGGTCTTCCATCTGTCGATGCCGCAGACAATCTGAGAGAGTGAGAAAGTTGCAGCAAGAACGACAAGAACACTCACAGCGTCCATCAACAACCCGAAAGTCTCGCGCGGTAGCGCCTCGAGACCGTCAAAGTAGTGGCTTCGGCGCTTCTTGCGCTCCTTGGAGAAGAAGGCGGCGTTGACCAGCTTCTGGAAGATCTTGTGGTGCCCGACAGTGGCGAGATCGCGGATGTCCTTGGGGTCCTATTATCATCAGCCTGCTGCCCCAACACGATGCTGGATCACCTACCTTGAACATGAAAACTTGGTCCAGCTTGTCGACGAGCTCGCGGTTACTCTCCCGGACCTCGGCAATCTTCTCGGGGGTGGGGTCGTCCAAGGAAAGAATGTCGACAAAGTTATACTCAGACCGGACCAGCTTGTCAGCCTCCACCATGACGTGTCCGCGAACTTGGGGGATGCGCGATCGGATCTACAACTTCCGTTAATGCGGCCCATAATGGTATAGGAGACTCACCAAAAGCATCTCCTCCATGGACAACTCCTCGACGTCGTTGGGATCGACATCCAGGTACTCGAGTGCGTCGTACCACGACTCCACTATCAACGTCTGGAACTCGTCGTCCTCAGCGCCCGGGTCTCCAGACTCGCCGTCATCCGGGAACGGCTTCTCGATGACAACCCGCTTCCCAATAAACTTGTACGTTGTTTCCACCAGGCGACGGCGCTCGGGAGTCAGCTCCTTGATGCTGCGGGATTTCTGTCGGCGATGAGCGCGCTTCTTGCGGCGCCTCTTCTTGGCCGGAGCGGTGGAGGGAGACTCCTCCCCGTCGGACTCCTGAGCAGCCTATGAGAATGAGGTGAGTATGGAGCCCCAGCAGTGGTACGCTACGTACCCAGCGTGGAACGAGATGGCTACGCTTCCTCTTCTGCTGCACGTCGTGCATTGTGACCTTGCAAAACGGTATCAGTAATGTGGAGCGTATGAGAAAGAGTACGTACCTCAAGGGAAGTCTGCGCGTTCTCATGCAGTCGGTCTTCGTCTTCATCTTCGTCATCCTGGTTGTTGGGGTGAGTGTCCCATGCATTACCGCCACGAGCTGCAATCGGTCTGAATGACTACGTCGCAGGGAAGATGTCTGGCTCACCCATGGCCTCGTTTTCGGCATCGTCGTCACCGTCGTTCCCGTTACCATCAGCGCCGCTATCCGACCGAAGGCCGTGGGGAGCATGGGCTACTGGAGGCACTGAAAAGGCCATCAGCTGCGACGTGGGTATCCAAAAAGATTTGCAAGACTTACAAGTCATGCCAAACATCTCATTCACTTGCGCGCGCTGCTCCGGAGTGAGTGTTTCCATCATCCTGGAGAAACTTTCTAGCCTGGGGCCGGACGAGGAAGGCTGCTCCGCGGGCATGGAGTCGGAGCTGGGAAACGGAGTAAGTTGAGTGAAGTCGGGATAGGCCGGCTGATAGTTTTGGGGCCTCAGTGATGGCGCGCGCGTTGGGGCCTGAGCGGGTGGGAACAGGGTCTGATCAAAATTGAAGGGTGGCGAAGCGCGCGTTGGGGCCTGAGCGGGTGGGAACAGGGTCTGATCAAAATTGAAGGGTGGCGAAGACGACATGGTTTGGAAAGGCGACGAGGTGTTCTGCGATGGAAAAGAGCGAAGGTCAGGATGGACCGTGGCGGCTGGTGTCTGTGGAGGTCTGTTTTGAGCGGTTGTGGGTCCCAGGGGAGCGGAAGGGGTAAGCTCCTGCTGGTGGGCCATTTCGTTTCGAAGACGGCGTGTATCCGCAGCGCGGCGGGCCATGAGCTGGTTTTTCTCCTGCTGGATGTCTCCGACGAGCCAGTCAGAAGGAGGATCAAGTACAATGTTCCATGCTCACTATGATTCACAAGCCCTGGTGTTGCGACGGACTTGCGGTGGCCTCGCCCGACGTGCTGGGGGCGGTTGGGGTTTTCAGGGAAGGAGATGCGAGATGCAGACATGGTGGTGGGAAGGGCGCCGTGTGAGAAGTAAACAAACCACCTTGAAACAGCAAAGTAACGCGTGATGCGTTGCTTTGCTGACGCGTTGCTGACTCGGGAGCACATTTGAAATTTTTTGATATTGCAAGTCTCCACTGTTCGGCCATGGCTAAGGTCAACTTCCCGAATGGCAGTGTTCGCCGTCGCCACCAGATGCAGAGTCCCGACTGCAAAGCAAAAGCGGAGGCACGCTTGGGAACCAGACTTGAAAATCTTTCATCTCGGAGACGGCGGCCTGCGACAAAGGTGCCGCCCTCCGCTTTGCCAAGTTCTGAGGAGCTTGCTGCAATCCTGGACGACATTCCTCTGGAGGATGCCCCGCCGCCGCCGCCGCCGCCGGGAGCAGATGATGCGACTGAGGAGCCGGATCAAGATGCATCTATTCCCGCGCAGCCGTCACAAGCGCCACGTCCGGGTGAACGCGCCCAATACCACCAGACTCCGGAGGAGAAGCTGTACGCCGGGGCCACGCATGGGTCGGGCAAGACGACATTCGAGCTCATCCGCGATGAGGAGGTTTTACAAGGCGGTACGGTCCTCGGGCCGTTTCGAGACGATGACGAGTGGCAGCTTGCCAAATGGCTCATCAAGAACGTCGGCCATACGGCCACGGAAGAATTCTTGAAGTTGTCCATTGTAAGCCTGAGTCTACAATAGTGGAACTCTACTTACCCATCGATACAGATTAGCGATCGCGCAAAACCATCTTTCGAAGGCAAAAAGAGCTTCTTCGAAAAGGTGGACAGTCTCCCAGGCGGCGCCAACTGGCACTGCAAGATACTGGACACCAAGGGCGACCTGCCCGACCTGGACAAGGACCCTTCAGGGTCTACGATGCGCCGCGAGCAAAGCGAATTGTGGTTCAGGGATCCTGTCGAATGTGTAGCCGAATTGATTGGAAACCCGTCATTTCGACACGCTATGCGATATGCGCCGGAGAAGTTGTATGAGGATATTGAAGGGAAGATTGAAGTCGTGAACGAAATGTGGACCGCGAGTTGGTGGTGGGAGATACAAGTAAGTGGAATCAGCCACGAGGCGGTGATGACAAGTCGAACTTACGGCGGCATCAGAAGCGTCTCCCTCCTGGCTCTACCATTGCCCCCCTCATCCTCTCCTCCGACAAGCCCATGCTCTCTAATTTCCGTGGCGATAATTCTGCGTGGCCGGTCTATTTAACAATCGGAAATATCGACAAAGATACACGCCGGCAAGTGTCTGCTCACGCGACGGTCCTAATAGGATATTTGCCCATTCCCAAATTTGACTGTTTCGACAAGAATACGCGCTCGCTTGCAAAGTACCGGCTGTTCCATCAATGCATGAAGGTCATCATGCAGTCTGTTGTCGACGCGGGGAAAACTGGCCGACCTATGGTGTGTGCGGACAGCGAGATCCGCAACGTCTGGCCAATTCTCGCCGCATACGTTGCGGACTACCCCGAGCAGTGTCTCATTGCTTGCTGCAAAGAAAACCGGTGCCCTATCTGCAAGGTCAAACCAAACGAGCGGGGAGATCATCAGCAACACCCACTTCGTGACGTACGCGAGACACTGTACCTTATGAAGCGCCAGCAAGAGGGGGAGAAGGACAACGTGTATGAAGAGGACGGAATACGCGCAGTTTACCCTCCGTTCTGGGCGGACCTCCCTCACTCCGATATCTTTCAGTCCTTCACGCCCGACCTCCTCCATCAACTTCATAAAGGTGTCTTCAAGGACCACCTGGTGACCTGGTGCCTCGAAATTATCGGCAAGCTGGAGGTTGATAAACGCTTTCGCGAGATGCCAGACCATCACGGTGTTCGCCACTTCAAAAACGGGATATCGTCTGTGTCGCAATGGACGGGGACCGAGCACAAGGAGATGGAGAAGGTCTTCCTGGGCTTGATTGCGGCGGGGGCAGCCCCGGAGATGGTCACAGCAGTCCGCAGTCTCATGGACTTCGCCTATTTTGCGTCCCTGCAATCACACACTTCAAAAACGCTTCTCAGCATGCGCGAGGCACTCGACACTTTCCACGCGAACAAGCAGATATTTATCGATCTCAAGGGGCGCCAGAACCACTTCAATATCCCCAAAATCCACTCCCTCGACCACTACGAGCCACTAATCCGACTTTTCGGAACCGCTGATGGTTTCAATACAGAATCCCCCGAACGCCTGCACATCGACTACGCCAAGAATGCTTATCGCGCCAGTAACCGCAAGGACTACATCGACCAAATGACGCTGTGGCTCCAGCGGCAGGAGGCTGTGGCACGCTTTACCGCATATCTTGCCTGGGCGCATCCGCCGGTGCCCACCGTGACAGCAACTCCCGCTTCCTTAACCCCTACCGCACCCACTGCGGCCGCGTCGGCAGCTGCTGCTCCTTCCTTCGCACCTACCACACCTGCCGACTCTTCCTCTGACAAGGATTCGCTGGTAATTTCCCACCAGCGCTTGTCGATAGCAAAATTGCCGAACACTCGGTCCGTTTCCGCCTTGCACATTATCTCACCAGACGGCCACAACGCGTCTCGCTTCGTCACTGCCTTGAGCACCTTCTTCCGCTCATCCTCCGACTCCCGTTTCCAGCCCCGTACCTTCGACTCTTTCGGGACCTGGAAGCGCGTCAGTTTCCGCCTTCCGAAAATACCTGAGATCGGTGCACGCCACTCGACCAACCTGGTCCGCGCAACTGCCCCTTCACCCGCAGCACTTGCACTGCGTAGAGCCGCAGAGCCTGCGCATCTTGATTTTGCCCTCATCCGCACTGGTGAACCGAATCAATTTACGGCCGGTACAGCTCTCGCGGGTCTTCGAGTCGCACAGGTCAAGGTCATCTTCCAGGTCCCGCCGCATTACCCTGGGAAGCCGGGGCCGTTAGCATACATAGAATGGTTCACTCCCCTTCGCACTCCGGACCCTCTCGATGGTTACTACCATCTGAGTCGTTCTTCACGCCAGCATGGTCCTTACGCCGAAATTGTCACCGTGGACCGCATCGTACGCAATGTAATGCTTATACCCCAGAAGTGGGGCCAGGACAAGGCCTTTCTACTTAATTCCCACTCCGACGGACACGCGTTTTGCCTCTATAAACTAGGATACCACGACTGCTTGCCCAGCTAATATTTCCATGTTTACATGTACTATTATTTAATGAATTTTACTACGACTCACACAATCACCGGGAGCTCTAGCAAACCAGCCAGCACGATAGTTTAGAAGGTCCGGTATGTAGTGTGCCTGTCGTTAACAGGCCTGGTGGCAGCCCCCATGTTTCTTAAATTTTTCGATGAGACGGGACTTGGAGGATGATAATTGATGATAATTGCCTTATTGGGAAACAGAATCCAGCACGATAAAGTCGAATTCAAAGCAGATAGATTCATCGGGAAGTGTACAGAGTTACAGCTACTGAACCCAAAATGTATTCTCCTTGTCCTCCGCAGAACCAGCCGCCGCAAACGCGCATAACCGCTGGCGTTGACGCTGAAGACGTGCGATGACCGCAGCATGCGTACGGATCTTCTTCACAATGCGACGGGCCCTCTCACGCGCTCGCTGACGCTTCTTCTCCATTTCCTCAGCATGAGATGGCTGCATAGAGAAACGAAGTGAGAGGGGGTCAGGATATCCGAAGCGATACTCACCTTTCTGGGACCCTTCGTTACACGCCGGACGAGGTTGAGGCAGCGGGAAGCGGGGCGCTGCCCAAGTGTTGAGGCCGGTCTCGCTTTCTAGTCACAGGCAGTCAATCAGCAGGTTCAAGCAAAGATACATGAGTGTGCACATACCACAGGTGAGGCTCGTCTAACGAGAGGCGGACGACGTGCATCCAGCGCACCCACATCCGGCCAACTCCAATTTTGCTGAGCCGCTTGCAATGGTGTAGCAGGATGAGATGCCTCCAGACGCTCCGTGAGGCTGAACAGGTGTGTCACGTATGAGGTGGACGCTTGCAAATCACTGGAAGGTGGTGTAGAAGTCTAAGCCAGTGAGCCATCAAAAAGTGTACAAGGCTGACATGCCGGAGTACACATACCATATACCAGGAGTCTTCGCCATCCTGGGAGGGCTGGGACGAGGGGACGAAGTCGAGCGACTCATCCCCAAACGAGTCGTCCCAGTCCGTTGCCGAATCGTCCGAGATTCCATGAGCAATACTGGATGGCATGCCCCAGAACTCGAACCCGTCTTGCGAGGGCTGTGAAATAGCGGGAGCTGGATCCATTTTCGATGCTTGAGTTGGCAGACCAAGGGAAGATGTGCCGAAAGCCTGAGACCAACTTGGAGCGACATCAGCTGTTGCCGAGAGGGCCCAGCACTATAGATGGCCAGCGCCGTCGTAGAGCGAGGTAGGAGACGAACATCGAGAAAGAGGACGGTGTCTACCGTAGACGACGTGGCTCTACGGTGCTCTACAGCGGAACACCGGCTCTACCGGTTACTATGCCGTGACCGGCCATCTATGTCGAGGGCCCAGGCTCTATGTGCCCAAATGCCGTTTCCAGATGTATGGTCCCGCCCTCGTCTTGACTCTCATCTTTTCAAGTCCCAGATCCCAATTTCCCAGCCCGCTTGGAAACCGTCGAGTCTTTTCTGCTCTCATTACCTATCCCAAGCTCAAATTTTCTGGAAAACTCCAGTGTACCGCCGGTGCGGGCTGGGTGCGAAACCGCCTTTGCCGCCTTGGTATCGCCGTTGCTGGCTTGGTTCACAGTAGGTTCTTCTCTGATCGGTTTTCCGTGAACTTGAAAACCTCTCCAAGCTCTCCCTCCGCTGCCGGAAATTTCATACTTTGGACATTCACCAAGCCTTTACCATCTGTGTCGCCGCTAAGTCCTCAGCGGTCGATCGTAGCCACTTGGATCTTGCTGAGGCGAATACGTCGGGCTGCGCTGTATGCTTGCTGTCCCCCCTCTCTTCGATTTGTCTCTATTTCAACAGCGGGTGCATCACCTCCCACCAGAGAGAGCCTGAGAGAGCCCCCGGCTATTAGCTACTTCTTCGTGAGGGCAAGACATGCGACGTGGCCATCGAGGAATAAGGCAAAGGCCACATTTTATCTATCGCAAGCGCGAGCCAAACCGCATTTAAATCTGCTTGCTGAAACGAAATGTAAAGGTAAATAGTCTCACAGTCCATGAACCTCTTTAATCGTCTTCCAGTGATGTCCGGGCCAAAGCTTGTTGGCGCTGCCTGCGGCGGCATCGCCAGTTCCCTCGCTCTTGGTCACAGCATTCCACCCGGTACTACCAAGGCCAGAATCAAGCTCGGTGGCCATGTTGGTCTTAAGCGCCCCCATCTCCCCTGGAATTTCGGTGACATGCTCCACCCCGTTTTTGAACAGTGCGCCGAGGTCGTTGGCCGTGGTGCGTTCACCCTCGAGGCGTAATATCTTGTCCTCCAGCTCGGCCGGCGGGAGCGTAGTCAAAACGTGGACCACGAAACCTATCACAGATCAGCTAATGCATAGTCGCGTTGAAATGGCACGACGAACCCGCAACATCAGCGAGTGCCGTCGCGGAGAGTGGGGTCACGCCTTTGCCTACGACTTGGATCTTCTTGGTCTGTGCGTTCGAGAACAACCACGGGATATATTCGGTGAAAATGCCGTTCTAGAACGCGGGTTCAGCGCTTGCCATGTATCAAACGGGAATTTAACGGACGTAGATTCTGAGGGACGGGATACCGGCGCTTTTCAGCTGCTCCGCAATCTGGAACTTCGCTCCCCAGACACCACTTCTCAAGCCCTCCGTTGGCACTGAATACTCGGCCGGAACAAACAGCTTGATGTTCGCGGCCTTGGCAGCCTCGACGAAGGTTTTCTGTGCGCCAATAGCGTGTCCGGTGATAGTCGAAAGGACTACATCGACAGCGTGCTCCTTTAAAACGGCAACGACAGCAGCAGCGTCACTGGTATCGACGCTGGCGAGCTTGGCACCGGCAGGCAGCTTGTCTGTACTCTTGGATCCCGGACGAGCCAGGACGACCACGGGAATGTCCTTGGCAACGAGGCCAGCGACGATTATGGACCCAAGAGCCCCGGCGCCAATAACTGCGAAGGATTTGTAGGAGGACATATCTGGTGCCCAAATGAGAAAGAAACCTTCTTCTTATCCAGTCCGGATGGCCGCCTTTGACTTAGTCATCCAGTGTAAGCGGACTGGTTTGTAAGGCGGTTTGTAAAGTTATACCAAACAGTGTCCATTCTCAAGATATACTGCGCTTTTCCAACATCGTACACTCACCGGATTGAGCCGTGTACAAGGTGCGAAACGAGTCTATGGCTCGCCTTGATTCGCCCCTCGAAATGTACCGAAATACTGTACTATTTCGACCGAGTGTTCAAGTGACGCGTGACGGGCCCCCCTGAACTGAACACTTTTGGTGTCGGTGACGGTGACGCTGGCAGAATGAACACCTATATTTTCAAAGCCGTCAAAAGCGTTAAAAAGTGATTCTAAAACATGATTTTTTCGTGCGAAGTGTCCGGAAAAAAAATTGCAGCTCCCAGACTAGTGCTCCTCCCAAAGCGCCCCCCGGTAGCGGGTAGTGATGGTCTTCTTGCGCTGGCCACGACCAAGTATGACAGAGGTGTGTTGTTTTTGTCCATCGGTGAAGGGCGAGACGAGTAAACTTTCACTTCATCTAGATACATTTTTTATCCGATGTTTCACGCCATTCTTCCGCGCTGTAGCGCGCCACATTTGTGGCTCGTTCGCCGACGGGTCACCACTGGAGCAGCTATATGGCCATGTATGTAATTCACCAAAAAATCCAAAAGGCAACAAAGGAAAACCCACGTTTTGAAAGATGGGCCTTTCACCAGCCCATTCGTGGCATTCGGCGAGACCCCTAGAGCTTTGTACGTCCGTGAGCGGGCTAATTGACCGTTACCAACGGTCATTTCTGCACGAAGTCGCCACTGAGACCAACAAGGGATGGCAGAAGGGAGAAAAAATGTCGGGCTTGTTCCGCTTTCTGTACGCGAGGAGGCTCCTGATTTTTTTTCGATAATGAACACTTCGGCGATGGGTGACACTCGGTGTCGCAATTCGAACACCTGGGAAAATGAACACCTATGGTGACGCGTAACATACGGTGAACACTCGGTCGAAATAGTACAGTAAACCCAAGGGGGTGCCGGGCCGTGATTGCCGGACCGGTACCTGGGTGGTTGGTCTCCGCCGTCAGGCGGAAAAAAAAAACTGGGGACCACTAATTTGCTGGTCGCAGCAAGGTCAGAAATGGTCAAAACCCTCCCATGCAGCCCCGGAACTTCACTTACAAAGCAGAGAAATTATGTTAGATGGGTTGAACATAAAATTAGAGTTGATTGAACCGTTATGGACGGTTGAACCATCGGTTAACCAAAGTAGTTGACCATTTCGGGTCATGCTGACTTATGAAGGAGAAGCTATTACAAGGAATGGATCACATCTGGAACTGGTTTAAACCATCCTGGTTCTATTCTGACAAGTTGGAATGCTATTTCGACCAATTCTGTCAGCCAAAACGTGACCCGTGGGAGGGAATTACCATATTTAGGCGTCACGTGGTTGGGTGGTCTCCTGGGTCGGTTCGAAATTTCAAAAACCGGGTCCGGTTCCAAAATTCACAGAATTTTACACCCTTGAGTAAACCACTTTACTAGAAGTTTTTCAGAGACTGCCACGAGATTTTGCCTACGCGCGCATGGCCGGCTATGCAATGTGTTGCACGAACGAGCAAACTTCATCCAACATCATTGATGAACGATCTCAATACCTTCGCTTAGCCACCAAAGGACTGGATATAAATGAATGATTGAATCGGGTAATGGAGGTTCATCGTGGGAAACAGACGCGCCTTTGGGTCCTCAAATCGCGCCAGCTGACGCCACCGGAATACCAGGGAATACCTTCATGTCTCCCTCCCCCACTGGTTCTCCCTCTTCAAATAGCGAGCGAAGCTCATTATTCCGGCACGGATCGAACACAGATGTGAATACTGCGATACCGGACGCGTCAAGAGGATTGTCGCCCCGTGTGTCGTACAGGACGTTTACGAGCGGGACGGATGTTCCACAGCACGGCTCACAGAAGGTCAACAGAGTATCTCTGGTGCTAGAGAATTCTGGATCCGTTGCGCGCGATCACCTTGCTCTGGAGCGCACATTCCTCGCGTATGTGCGCACAAGTTTGACGATCGCTTCCGCTGGTGTTGGCTAGTGCATCTCCGCCCTGATCTTGATGCTTCCTGACACAAAATCCAGCTCTCGCTCAGCTTTTCACATTATCTAGCCGGCTCGACGATGAAAAATTCCTAGCGTTGAAGCCTTTCGAGGTCTATGCAAAGCCTTTAGCGGCGTCATCAATCGTACTGGCTCTTTACGTTCTTGTCGTCGGTAGGCTCCTTATTGTTCTATTTCGGAACTCTCACGAACCTTCTCAGGTGTCTGGAGATATTTCAGCATCCAAGCGGGGTTAACAGCGGGTGTCTTCTCGGCGACACGCTTTCGGCTGGCGGTTGTCGCTCTCGGTCTAGGTGGTCTCATTGCGGTGCTGTTCGCGTTGCTTCTCAGGGAGCAGGCCAATCTGCTTTAGTGGCCGGCAGTGCTGCGTTCGTGTATAAGGCTGACTAGTACATTTGAATATGGTTGAATCCTTGAGACCGGAGAACATACAGCCGTCGCTCTGATCATAAATAGTTACCTATTCAAGATGAATTACCTCAATCATTCTGGTCAATTTTCGTTGTGGTCTGTTGCGAAGGTTCCGGTTTTCAACTCGAACGTGGGTTCAACCGATGTTCCACGTGACTGCGCCACAATTAAAGTTAATCAGCGACTCACAGCCTCACCTTGGACCCACCACAACTCGCAGTCTAACACGACGATAACAATGACCAGCGAGAGCTCCCTTGCCTCCACGGGCTCCGACTCGAGCTTGCAGCCTGCCGACCTCTCGAAAGAGATACGCCCCGGTGAAATATTTTGGTGCAGATATCGCGAGTGGCTCGAAGTGCAGGGATATGCTCTGCGGACGAGGTTTCAGGCGGGATGGACGCCGTCCTGGGAGGGTACCGGGAGGAAACGCGCGTCGTGCGAGGATGGGCAGTTTCGAATCGTGAGTCAGCCCGCACGAGTTGAATCCAAAATGCTCACCCGGGCCGTCACGTCCCCAGATCAATGTCATCGCAGATGCGACTCACGTCGAGACCGGCGAATTTGTGGTCCTGAAGCGGGTTTCAACCAAGGATCATCCCCTCGAAGCGGAGATCGGGAGCTGGCTTAGCGCGGAGCCTCAGCGGTCCGATCCGGATAATCATTGTGTGCCGTTCCGCGAGGTGCTCCAGAGTCCCTTCAAATCGGACGAGCAGATTGTCGTGATGCCCCTGCTGCAGACGTATGACAAGCCGCGATTTGACACTGTTGGGGAGGCGATTGCATTTTTCACGCAGATTTTGAAGGTAACTTCACCAATCCTTAAATCATCGAGCTTCGCTAACGGCGGGGCGGAAAGGGACTGAGGTATATGCACAGGCACAACGTCGCGCACCGGTGATTTTTTTTGTCTCCGGCGCGACTAGCTTAAATCACTCACCTCATAACCAGCGATGTCGGACACTTGAATATTATGATGGATGGGGCGCCGTTGTACCCCGTCCCAGTCCACCCTGTCAACAACACGATGAAGCGCGACTGGAGCGGCCGGATCTCCTACCGAAGTCGGACGCAGCGCCCCGTCAGATACTACCTCATAGATTTCGGGCTGTCTCGACGGTATGAGCGTGAGGACTTTCCTGTGTTCGAGTGGCCGATTTTTGGAGGGGACAAATCTGTGCCTGAACACCAGATCAAGGACCGGCGCGTTCCTCCTCCGTGCGATCCATTCGCTACCGATGTTTATTGTATGGGGAACTTGATCAGGGAGGATTTTACAGAGGTATGTTAAGCCCTCGTCGAAGCACTGGCTATGTTCGTTTTCCGATACTAAATCTTCTCAGGGCAGCAGGTCTACAAGCCGCAAGCACGGGTGTTCGACTTTCTCAAGCCGCTCGTGGCAGACATGGTACACGAAGACCCAGCTAAACGACCGAGCATGGATGAGGTCGTAGAACGTTTTGAGGACCTGGTGCGGGGCTT
This sequence comes from Mycena vitilis, assembly GCA_029203975.1. Taxonomy (NCBI): domain Eukaryota; kingdom Fungi; phylum Basidiomycota; class Agaricomycetes; order Agaricales; family Mycenaceae; genus Mycena; species Mycena vitilis. The sequence goes on from JARGYF010000081.1 coordinate 280,960, forward strand.
GAGCGCGTGGAAGTTGCGTTCTAGGGTGGGGAAGGACAAGCACTATTTTGGGGTTTTCCTGAGCGTTTCGCACTGGGTGCGGAAAGTGCGGCTCGTCGTTGGCGGGTATCCCGCGATGCCGACGCCGTAGTTAGTTGCCGATGGCTCCAACTTATCTCAATTCACTCGGAACCGCATCCCGAGATAAGAATTGACGTTGCTGCCGCGCGGTGGCCTTGGCGAGTTGTGGAGTTCCTGTTTTGCCATAAGCCTCAGTTGGTGTTGTCCGCAGGGTTGGCGAGGTGACGAATATTTGTCAACGATGAAGTTACGCTGAAGGTTCAACCTTTTCATGTTCATGCTGTGTTAGTTCGGCAAAAGGACGCGGGCGCGGATCGCTGGAAAAACACAAATCTGGGGTCACATTAGCTATCTGTTTGTGATACTCCTGCCTTTCGGAATCTCGTGCAAGCTTAGAGACTCGAGAGCACTTCAAACAGATACGGACGTTGTTGCAAAATCGAGAACACTGGTCCGCGTCCAGGACAAGCACAACATGACTACTCAGCGGATTAATGATAGTCAAACCCTTCCAACCTCCGCAGAGTGAACGCGAACGCGTGAAAGTTGAACTCCCAGAACCGTGAGAATCCGGAAGAAGCCGACTCACATGACCGTATCGTGCCGGACCGTTCCGGCTGCGCACTCAGCTCCTGCTCCTTTCAGTGACACTCACTCTCCTTTGCTCGTCGTCGCTGCTGCGTGGTCTCGTTTCTAGGTCGTTGGCAGCCTTCAAGAGTGGTGAAGACTTGTCTGCTCTGCTCCTTGGACAGTCTTGGTGGTCACACGATCTCGCAAAGTTAGATAAAACATCGACGGGATCTAGCGAGTATCGAAAGCTCCTTGTCTACGCAGAGGCCAGCCATTGCCCAGGCGTCTTTCTGCGCTTAGAACTACGCAAAAAAGCGGTCTGCAAGCAGAAGTACGCATTCTGCGTTTGGGGAAGCTCCTCTGTGTCGCACACACAACAGTTCGTCTCCACATCGACGTACAACTCCTGTAAAGAAACTCAGCGCAAGCCAGGTGCGTCTGCTTGCCAGAAATCTCTTAAACCCATTCATTGACACCCTTTTAGTCTGTAAACGCAGAAACGTACAAGAATGACCACCGTCGCATCCGCACCCGCACCCTCTTTCGCGCCCATGCACGACCAGATGGGCCGCGCCCGCTCGCGCTCGCCCGTCAAATCTACACCGAGCAGCCCCGAACTGCGCCGCACGCCGTCGTCCTCCTCCCTATCCTCCGTACACCAACACCACACGCACACCCCGTCGGCGGCGGACCTGAAGCCGAACGCGCACCCGTACCCGATCGCGACGACCGCCACGGGCGTGCTCTCGCGCTCCAACTCGCTCTCGTCGTCGCCGAATCAGACGAGGCACCATTACGTCCCGCCGTCGCCGTCTGCGGGGCGGCGGGAGCGCGAGGACGCCAACGCCTCCAATAACGACAACGGAGAACGGTTGGGGGAGAGGGGGGAGGGCGAGGGGCACAAGAAAAAGAAAGAGGAGAGGAGGGCGGAGTACCGCGGGCACCGGTACAGCCGCAGCCTCAGCAGCAGCGAGGACATGTACACCTTCCTTCCCTCGCCGTCCTCCGCCTCCACCCACGGCGCGAGCGGGAGCCCGGGCCCGCGCGCGCTGCCGGTCCCGCCTGGTGTGAGTGCGAATAGTATTGCTGCGAAGAGCGCGGCGGCGTCGGGGTCGTATGGCAGGTGCGTACGCTTTCTCACTTCTCGTGCCCCTTCCCGTTTTCCCCTCCCTCCGTCTCTTACTCCTCTCTACCCTCCGTCCCTTTTCCCTCCGTCGCCCCGTCTCCCCGTCCCTCCGTCCCTCCCTCCCCCTTCCCTCCCCTTACCCTTCCTTTTGCCCTCCCTTTTGTCTCGTCCCCTTTCTCTAATATTCCTCCCCCCCTCCTCATTTTGACCCTCCCTCCCTCCCTCCCTCCCCTCTTTTCCACCTTCCTTCGTCTCACCTCCAAATTGCGGATCAAGCTAACGCACTTGCTTTCATGTAGCTACGCCCTCTCCCCCAAACGCTGGACCCCCGCGCAGCTCGCGGCGCACCTCGACCGCACCGTGTCGCCCGAGGCGGGCGCATGGGCGGCCGACCGCGGCGTCGGCGGGAAGGCGTTCATGCGGCTGGGCGAGATGGGGGAGGAGGAGTTGGTGGGGATGGGGTACGTTTTTCGCTTTTTCTTTTCTTGAGCTTCTCTCCTTCTCTTTCTGGTTCTAAGAGGGAGATGGGGAGAAGGAGACTCGAGAGGGGAGGAAGGTGGTGGAGGCGTGTGCGCCGGTCGCGGATCGGTGCGGGTGGCACGCGGTGTGCGGTACCGGCATTGGTTTACCGCAGCCCCGAGAGTCGTCTTCGGCCTTTCGCAACGCGCTTCTCCCCATTCCTCGTCCCCCCCGTCCCCGCCCTTCCTTTCCTCCGCGCGAGCACCGCGCACCTCCCAGTCTTCCCTCATTGTCCTCATCGTCTTCCTCTTTTTGTCCTCCACTCCCTGCTCTTCCATTCTTCCACTCCCCCTCTCCTTCACATTCTCCCTCCATTCTCCCCTCCCGTCTTGTCGTCTACCTATTCTCCATGCTGCTTTACTCCTGCCTTTTATCCCGTCTTACTCGTCCCGCATTCCCCCGTTCCACTTCACATTTATATCATCTATCATCCTCCCTTTTACGCTACGCACGCACAAACCGATCCATCCTTCCATCCTTCCTCCTCGCCGCTCCCTCTCCCGCTCCCGATCGTTTGCTGCTTTTTGCACGCGTTCCCCGCCAGCCCTTTCCACACCATTCTCCCCCGCCGACGCCGCGCATGCCCAATTCTTCTTTCCTCCTCCCGCTCCTCCTCGCGCCTCACCCGTCCGTTCCATTGCATCCACCACAATGCTTCACCTCCTCCGCTTCTTGATCCATCTTTTCTTTGCCTGTTTCTCCAATTCCATCTGCCACGTCATCGCTATCTGATTCACCTTCGCTTTTCCTCATTCATCCCGCCACACGTCTCCTTCCGTTCTCGCGTATCTCACTCGTCCATGAATCCTTTCCCATCGTTGTTTGGACACTCCTCCATCGCTCTACCTATATCCTACATCCACGACCTCGCCGTCAACCCCTTCACCCTCCCTGCTTCGAGCCATATCCATATCCTCCGCCCGCCTTCTTCCGCTCCCTCACTCCGCTTGTCTTCTTCCTCTCCCTCGCTCCACTTGTCTTTTTCATCCCCCTCGCTCCATCGTTCTTCATTATCTTTCTCGTCCCCCTCTTCCCCGCCTTCGTGTCATTATATCGCGTTTCTACGGGCGTTATCGCTCCTCCCTTATTCATCTCTCCCTTCCTGCGTCTTGCGTATCTCCCCCGCTCTCCTCCACCGATCTTCTTTCCACATTTTTTTTGTCTCGTCGCCGCTCGTCCTTTGTACATCCATCCTCATCTTCGCGCCTGCTTCGCCCGTTCTATCAGGCTGCGTTCCCCTTCGACGCCTCCCCCTCGATCTCCCTCCCCCCTCCGCGCATTTTCTTTCCAATTTCAATTCCCTTCGCCACGTCATCCTTATTTTATCACGTTCCCTCCTCCGTCCCTTTCTGTCTTTTTTTCCGACACGCCCCTCTGTCCGCAATCCTGCTCGATCGTCCCACCTTCTTTCTTACCTTGCCTTTTCCTCCCCCTTCGCCTTTCTCTCGCTACATCTGTACCGCTACCAAAAACCATGCTACTGACGCCCTCCATGCCGTTCGTCTTCCACCCTTTCCAGCCTCTCCTTTTCCCTCGCTCTCCCTTCACCCTTCACCCTCCCTTTGCTTTTCGTCCTTTTTCCTTCCTACTCTCTCTCTCCCCTCTACCGCTGAATAAAACGCTGATCTCCCTTTTTCTCTGCAGCGCACCCGCCTCCCTCCGCCCCGCCGCGCGCGCCCTCCGCCAAGAAGTCCTGCAAGGCCAGCTCGGCTCCTCGTCGCCCAAGTCGTCTGCGTCCGAGGGGAGCGATGACGGGTGGCTCCGCAGCGAGTCGCCGACGCGCATAGGAAACGCTTCGCCGAATCGGGGAAGACCGTCGGTCGTGCGCGAGGAGGGCGAGGAAGCGGGGGAGGATGTAGGAGGGGAAGGAGAAGATGGCACGCCCTCGCACCGCCGGCGCACGATGTCCGTGCCCTCCCCGTTCTCCTCGCCCTTCGCACCGCGCGCGGGGCTCAATCGGGCGTATAGCAATAACTCGTACGCCAATAACAACAACAACAACATGAAAGACGACGTGAACAGAGCGTACACCGTCACCCACCCGCCCTCGCCGCCGTCGCCCTCGCCGTCGATGGGCGGGCGCTTCCGCAATGGGCGCGTGCGCGGGATGGTGCGCGAGTTTGAGAGCAGCGGGAGCGAGAGCGGGGAGGGGTCGCCTGAGCGCGGGGGGAGTGGGTTCCGCAGCGGCAGCGGCTTCCGCGCTCATGGAAACGGCAATGGGAGCGGGTTCCGAGGAGGGCAGAGCGACGCGGAAGAGGACGAGGTGCACGGGACCGTCAAGCAGCAAGCGCACGGGCACAAACGCGCGTTGCCTGTACGGCCTGATGGGATGGGGATGGGGATCGGAATGGGCGACGAGGTGGATCTGGGCGCGACGGTGCGCGCGTACGACGGAAATCGGAACGGCGCCGCCAATGGCACCGCTGCAGCGCGCGCGTACTCGTCCCCTCGCCCGGACAGCACCGAGGACGAGCTGACGGTGGAGGAGCTGCTCGCGCGCGAGGACGCAATGGGCGCACCGCCTGCGAGCGTGCTCAGCCCGAATAACACCGGCGGTGGTGGCTGGCGCATGAGCCGCCGCGTCGGGCAGCAGCTTACGGGGCAGCGCACCGGCGGGAGCGAGGCGCTGGTGCAGCAGATGAGCGGCAACGGCGGCGCGGGGCGGCCGCTTCCCGCCCAGCCGCCGCACCGTATGGACCGCAGCGGGAGCGGGGGCGTGCATGCGTGGGAGGCGGACGACGGGGCTGTCGGTGCGACGGTCAAGCGCGTGCCCACCGGCCCCACGAAGTCTGTGCACCCGCGGCTGTCGGAGAGCGAGCTGATTTCGGAAAAAGAAAGGGAGGAGAAGGAGAGGGAGGCGAAGCGCGTGCAGATGGAGGCGGAGGCGGAGGCGCAGGAGAGGGGGCGCTTGCGTGGGGAGGCGGTGCGCGCGCAGCTGGCGGAGGTGACGGACTTGCGGGCGCTGGTGGATACGTTCCGCACGCGGCTGGAGGAGGTGGAGCGGCGGGTGGGGGCGATGGAGGGTGCGTCCTCGAGTGCGCCGGCGAAGAAGCAGGTGGCAGCAACGACTACGATTACTACCGCGCCCATGACGGTCACGCAGCGCCTCGACCCGCGGCGGCTGCTCGCTCTTTTCGCGCCGCCGCCCGCGCAGACCGTGAACAAGATCAAAAACAAGGGTCTGGGGGACGAAAGGGAGGAGTGGGTGGGTCCGACGACGCTGGCTGCGTTGCCGTCGTACATGCTGCTCGTTGGGCTCGGCATGTGCGCGGTGGTGCTGCGTGTGCTGGTGCGCAGGGCGGCGAGGGGCAGGGGCGCTGCGTGAGCGCACTATTCGTTTGCCCACGCATGTTCTCGGCATCAAGATCCTCGACCATATGCATATCATATCATGCTCTCGAAAATGCATCACCATCATAACAGCACCTCCACTCTCGCTTCTCTGTTCAATTCCCTATGCACGCCGACACACGAAACCCCGAAATCCATCCCTAATACCCTGGCCGAGCTGGCTGACGCACATATGACTTATCTGTTTATCTCATCTATGTTTGAGTTAGTTACGGTTCATCTCCTGCTATGCCTTCCGCATCCGCCTTGGCTAGCTAGCTACCTACCTACCTAGTGGTAACCTACCTACCTACCTCCCCCAAATACTTACCGTCGTCATCAGGTCCTCGATATCATGATACAATACTTACGACGCTACGACTGCGACGACTTTACGATTGACATGCATGCTTACGACCCGCGATGCCCTATTTTTTATTGTTCATCCTTGTCATTGCTATGAATCCAGTGTATTACTACCTCTCGAGTTTCTTTGACAGTACTGCTTAGTTCTGCGAAATAAATTAAGCTGTGATGATGAATCTACACTGGATATAACTCATCGATATCAGCTGCGGTATAAAAGGATTCTTTTCTCTCAAGTACAATAATAGGCTTCTGGTTCAGCGACGGCAGGACGGGAGTTGAGTTAATCATCGGCTTCCAAACTTTCCTCGGTGGAGTCTTGCTCTGACCCTGGTTCTGCCCCTTCCGCTTCCGCCCCCAAGCCCCACTCCTCGTACTCGGCCAACCACTCTCCAGAGATTGGCTTCCAGTCCAGGTCGGAGTCTCGCCGCCAACTTTGCAAAGGAAGAGTGTCCGGCGGTGGGCGGAGCTCGTGGCCATGGAAGGCGAGAGCGTTTGAGAGGCTTGGGACTTGCCAGTACCCTCTAGTCCTTATCAACATCTTGTTTTCGGCATCTGGGTAGCGCAAATTCACACTAAGGCCGTCAAGTTGCGGGATAATGTCGACTTGCAGCGCTCGCACAAAGGCAATGTGCACGTCTAGGAGCGGCTGGACACCGGCCACTGAACGCCGCGCGTCGATCATGGTCAAGAGCTCTTCGTCCGAGCCAACGTCCAGGCCGAGTGAGCAGATCCTCTCGAGGTGAGGGCACAGAACATCAATGGAACCTGCGGCGGTCGGGGTCAGAAGCGCGAACAAAGAACAATCTTTGAGATCAGTTCTGAGACGGTGTCGTGGGCGGTGAAGACATATCGTCTGTAGCATGGGGAAAAGACGGAGAACACGATTCAACTGAGCTGGGGAGATTTTGGGGCTGATGCGGAGGTCCGTCAGCGTTTCAGGAGTGCACACGGAGGCTAGAGCCTCAAAATTGGTCGGTAGCCTGTCGGTGCCGGAATATTCGAGGGATCGAAGATTTGGCAGAAGGATATGGCGGAAGGGAATAGGCGTCCCCCCGTACTCGTTGATAAAGCAGAAACGTTGTACGCGCTCAAGTTGAATCGAGTTTCGGAGGTTAGTCGGCAGGCCCTCGTCATGCGTTTGCAGTGTACACGCCTCGAGCATAGGGCATCGTCGTAACACATCGAGTGCCTGATCCGAGGAAATTTTGTAAAGGGAAATGTGGGACAGATTCAGCGGCGGAACGAGGTTCTGAAGCCCAAAACAACTGCCCGACAGGGACAGTCGCCGGATGTTGAAAGCACCGATGCATGACAAGGCGGATGTCCCCATGCCAGGGATGACTTCGATGGCCGCTGACTTTAACAATGGCGTATCTTCCGGAGAGAGCTGTTTAAGAGCTTCTACAGATGTCAATGAGACCTGCCTAAACCGCATATGTTCCCAACGAGGCGCACAAGCGAGAAGACTTTTGAGCACGGGGTCCGTGGCGGAGGAGGAGGAGATTGACAGCGGCAGACTTCCCGACCTAGCCAGCCAGGATTTCACTCCTTCGCTGCATACCCTGTGAGCTGGGTAGGGGTAGGTTCTATAGGACTCCCTGATTGTCAGCGAGGTCCAAAGACGCGGGCTTGAAAGCGCCAGTTTTCGCCATGCGCTGCAGAGATGACAAAGCAGGAGAGGCGGGTCGGCGGAGTTCATAGAAGCATATTGAGCGTCTGGAAGGCAGGCCACAAATATTGCTGAGAGGATGTCGTGGGGGAGTCTGCGGGCTCCGGATACCAGCGCTAGGTGTGAATCGACAAATTCCTCCAGCTGTTCTCTTTTGAGAAGCATCTGGTCGAGAGAAGCCTGCAAACGATCTATCTCAACGGCGGTTTCCTCAAGCTCCTGCGTTTTGGGAGCTACAAGCTCACGAATACGGCTGCATTCTTCCTCTGAGGGCACAAAGTTCGTGTGCAAGTAGTCCTTGTAGGGTGTTTCGGCCAATGTTTCGGCCCTAAAGAACGGTTGGGATTGACCAAGGATTAACTGAGTCCAGGGATGCATTAAGAGTAAATGACTTGCCGAGATGCAGCAGATTCGTCGTGAGAAATTGCAGGCATTTCGTACCAATTTCCGTGGTGGAGGAGGCTTGGAGGATCAGGCTGACAGATGACGTCGTCACGTGGCTCGATTGTCTGCAAAATTTTAAACAGGCCACAACAAGAATTGAACCAGTAAGTAAGTACTTTATTTTAACATTGGCAGAATGAAACCCAACATCTGGAAACGGCATTTGGGCACATAGAGCCTGGGCCCTCGACATAGATGGCCGGTCACGGCATAGTAACCGGTAGAGCCGGTGTTCCGCTGTACTGTACTATTTCGACCGAGTGTTCACCGTATGTTACGCGTCACCATAGGTGTTCATTTTCCCAGGTGTTCGAATTGCGACACCGAGTGTCACCCATCGCCGAAGTGTTCATTATCGAAAAAAAATCAGGAGCCTCCTCGCGTACAGAAAGCGGAACAAGCCCGACATTTTTTCTCCCTTCTGCCATCCCTTGTTGGTCTCAGTGGCGACTTCGTGCAGAAATGACCGTTGGTAACGGTCAATTAGCCCGCTCACGGACGTACAAAGCTCTAGGGGTCTCGCCGAATGCCACGAATGGGCTGGTGAAAGGCCCATCTTTCAAAACGTGGGTTTTCCTTTGTTGCCTTTTGGATTTTTTGGTGAATTACATACATGGCCATATAGCTGCTCCAGTGGTGACCCGTCGGCGAACGAGCCACAAATGTGGCGCGCTACAGCGCGGAAGAATGGCGTGAAACATCGGATAAAAAATGTATCTAGATGAAGTGAAAGTTTACTCGTCTCGCCCTTCACCGATGGACAAAAACAACACACCTCTGTCATACTTGGTCGTGGCCAGCGCAAGAAGACCATCACTACCCGCTACCGGGGGGCGCTTTGGGAGGAGCACTAGTCTGGGAGCTGCAATTTTTTTTCCGGACACTTCGCACGAAAAAATCATGTTTTAGAATCACTTTTTAACGCTTTTGACGGCTTTGAAAATATAGGTGTTCATTCTGCCAGCGTCACCGTCACCGACACCAAAAGTGTTCAGTTCAGGGGGGCCCGTCACGCGTCACTTGAACACTCGGTCGAAATAGTACAGTAGAGCACCGTAGAGCCACGTCGTCTACGGTAGACACCGTCCTCTTTCTCGATGTTCGTCTCCTACCTCGCTCTACGACGGCGCTGGCCATCTATAGTGCTGGGCCCTCTCGGCAACAGCTGATGTCGCTCCAAGTTGGTCTCAGGCTTTCGGCACATCTTCCCTTGGTCTGCCAACTCAAGCATCGAAAATGGATCCAGCTCCCGCTATTTCACAGCCCTCGCAAGACGGGTTCGAGTTCTGGGGCATGCCATCCAGTATTGCTCATGGAATCTCGGACGATTCGGCAACGGACTGGGACGACTCGTTTGGGGATGAGTCGCTCGACTTCGTCCCCTCGTCCCAGCCCTCCCAGGATGGCGAAGACTCCTGGTATATGGTATGTGTACTCCGGCATGTCAGCCTTGTACACTTTTTGATGGCTCACTGGCTTAGACTTCTACACCACCTTCCAGTGATTTGCAAGCGTCCACCTCATACGTGACACACCTGTTCAGCCTCACGGAGCGTCTGGAGGCATCTCATCCTGCTACACCATTGCAAGCGGCTCAGCAAAATTGGAGTTGGCCGGATGTGGGTGCGCTGGATGCACGTCGTCCGCCTCTCGTTAGACGAGCCTCACCTGTGGTATGTGCACACTCATGTATCTTTGCTTGAACCTGCTGATTGACTGCCTGTGACTAGAAAGCGAGACCGGCCTCAACACTTGGGCAGCGCCCCGCTTCCCGCTGCCTCAACCTCGTCCGGCGTGTAACGAAGGGTCCCAGAAAGGTGAGTATCGCTTCGGATATCCTGACCCCCTCTCACTTCGTTTCTCTATGCAGCCATCTCATGCTGAGGAAATGGAGAAGAAGCGTCAGCGAGCGCGTGAGAGGGCCCGTCGCATTGTGAAGAAGATCCGTACGCATGCTGCGGTCATCGCACGTCTTCAGCGTCAACGCCAGCGGTTATGCGCGTTTGCGGCGGCTGGTTCTGCGGAGGACAAGGAGAATACATTTTGGGTTCAGTAGCTGTAACTCTGTACACTTCCCGATGAATCTATCTGCTTTGAATTCGACTTTATCGTGCTGGATTCTGTTTCCCAATAAGGCAATTATCATCAATTATCATCCTCCAAGTCCCGTCTCATCGAAAAATTTAAGAAACATGGGGGCTGCCACCAGGCCTGTTAACGACAGGCACACTACATACCGGACCTTCTAAACTATCGTGCTGGCTGGTTTGCTAGAGCTCCCGGTGATTGTGTGAGTCGTAGTAAAATTCATTAAATAATAGTACATGTAAACATGGAAATATTAGCTGGGCAAGCAGTCGTGGTATCCTAGTTTATAGAGGCAAAACGCGTGTCCGTCGGAGTGGGAATTAAGTAGAAAGGCCTTGTCCTGGCCCCACTTCTGGGGTATAAGCATTACATTGCGTACGATGCGGTCCACGGTGACAATTTCGGCGTAAGGACCATGCTGGCGTGAAGAACGACTCAGATGGTAGTAACCATCGAGAGGGTCCGGAGTGCGAAGGGGAGTGAACCATTCTATGTATGCTAACGGCCCCGGCTTCCCAGGGTAATGCGGCGGGACCTGGAAGATGACCTTGACCTGTGCGACTCGAAGACCCGCGAGAGCTGTACCGGCCGTAAATTGATTCGGTTCACCAGTGCGGATGAGGGCAAAATCAAGATGCGCAGGCTCTGCGGCTCTACGCAGTGCAAGTGCTGCGGGTGAAGGGGCAGTTGCGCGGACCAGGTTGGTCGAGTGGCGTGCACCGATCTCAGGTATTTTCGGAAGGCGGAAACTGACGCGCTTCCAGGTCCCGAAAGAGTCGAAGGTACGGGGCTGGAAACGGGAGTCGGAGGATGAGCGGAAGAAGGTGCTCAAGGCAGTGACGAAGCGAGACGCGTTGTGGCCGTCTGGTGAGATAATGTGCAAGGCGGAAACGGACCGAGTGTTCGGCAATTTTGCTATCGACAAGCGCTGGTGGGAAATTACCAGCGAATCCTTGTCAGAGGAAGAGTCGGCAGGTGTGGTAGGTGCGAAGGAAGGAGCAGCAGCTGCCGACGCGGCCGCAGTGGGTGCGGTAGGGGTTAAGGAAGCGGGAGTTGCTGTCACGGTGGGCACCGGCGGATGCGCCCAGGCAAGATATGCGGTAAAGCGTGCCACAGCCTCCTGCCGCTGGAGCCACAGCGTCATTTGGTCGATGTAGTCCTTGCGGTTACTGGCGCGATAAGCATTCTTGGCGTAGTCGATGTGCAGGCGTTCGGGGGATTCTGTATTGAAACCATCAGCGGTTCCGAAAAGTCGGATTAGTGGCTCGTAGTGGTCGAGGGAGTGGATTTTGGGGATATTGAAGTGGTTCTGGCGCCCCTTGAGATCGATAAATATCTGCTTGTTCGCGTGGAAAGTGTCGAGTGCCTCGCGCATGCTGAGAAGCGTTTTTGAAGTGTGTGATTGCAGGGACGCAAAATAGGCGAAGTCCATGAGACTGCGGACTGCTGTGACCATCTCCGGGGCTGCCCCCGCCGCAATCAAGCCCAGGAAGACCTTCTCCATCTCCTTGTGCTCGGTCCCCGTCCATTGCGACACAGACGATATCCCGTTTTTGAAGTGGCGAACACCGTGATGGTCTGGCATCTCGCGAAAGCGTTTATCAACCTCCAGCTTGCCGATAATTTCGAGGCACCAGGTCACCAGGTGGTCCTTGAAGACACCTTTATGAAGTTGATGGAGGAGGTCGGGCGTGAAGGACTGAAAGATATCGGAGTGAGGGAGGTCCGCCCAGAACGGAGGGTAAACTGCGCGTATTCCGTCCTCTTCATACACGTTGTCCTTCTCCCCCTCTTGCTGGCGCTTCATAAGGTACAGTGTCTCGCGTACGTCACGAAGTGGGTGTTGCTGATGATCTCCCCGCTCGTTTGGTTTGACCTTGCAGATAGGGCACCGGTTTTCTTTGCAGCAAGCAATGAGACACTGCTCGGGGTAGTCCGCAACGTATGCGGCGAGAATTGGCCAGACGTTGCGGATCTCGCTGTCCGCACACACCATAGGTCGGCCAGTTTTCCCCGCGTCGACAACAGACTGCATGATGACCTTCATGCATTGATGGAACAGCCGGTACTTTGCAAGCGAGCGCGTATTCTTGTCGAAACAGTCAAATTTGGGAATGGGCAAATATCCTATTAGGACCGTCGCGTGAGCAGACACTTGCCGGCGTGTATCTTTGTCGATATTTCCGATTGTTAAATAGACCGGCCACGCAGAATTATCGCCACGGAAATTAGAGAGCATGGTCTTGTCGGAGGAGAGGATGAGGGGGGCAATGGTAGAGCCAGGAGGGAGACGCTTCTGATGCCGCCGTAAGTTCGACTTGTCATCACCGCCTCGTGGCTGATTCCACTTACTTGTATCTCCCACCACCAACTCGCGGTCCACATTTCGTTCACGACTTCAATCTTCCCTTCAATATCCTCATACAACTTCTCCGGCGCATATCGCATAGCGTGTCGAAATGACGGGTTTCCAATCAATTCGGCTACACATTCGACAGGATCCCTGAACCACAATTCGCTTTGCTCGCGGCGCATCGTAGACCCTGAAGGGTCCTTGTCCAGGTCGGGCAGGTCGCCCTTGGTGTCCAGTATCTTGCAGTGCCAGTTGGCGCCGCCTGGGAGACTGTCCACCTTTTCGAAGAAGCTCTTTTTGCCTTCGAAAGATGGTTTTGCGCGATCGCTAATCTGTATCGATGGGTAAGTAGAGTTCCACTATTGTAGACTCAGGCTTACAATGGACAACTTCAAGAATTCTTCCGTGGCCGTATGGCCGACGTTCTTGATGAGCCATTTGGCAAGCTGCCACTCGTCATCGTCTCGAAACGGCCCGAGGACCGTACCGCCTTGTAAAACCTCCTCATCGCGGATGAGCTCGAATGTCGTCTTGCCCGACCCATGCGTGGCCCCGGCGTACAGCTTCTCCTCCGGAGTCTGGTGGTATTGGGCGCGTTCACCCGGACGTGGCGCTTGTGACGGCTGCGCGGGAATAGATGCATCTTGATCCGGCTCCTCAGTCGCATCATCTGCTCCCGGCGGCGGCGGCGGCGGCGGGGCATCCTCCAGAGGAATGTCGTCCAGGATTGCAGCAAGCTCCTCAGAACTTGGCAAAGCGGAGGGCGGCACCTTTGTCGCAGGCCGCCGTCTCCGAGATGAAAGATTTTCAAGTCTGGTTCCCAAGCGTGCCTCCGCTTTTGCTTTGCAGTCGGGACTCTGCATCTGGTGGCGACGGCGAACACTGCCATTCGGGAAGTTGACCTTACAAAAAGCGCAGACAGCCATGGCCGAACAGTGGAGACTTGCAATATCAAAAAATTTCAAATGTGCTCCCGAGTCAGCAACGCGTCAGCAAAGCAACGCATCACGCGTTACTTTGCTGTTTCAAGGTGGTTTGTTTACTTCTCACACGGCGCCCTTCCCACCACCATGTCTGCATCTCGCATCTCCTTCCCTGAAAACCCCAACCGCCCCCAGCACGTCGGGCGAGGCCACCGCAAGTCCGTCGCAACACCAGGGCTTGTGAATCATAGTGAGCATGGAACATTGTACTTGATCCTCCTTCTGACTGGCTCGTCGGAGACATCCAGCAGGAGAAAAACCAGCTCATGGCCCGCCGCGCTGCGGATACACGCCGTCTTCGAAACGAAATGGCCCACCAGCAGGAGCTTACCCCTTCCGCTCCCCTGGGACCCACAACCGCTCAAAACAGACCTCCACAGACACCAGCCGCCACGGTCCATCCTGACCTTCGCTCTTTTCCATCGCAGAACACCTCGTCGCCTTTCCAAACCATGTCGTCTTCGCCACCCTTCAATTTTGATCAGACCCTGTTCCCACCCGCTCAGGCCCCAACGCGCGCTTCGCCACCCTTCAATTTTGATCAGACCCTGTTCCCACCCGCTCAGGCCCCAACGCGCGCGCCATCACTGAGGCCCCAAAACTATCAGCCGGCCTATCCCGACTTCACTCAACTTACTCCGTTTCCCAGCTCCGACTCCATGCCCGCGGAGCAGCCTTCCTCGTCCGGCCCCAGGCTAGAAAGTTTCTCCAGGATGATGGAAACACTCACTCCGGAGCAGCGCGCGCAAGTGAATGAGATGTTTGGCATGACTTGTAAGTCTTGCAAATCTTTTTGGATACCCACGTCGCAGCTGATGGCCTTTTCAGTGCCTCCAGTAGCCCATGCTCCCCACGGCCTTCGGTCGGATAGCGGCGCTGATGGTAACGGGAACGACGGTGACGACGATGCCGAAAACGAGGCCATGGGTGAGCCAGACATCTTCCCTGCGACGTAGTCATTCAGACCGATTGCAGCTCGTGGCGGTAATGCATGGGACACTCACCCCAACAACCAGGATGACGAAGATGAAGACGAAGACCGACTGCATGAGAACGCGCAGACTTCCCTTGAGGTACGTACTCTTTCTCATACGCTCCACATTACTGATACCGTTTTGCAAGGTCACAATGCACGACGTGCAGCAGAAGAGGAAGCGTAGCCATCTCGTTCCACGCTGGGTACGTAGCGTACCACTGCTGGGGCTCCATACTCACCTCATTCTCATAGGCTGCTCAGGAGTCCGACGGGGAGGAGTCTCCCTCCACCGCTCCGGCCAAGAAGAGGCGCCGCAAGAAGCGCGCTCATCGCCGACAGAAATCCCGCAGCATCAAGGAGCTGACTCCCGAGCGCCGTCGCCTGGTGGAAACAACGTACAAGTTTATTGGGAAGCGGGTTGTCATCGAGAAGCCGTTCCCGGATGACGGCGAGTCTGGAGACCCGGGCGCTGAGGACGACGAGTTCCAGACGTTGATAGTGGAGTCGTGGTACGACGCACTCGAGTACCTGGATGTCGATCCCAACGACGTCGAGGAGTTGTCCATGGAGGAGATGCTTTTGGTGAGTCTCCTATACCATTATGGGCCGCATTAACGGAAGTTGTAGATCCGATCGCGCATCCCCCAAGTTCGCGGACACGTCATGGTGGAGGCTGACAAGCTGGTCCGGTCTGAGTATAACTTTGTCGACATTCTTTCCTTGGACGACCCCACCCCCGAGAAGATTGCCGAGGTCCGGGAGAGTAACCGCGAGCTCGTCGACAAGCTGGACCAAGTTTTCATGTTCAAGGTAGGTGATCCAGCATCGTGTTGGGGCAGCAGGCTGATGATAATAGGACCCCAAGGACATCCGCGATCTCGCCACTGTCGGGCACCACAAGATCTTCCAGAAGCTGGTCAACGCCGCCTTCTTCTCCAAGGAGCGCAAGAAGCGCCGAAGCCACTACTTTGACGGTCTCGAGGCGCTACCGCGCGAGACTTTCGGGTTGTTGATGGACGCTGTGAGTGTTCTTGTCGTTCTTGCTGCAACTTTCTCACTCTCTCAGATTGTCTGCGGCATCGACAGATGGAAGACCGGGGAGTGGGAAATGGTCGCATTCGAGGCCGAGGTGTACCGGCCCATCCATCGACAGTCAATGATCTTCATCGGCAAGTGGATTGCGGAGTTCGACAAGGATGTGTACCCGGAGAACCTCGCCAAAGCGCGGCTGCGTGAAATGCTCATCAAGGCTCGGTATGTCGATTCCATTCCTCTGGAAATTTTGTTGCTCACGGGGGACTCAGGAAACTGTCTGATGTGCCCGCGGAGCCCGCCAAGGACAGGCGTTCGGTCTTTAACATGAGCCTCTTCTCTTAGTGTACACTCGCCGTTGTAGCTAGATCCAAAATATTGATTCTTTCGAATGCGTATACCGTGCTTTGACCAATGCAAGCGAGTGTCTTCTGAACATCTGCGCATTGAAAGCATCTTGATGGCGCACCGGTCCCGTAGAGACCATCTCTACCGTAGAGTCACGCGGTCTATGTCGCTCTATGTAGCTCTACCGCTCTATGACTCTACACAGCTACGGATCTACAGGGTTCTATGGTAGAGGGGGACATGCCTACCTCTCTACTGCTCTACGGGGCTCTCTGTAGTACGATGTAGCCATGTACCATTTTCCAGATGTCCGTACATTCAGGCATCGAATGGGCGCAGTGGGTTCCTGGTACGATTCGCGTCCATGTTTTTCTATTGTCACCTGAACGTCATCCATCGCCAGCGACCATATACGAAGGGATCCTGTTCGGATTCGCCCTGTACAAGACATTTGAACGGACGATCTCGACCCTTCGGAAGGATGCCAAGCTCTCTTTGTATACCCTCTTACTCCGGGATAACATACTCTATTTCTTCGGGTACGTACATTAGTCGCTGAAAGCTCTAGTTGCTTATGGATTTACGCAGAGTTGCGGCACTCCTGGTATTCAACAACGTAAGCTTTTCCTGATGTCCTGCCAAAACTGCAAGTTTAACTCTACCACTCCAAAGCTCATGGTCGTGGTACGCACTTTCGCTGTATCTGATCCGTCATTTGTATCCAAAAATCCATCAGAGCGTCACACACATCCCATGGTTCAGTTACGGGTAAGTCCCTCCTCGATCTCTCTTCCGACTCCCCAACCAATCCCAAATCCAGCCCGTTCCACGCGGCGGTCGGCATTATGACGACCCGCATGCTGATCAACCTCCGCAAGGCGACGCAGAAGGACGTGGTCCTTGGCTCCAGCATCATGAAACACACCGACGACGCGTTCGGATCGGATGCGACATTGCTGGATAGAGAGGGTATCGAAACTATTAGGTTTGCCCATGCGCCGACGTCGATGGTGTAGCGTACACAGCGAAGAAACGAGGGGTGGAGGGGACCAAGAATTCCGATGTTAAAATCTTGGGCATGTATCTGTAGCTATTCATGTACTGTATTCCGAGTTGACTTGTATACTTCGAAGATTTAACCACTCTGAACTTATTCGAATTATATACGCCCGGGCGTCTCGACGGCTACCTCGTATTTTGCGACGTGCACACTGCAGCAGCCAGCCCTTGCTCAATTTTGTACATCATGATGTTCAATATATAGGACAATAATTCCTACTGCGCAGTATAGAAAGCGAGGTCGGATCGCAGACTCGAAGCTTGCAGTCCGAAGCAAACCCGAAGTACACTTGAATACTTAGTTGCAATGCGGAGAAGAGTTAGGGGCTTGCTTATTGATGCTTGGCGGGGCCTGGCAAGATAAGCAAGTATCACCACAACCAAAGCCATCAGACCGGATTGGCGCTTGACCAGAGCCATTTCTTGGTCATTTCTTCATACATCCTTGTACCTGCTGCCTCACGTCCAACGCCGTCCTCACGTCCAACGCCGTCCTCACGTCCAACGCCGTCCTCACGTCCAACGCCGTCCTCCCTTCATTCCAGAAGCAAGCGGACCCGGTCGCCCCTTGGTCGCCCCCATACTACATAGTCGCCCCGAAGGCTCCCGCAACGGTGGTGTGGAGCAATAGCGATTTGGCCCAAGCGGCCAAGCACACATTTTCTCGTGCGGATGACGCTGGTGGAGTTGCAACAACGGTGCTATTGTGGAGCGAGAGGCCTAAGAAGCTTATCGAGCTGCTTCGCAGAGATTGTCTGGGTCCATCTATCTCCAGGTAACTTTACGATGAGCCACTATTTCGCACTAATCCAAATTTGTATTCTAGCTCACTTGGGACGCAGTTTCTTTGCCGCGCACTGAGTCATTCGTTGCGACTCAAGTGTGTCGGAGTGCTGGCGATCAAGTTTGACGAAAGAGAGCTCCTCTTGCCCAGTTTGTTGCTGAGCTGCGCCGTGATTCCTTTGCAATGTACCCAGAAATTCTCTTCTTACGGGCACTCTATCTTAGACCACTCCACCGCCCTACGTCTACCGTCTAGGCTGGTCTTTCTGTTCGCTTTTCTGACTGGAAACTCGGGCTACTCGAGCACTCGCCCCCAAGTTTTCCTCCTGTGTTGCCCTTGGTCCGAATCATGAGCAAGTCCTGCCAGAGGTCTGATAGCCTTCCGTCCTTCCAGGTTACTGACACCGCTGCCCCACCATGGTTGTCTTCTCTTCGTTGAATCGTGCTGTACGGTCTGCAGGCGACAAGCAACCTGTCTGGTATCCTTGTATTTATTATGTGTAATTGGTCACCGGGCGTTGATGTCTTCAGAGGCACGCCGCCCTGTTGCCTGACCGTCGTCGTCCACCCCGCGCATATATTATGTGTCGGTAGCGCCTGATCGCTCTCCCTGACCAGAAATGGCTCAGGGCTCGAAGCGCAAGGACCTAGGCACCGCCGATTGCGCTCCCGTCATTCCTTTTGTGCATAGCGCAGCTGTGACATGGTGTAGCTCGCCCACGTAGCGCACCGATTTCTAGGCCTTCTTCGCCTCATACGATCGCTTGCGTACACGACCGCTGTTCCGGAATCCGAGGCTGGAGCTTGGAAGTATTCTTGTTATCGCACGGACAAGGCGATCCGAGTACGGCGCCTTCCCGTACTTCACTTCCGGGAGACTAGCTATGCTATCCCCACTTCTGGGAGACTGCTAGCAGACTCATGCCCCGGATGGCTTGTCAATCGATCGGTGTGTGCGGATGGGGACACCTCGCCGGCGTTAGCTAGGGTGGAGTCTCCCATCGGGTGATTCTCGCGCGGCGATGTACTGTGTGTATGTACATTGGCTCTCATGCGATGATGTGATGTTGATTCTCGTGCGATAGGATGCATTCTTGCGACACACAGCCAAACCAGGTCGTGATATTGGGACTTCCGATGGATCTCCCGTCTAGAGAATGATATCCCAGCCAAGGCTGTTCTTCCAAGTGCGGCCTCGCCCGCGTGGTGCTTCGCCTGTCATGTCGTCCGACACTGACTGATTCCAATTTCAAAGAGCCTCCCATCCCTAGTAGCTCCAGGTTGACTCCGACGGGCTCCAACGAGCCTGTGGTACCAAGAATGGGCGTGCCAGCGCTTGTGCAGGTGCGCCGTGGATAGTCGCTACTCTGTACATACACGGCTGACACGTTTCTGCATTCGAACGTTCGGGTTATCATCTGGATTAAAAGCAGGCTGCTATCATGGGTCACGCTGACGTCCAGAACAAGTGCGATGGGTATTGGCAGGCCGTATATGATCAAGATCCTGCGCTGGCTTACGCCATCCCCACGAGGGTGTCACTCTACCGTTGCTTCGCGGCAGAGCTTCCCGCGCTTCGGGCTCGAGTTCGGGTGACGAGGACTCCCGCTGGTGCGCCTACTGCTGTTGTGAATGTCGCTTGCTAGTGACGTTCCGAGTCCCTCGCAGTATTTCCAGGCGCATCGACCAAATTTCGACCGGGAGACCGTCAAATCGCATCCTTCTTTCTTTTCCAAAGGATAGACGACAGCTCAGCTGACAGGCCGTGGAATTCAAATCCAGCGGCGCGGACACACCATCAAGAACAAGAACAACCGCAACATTAAGTGCGCCGGGTGCTTCATTTTTTCGTCGTTCCTTTAATAAATTACATACAGACCCTCCATTTCCACGCCCGACTTCCGAGGGAGATTCATTCTGGTCTCACCAGGCTAGGGGATTGCTAAACAGACTGGCGACCGTGTACGCAAGCGCCTCCCCGATCGGCGTCAGAAGACCCTCGCTGGCGGTATGAATCCCTATTCAATCCTATCCGTATCCAATCCTGAGAGTTGGAGTGCTAGGTTATGATTTTGCCGAGCGAAGCGTCCTGTGTATTGGATTACATGATACACACCAGGGACAGACTCCGTTAGGCGTCCATGTCTTCATTGGGAACTTATTTCAAGAGATTAGCGGTCGTGTAGGATGCCTGCTTTTTGGACGGGTGTTCTCGAGCAGAAACACGACCTTCCCGACGGGGGTCAAGCCCGGAGTTGGGTGTATTTTTCCGGAACGAGGGTGCGTCTGCCGGAGATGAATTTTGCTATTTTACCTACTTATTCTGCTCAGCGCAAGCATTGGGCGGTGTATGGGCGGAATGCTTGGCACCAATAGGAGGCGCGATGGTGCTCCTGCGAATTATCGCGGTACCTTACAGCTGGCTGGAGACTCGGACCGTGGGTTCTGCTCTCGGACTAATAGGAGACAGCCTCACTGATCCAGACTCTCGATAGCCAAGAAGGAAGAGCATTAAACTCTGATAAATTCCTGTGGCTTACATATGATACGACGAATAGGAATGCTGCAATGGTGTCCGCGGTGTGTTTCGAGTTCGAGTCCACGGGCGGATTCCGGTTCATGGATCGTCGAGGGTTATCAGCGCAACAAGGAGCGATCGTGCCCCGACGAGTTTGCCCAGTGGCCAGGACCGCAACTCACTAGGCTCGCTCGTATCTGCCTTTCAGATTAACGGACGTCCTCAGGCCGAATGGAAAGGGGCTGGCTCTGAGGCTGTTATTCTCTCCCAGCTCGCGGGATCGACGGGACGTCCGCTCGAACGTGTTTGTGGTTGCCACAAGAACGAGGGCGCGTTTTGCGTCTCTCGCACCCGCACCTGTACATGTATTCCACTAATTACCTCGCCACTGGCTTTAGAACCGCCCCCATGATGTTCTCCGTCCAATTCTTCACCCCTATTACCCCTTCGCTGCCCGACAAACTAGCTAGCCCGACTTAGGCTCTACTTAGTCGGTTCTGGTTCCGATTCTGCAGCCCACTCTCTATCTGGCAGGGCCGACTTGCGCTTGCGCGGTTTACGTGCGTGTCCGCGGGTTTCTTCGTTCCAGAGAACTGTTGATCCATGGCTGTTGGCCAGCCATGATGAAGTCCTTTCCGCTCGGGGGGAGCGGTTCTGATTCATGAACGAATAATTTCGCAGTTGAGATGAGAAGAACGTGGCGTGTTGAATGAAGTGCGATCGTACGCGGCGCAGGCCCGGGTGTGCATCCTCATTCGCTCGTCCGACTGCGTAATCAAACAACGATGAACGAAGGACGTCCAGGTATGAACATCGGATTAACGAGACCGGCGTTCAGGTACGGGATTGGAGGGCGGTTGACGAGTACGAGAATACCGGAGGAAGGAGGAAGGAGAAGGGAAGGAGGGGAAGAGGGACAACATGCAAGAAAAGAAGGCTGTTTACATATTCGATCCTCGACACGCCCCAGGGGCCGAGGCCGCGGTGTGTTTTCCCCTCAGAGTATAGGTTATATATACTCTCGGATTTATCAGATCCTACTTGAACAGCGAATCGCTGGTTGCGCGGTGGCGACTGTTCGTAACAACAGCAGTACCAGGCAAGGAAGAGATGATGAATGGAAGGTTTGTGTGCGTGTGAAAGAAATCCAGGACCTAGCTCACTCATGCGCCGCAGGGTGTGAATTTGAATGTGCGTCACCTGCAGCGGATCCTCAGGTGACGGTCGAGGTCGGTGCGTGCCTCGCCGAAACAACCGCAACCACATTCGAAGCCGGTATGTACCTCGGTGGATCATGTACCTCACCAAACGGCAGGCAGGTGAGGTCAGTCGCTCAGTGCTCAGGCACATACAAGCCACCCAGTGATACCCGCGATGCGAGTTGCACTGGCTGATCCAGTGCTCGGTCTGGATCACGCACGCATTTCTGATGATCGTGTTCTGGTTCGAATTCCCTAGATTATTACCTTCAACGGAATCGACAGTCAGGATGGTATCGAATCAAACAGCACAGGATGTAATGCGTCTGAAGAACTGGAACTCAGCAGCGTTCCAGCAACAGCGTACATACAAAATGATTCGATTCGCGAGATACGGCACGTCCGGTGTTCAAGGCGCTGCGAGAATGATGCGAGTAGTCTAACACCCTGACACGTCGAAACTGCCATCACGCAAGTGTAGTGTGTACATACATACACTGTCCGATGGAAAGCTGTAAGCTGTAAACCGTAGCTGTAGCTGGTTATTTAGCGTCGGCGTCGGCGCTGGCGGTGGCTCAGCTTTCCTCATGCTAAATGTATTTAAACGTGAGGTTAGCTGGTTTTCAGGGTTTACAGTGTCGCCGGAGTCAGCCTCGCTCGCCGCTCCAGGCCCAGTTTCACAATTGACAGCCGCTGCAATATACTTGAACGATAAATAAAGATGAGAGTCGAAAAATCAAACTCGCAATTCAAATCAGCCTGTGAAACGACGCGGGGGAACTCGGATAATAAACGATAGGTTACAGCTGCCGCTCAGAGCGTCTAATCTCGACTGTTGGCACCGAAACAGGTTCTCCACGCCAGGAGGCGAAAAGGAAACGCTCCCCCGAATTACGCGCGGTTCTTCCATCTCTCCATTGCATTGCAGTTGGTTCTGTCAAAAAACGATCATCGATAACTTAGGTTACCATCTCGAAAGCACTTGCTGATCCGACGCCCAAGGCGAGACGGGAAGTGCGATTTCCAAGGTTGAGGTAGTCTAAGAATGACCGTGGGAACTCTTCTCTCGCGTTGCTTTTTTCAAACTCCGCCCTCCCCTTTTGGGTTCGTGACCTCTGCACGTGATGCTGTGACTCACGCTTTTGGACTCCCGCCACCTCTTTCGGCGACGACTTTTCTGTTTTGGTCTTCCTGAAACGTTACGGCGCTGGATTTTAGCTTTGCGCGTACCCACGGATGTTTGCAATTCGCTAGAACTCCTCCCTGGAGCAAGCCTGGCCCTGCCGTATGTCTGGGGTGCCTGTCAAACAAAGTCTCCGTTGCTGTATTTTTCTGGCTGCGGATATTCAATGTCTACTGCGGCAACGGAGGGCTACCCACTCTTGCGATGTGATGCCACCTCGGAAGATCTCGGGGACGCGCATCGGATTCCAAGCCAGACTAAAGTTGGGCTAGCGTTTCAGAGGTTCTGGTAAGGAAAACCTGGAGCTGCGTTGCGCATGGTATTCGGCCCCAAGACGCTTGGACGCGCGATATCCAATGTCCATCCGCGGTGGGTTTCCGAGGGCTTGGAGCGCTGGTTTACATAAAGATACGCAGAATGCGGGTGGATCTGACACGGCAGCACGCTGTGCTATTGGATCGCGTGGAATGACTTTCTATGAAGGTGGGATGATGCCGCTGGACATGGGATGCAGGTGAATGTGGGCCCTGGGGTGGCCCGCGCGCTGCAACATGGATGGGACAAGGGCCATCTCGCAACATGGGGCTCCGACTGGGTCACTCCAAACGACAGGCTTGCTTCCGCTGCTTCTCTTATAAATTAACGCCGTCCCGTCCGCCACAAGGAACGCCCACATCTCCATTGGACATCTTCCACCTGCATCTATCGCGTCTTCCATCTCTCATCTCATCTGGATCTGCCCCCGGCCGGTTACGCCTTGTTTGTGTCGTGTCTTGTATGTCGCCCCTTCCGATCCCCCTTCCTTCCCTTCCGAGAATCCAATCTAATTCTCCACTAGTAGTAACCGATTGCCCATTTCTGTGCGCCCGCCGCAGGGAAGAATATTTTTAATATTTCATTTGCATGTTGGATAGGCTTTCTTTGGCTGATGCTGTTGACGGGCGAGCCAGCTAAAAGCCGCATGCATGACGAGTCTGTCCTCTTGTCTTTCCGCACCCCGATTCTGCTATTCCGTCCTCTGCTCCCGATTGTCCTCCACATATCCGCGCGCCGCGTACAACCCCCAGCAACTAGCAAGCAATGTCGACCGAGTCGCAGGCCAAGAGGTCAGTCACGCTTGTGCTGCGGGGTTCGGGTTCGATTACCTCGCTGACATTTCTTCCAGCGCCACGCCGCCCGCGCCGCCCTCACCGTATGTTATCCCGCCCATTCGTTTTCCGGAAAACATAATTTGATTTCGATCTGGTTGTTTTTCCTCAGTGCCTCGCCCTCCACGCCCAACGCCAATGTTACCGGCACCACCACCCCCAATCATTCCAACGCGATCGAATGCAACTCGCCCCAGAATTCGCCACCCCACAGCCCCAACGAACCACAGCCGCCGCGCACCAATGATCTGAAGCGCAAGACACCGCCGATGGCCTCGCTCGCGGAGGACGTCGACCGCAAGCCGATCATCCTCCCGCCTGGCGCGAATCTGCCCGCCGGGGAGTACGAGACGGGGCGCGTGATCTGCCAGGCATGCGGTGGTGCCGTTTCGTTCCGCGACGATGCCGGCGGGGGCGCATTCACGTTGAAGCATTGGGAGGCGCATCGGTTGACTTGGTAAGTTCTCTGCTTCCTCTCCTTTATGTCCAGAAGCTGAGCTGTATTCGCAGCAGCGGCGGCGGCGGCGCCCACCCACCGCCTTCCCACCCCAACTCCAACTCGCACCACTACACCCCGACCAGATCCGCCGTCTCCGCCGCCAACGCGCACGCCCTCTCCATCGCCGACGGCATGCCCCCGCCCGCGAAGCGCCGCCGCGCCAAACGCACCGAGGACGAGCGCATCGAGTACCTCCGCGCCGACGCGCACGTCGCGCAGTTCGAAGCATACCGCGTCCTCTGCGCGAGCTGCGACAAGTGGATCAGGCTCCGCCCCAACTCGACCTACTGCTCGATTCCGTGGGACGCGCATCGAAAGAGCTGTCTCGCGAAGAAGAGGTGAGTCTGTCTTTTGATTTTC
Source organism: Mycena vitilis (assembly GCA_029203975.1). NCBI lineage: Eukaryota > Fungi > Basidiomycota > Agaricomycetes > Agaricales > Mycenaceae > Mycena > Mycena vitilis. Next base: position 305,576 of record JARGYF010000081.1, read on the forward strand.
GACATTGCATTTCGGTCTCGTTCTGCGTTTGGTTTGGCGGAGTGTCGGCGTTGCTTCTGACTTTCTGACTATTTGTTTTGCTGTCGGACTGGGTTTATTATTTGTCTTATATTTGACGCCACTGCGACGCCGCGCCCTGACACTGACGGGTCTTCGACCCTTCTCCCGGCTTTTTTTCGCTGTTCTCTTCTTTCTCTTTAATCCTCTTTGCTCGCTCCCTTCTTTCCCTTCCGTTCTGCCCTTTGCTCTCTCTCTGCACCAGTCAAATGCTAATTCACCACCATTACCCTCCCAGCAACGTCAACGCCAAGAACGCGTACGCGCTCGAAGAAAGGAACGCGATGCTCGCCAAGGACCCCGACGTGCGCAAGTTTGACGCGGAGAGGATTCTGTGTGGGATGTGTGATAAGTACGTTCCTTTCCATCCTTTCTTTGACTCCTGTGCGACGTTCTGTGTTCTCTGTTCTCTGGACGTTTCTTACTCTTCTTTTTGGCCACCCCATTCTCTCGCTTTCTTTTCCACTGGTTCCGTGTTCGCCCAATGCTGATCCCAAATTTCGCAGATGGCTCACCACCCCGATGGACGACAACCTCGGCGCCGTGCACGTATGGCTCCAGCATCGCTCCACCTGCCAGAAAACCGTCTCTGCGCTCAAGAACGTCATGTACGTTGCCTTAGCTCATAATCCACCTTCCCCACTTCCGTATCCTCTCTTCCTGTTCGCCTCGTCCCTTTCCCCACTTTCCACTTGCCATTCCTTGCGGATACGCGAATCTCCACGGATCTCGCTCCCCTCTTTATTCCGTTCCCGTTTCCCATTCCCCAATCCCCTTTGTTGTGTCTATCGGCTGGGGCACGAGCACGGGACAGCCTCTATTTGGCGGCTGTCGTTCTGGCTCGGCTTCGTGTAGTGGTGTTTACTTATCGTTCTGCACGCCGGGCTTCGCTCCGTCTCCACCGCGATTCGGTGTTCTCGAGCTCGCGGTTTCCTTCCCCATCGATGCCATGCCATTCACTCCACCCGTCGTTCCAAGTTCTCACTTTACATCCAATATCCTTCTTCGCCCGTACCACTCTTATTCCCACCCGGCTTTGTTTTACTTTACTTTTTCAATTTCTTTTTACTTGGCTTATACGTTGGCGCGGCTCACAGCTTCTCCAGCGCAAACGCCAGCGCGGGTGGAAGCATGTCCGCCGATGGCGAAGAGCGCAAGCCCGTCATCTCGAACGCGAACGGCAACGCCAGCGCGGGGCCCTCGTCCTCAACATCGCACCGCCCTCTCCGGCCTGCAAGCGGGGGCGCGCAACAAGGGCATCCCCACCCGCAGCATCAGCACGGCCATCCGCAAGGCCACCAGCACCCGCCCCCGAATGGACGCGCACAAGCATTCACGCACCCGCCTCCAGCGCACCCTTCGCATCATCCGCGCCAGTCCCATCCCTCGCACGCGCCGCACGGCGATGCTCCCTACCCGCACCCATCGCACGCACACGCGCACGGCCAGGCGCCGACGCACCTCCCGCACCCCGACGCGCCGCACCTCCTGCTCGACCTCTCCCCGACGAACTACGCCGCGCCGCACGAGTCGCGCCGGCGCAACGCGGAGCAGCGCGCGGCGACGCTGCGCGCGGACGTGCTCATCCGCGAGGTCGAGCCGAACCGCGTGTTTTGCAGCCTGTGCACGAAGTGGGTGCAGCTGCGGCAGGATAGCAGCTATTGTGCGTATCCGTGGCTGCAGCATCGCGGGAAGTGCTTGGCGAGGTAGTGAGTGTCTTTTTTTTTCTTTCCGTTTCCGTTTTTTTTCCCTTTTCTTGCTGGAGCTGGACAACGATACGACGATTGGAATACTCCTCGCTCATCCTCCTCATCCGTCCTTCCATATTTATCTATTTTCTAGTTTGGTGATGCTACTGCGTTCTGACTCGATGCTGACGAACGTTTCTGCAGCCAACGCCGTGCCCAGAAGGCCTCCGAGATCGCGTCCATCAAAGCCAAGCGCCCCATCGCCGGTGCCGGCGCGCGCTCAGCGTTGGACGACTCCCAACAGCAGCACCCCTCCGAGGACGGCGACGAGCCCGAATCAGAGGAAGGTGTCGACCCCGCCGCCTCATCCAAGCGCCACGCCCACCCACACTCCTCGCACCGCCGCAACGCCCCGCCCGCACACCCCCCGCGCGCCATCCCCGCCGGCTACGCCGCCGCCGCGCGCCCGATGCCCGTGCCGATGAACCAGAAGGAGTGGGCCGCGCACCAGGCGGCGGCGGCGCAGCAGGCGCAGATGCAGCTCCACGCGCAGGCGCAGGCTCAGGCGCAGCAGATGCAGGGCGATGATGTGGACGCGGAGGGCGAGGCGGACGATGTGGATGCGGATGGGGACTCGTATATGGAGGACGAGGGGCCCGGGGCGACCCCGACGCGTGGGTATAATGGGAATGGGAACGGCGCGAGCCACGGTGGGCCCAGTGCCATCTTACGCCGTGCGGTGCCTGCGAGTTTGGCGGACCTCGATTCGCCCGGGGGACGGTATGTTCTTTTCCTTTTCTCTTATTTATCATAGTGGCTGATTATAATATGATTTTCCTTCTTCCAGCCGCGCTTTTGTGTTCTCGTCGGTGGAGTACCTGTTCCGCACGACGTACGAGGCGAGCGACGACATGAGCGTCTCGGCGCTGCTCACGTACCTCAACGCCGCGATGCCGACGGACAAGCACGAGGACTTTGACACGGGCGAGGTCGTGCGCGCTGCGACCGCGCTCGCGACGCGGGAGAAGGACCGCTTTGTGCTCGAGGGCGATATGCTCCGCCTTCTCAGCGAATCGGGCTGAGCGAGCCAGGCGGGGCTTCCCTGCCCTTCTTTCTGTGATTCATGGAGTGCGTACTGCTTACTGCTTACGACTACCCCACCCGTCTTCTGCGTGCCTGGCCTTCTTTTTGTCTTCGTCTTCGTCTTTATCCCCCATTCGCCCCTCGCTCTTTGTTCTTTTACTCAGTCACTCCATCACGCAAATGCCCTTGCTCCTCATTTCATTTCGTTATCCAATAACATCTCATCCACGTACCTGCCTGCAGCCCCCTTCTTGCCCTACGGACTACACATAATTGCCTGCCAGAGCCACGGACCGCGACATACAATATTGTACGATACGGATGATGAGACAAATACGATACGATACACATATGACCTCGCTTGCTTACGACCGTGTCCATTCCCCGCATTAATCTTCCTTCTTGCATCTATGTACTTATAGAATACGAATGCTGAATACTGAATCCCATCGAGCATATTTACCTACTTGGTTGCCGGTTTCGTCATTCTCTTGGGCGAACGATGGAATCGGACTTCCTCCCAATGCTGGCTATGGATCCAACGCACTGACTCCGACGGCGCCTCTCATTCGCCGACCTTACTGCGGTAGGCCTCCACTCAGCTTCTAGCGATAGTCTACAACCTTTTGCGCACACGCAGACATGGACACCCACTTCCTCCTTGCGCACACCCGGATCTTGTCCCAGTAACCTGGGTCATCCGACGCCAATAAATCTCTCGAGGACATATGCATGTAATTACAACCACTACCAGGACGCGTGTGCACAGCTGTAGCTGTACAGAATCACACTGGCACGCACATGATGCTGAGAAGCTCTCCGCGTGAGGTGAGGCTCATGTCCCGCCCAACACGGCCTTGCCTTGAGCCTGCCACGAGAAGCGTGCGGAAGCAAGTAAACTCCCCGACGCGCAGACGCGTAGATTAATTTCAGGGGATGCTGTGTGACGCGACACGCGTCTCGGACTCGTTTGGCTTGAATTATCGATATTCAAATCCGGTGGGGTCCATTCCATTCCATTGGTCTAGCACGCCGTACCTCCTATAACGCGGCGCGGGAAATTCACGTTGAACTGAGTGGGAGAGACCCAATGGGTTTCCAGCCCGACGCGTACTTTTACTAACACTAGCATGGGACCGGATCAAAAGTAAGCAAGTTCTGAAAGAAAGCGAATCCACACGGGAAAGCTTGCGCCTTGCGTAAGTTATGTAACTGGGGACGGGCATCGCCCTTGATCGATCCGGCGGGTTTGTATCTGTTTGTTCTCGATAAACGTCGGTTCCAGTTTTCCGAACCTATCAGCTTTTCCCCTGCGCACTTTCAGCCTTCCCACAAAAGAGAACATCAGTTTTAAATTAAGAACTCTATGGCCCTGTCAGAGCAGATTCATGATTTATGTTCATTTCGTTCGAAAACGACGAATTCTCAACATGGTTGGCCAATTTCTCGGGCGGAACGGACAAATTTGCAAATCCGCTCTGACTATGCCCTGGGGGCTTCAAAGTCCTATTGCTTTTGTCAAATGGCCTTAAGGATTCAAGTGGAATTGAAAATACTGATAGATTTTTACGATGTGCATAGTAAATGGGGGTACACGGCCCAGCAAGGACTCGGTTGGCTTTCCGCTCTTCCCACCATTGGTTAATATATTCGATTAAACATTCCTAGCTCCTTTGTACCTTCAGAATAATCTCACGGAGACTGGAGCGACATGAATGGGTTGAACCGTGACCGCCGTCACGGATTGTGACACATTCGTTCGTTCAACATTTCCGGTCCAAAAATGCCCTGAGTTGCGTGGTTGCAATTAGCCAAGATATGTGGCTTATACTTGCATGTATCTCCAACTAGCCTGGGGCCTCACATCCGTTAGGATGACCCGTTGAAGGATTAATTCTATCGAAAGACCGATTATCTTTGTGGCTTCGAAGCACAGGAAGGATTGACAAACCGAGAGATGGTCTGGAAAACGAGTCTGGGATATCCAAAGTCACCTGGGGAGTGTCACGACGATATCTGATGAAAAAGCAGCGCGTAAGGTAGATATCTATACCCCTTTGGTAAGGACTAACAATGATGAGTGCTAATTATGGAGGATCTAATGAGTGGACCACCAATGTACGTCCTCGGGAATGATTTTGCTCCGCAAAAAGGTTGTGCCAATGAGCCTGAGGAAAGAGGTAGAGAGCAGAACATGCAAACCAAAGACGCATTCGAGAACAAACAAATACAGACCCGCCGGATCGATCAAGGGCGGTGCCCGTCCCCAATGTAACTTTCGGATGGCCTATAAGATGTCATGATCCACCTCATGCTACCCTTTTTTCCTTTTCTCCTCGCCATCCATTACGCCGTCCGGGTTATCACGAAACCCCGAAACTCCTCATTCCTAGGACCGGACTATCCACTGCGCCACCCGGGCTGTCATGGAACGTCCGGGTTATCTCGACTATGACGCCCGGGTTATCGTGGAACCCCGACAGACGGATCTCAGACGGCATACAGGGGGACAGGAACTCCTTTCCAACTCCCCCGATCGCCCTGGAGATCCACAACTCCTCTCCAACTCTATATGCATAACTCACCCTATCTGTAGGAGATAGGGACTTCCCCTGGACCTGATCGAACATGGAAGAAACGTATAAATACTCAGTAGAATCTACATGTACGGTAGATTCTACCTCGTCTAATACCAGTGCTACTTTGGCTTGGCAACAACGAAGCGTCCTTCTCACCAATCCGCCCTTTCCCCTTCTTCCCAAATATCTCCTCCCCTCCGCTCCTTCGAGTGTGGTACTGCGGCGGTCCCTATCGCTATAAGGCCCACCGAATACTCCCTCGAATAAAACCAACGACCCGACTCCTCTACCCACCGATTGCGGGTACGAGTATCCGGCTTGTCGTTCTATCGGAGCACCCGGGTTATCGACCAACGTGAAGTCCCGGCTGGGATTGCCGAACACCGTCTCGCTGAGCCGACCTAGGGCTGACGCTGACAGAAGGTAGAATCTAGTCTACCCACCCCGACTTCCTTGGTACGAACGAAGAAAAAACCCATCAAGAGATATGCAGATCAACATTTATCTGCAAGAAGGCGGGGCAACCGCTGGAGCAACCGAATCCCTGAAGACGATAACATGGGTGTTGCTCTTGGCCATACTCGCGGGGATCGCCATGGCCGGGGTTAATCGACAACCCGCCCACCCCGCGATACGGCGTGGACGCCGGGGAAATTATCCAGTTGGGAACCCCGTACTCCAGACACTACGTGGTTTAATCCACCGCACCGGGTTGTTGTTGTTGCGTGTCGGCCGACCGCAGGCACAACCCGGCCACCCTCGATGCGGGCATAGGAGAGGACCGCATCCTCGGGGCAACAACCCGAGAAGAAGTGCGTTTGCCGCACAATTGGATTCCGGAGAGTTACCCGGGATCTTCGCCAACGAAACAGGAATGCCGCCCCTAGAGGATACGGGGGTGCGGGCCTTCTTGGACGACTTGATTATCATCGACCCACACACGCGAAGCGCGCGACTCGCGTCGGAACAAAATGAACCCCATGGCATGCGAACTATGGTCCATGACGATGGGGCACCTTACGCGGTGCCGAAGAGAAGGAACCCCGATTAGGATCGCGATTCTTGATGAAGATAGACGGCCGGGCCGTCCTATACCCCATCCGTACCCTTTCTCAACATCTGCTATCTAATCACTTAAAAATCCAACTACTTCCGGTTCAGTTTTGATTCGCGACGGTTCAACTTCGCACGGTTCAACAAGGAAATCGACATCTTTACATTCAAAAGAAAAAGAGACAAACGAATACGACAACAATCTGTGGTACAAACTATACTTGAGTACGCGGGAGGGCCAGAAGATGGCGCGCTCTCGGAATGTTCACTTCGCTCTACTCTTCCCCTTCCGATCCGACGACGAGGCGCCCCCGCTCGAACTTCCCAGCTGCTCCACCCCATCCAGGATCCCCCGCATATAGGCGAGGAATTGCTCGCGGTCGGCCTCGGGCTGAGAATCGAGCATGGCGGAAAAACGCGCCGCGTCTTGAGCCACGATCTCCTCAGACGAAGCGGCCTGGGAATGGCGAAGGAGATCCGCTAAAGACACGGGAGGCTCGTTCGCCTCCGCGCTGCCAGGGCGGATCGTGGACCCCGCTGTCGTCGATTGGCGCGCTGCGGGAGGAGGAACCCGACTGGAGGACGCCTGCTGAGAAGGCGGGAGAGCCGGCTCGTCTTCCAAATCGTAGTCCAAGGGGTTATCCCCCAAGGCCGAGGGAGAGGGCGACGACGACTCGCGACTGCTCAACGGGGAAGGACTCCGGGCAGGTGACGCAGAACGAGACGCGGGACTCCGTGCCCGCGTCGGCGCAAGGTTGCGGTTTCCGTCGCCGCGTCGCCTGTAGGAGCGCCGAGTGTTCTGCAGCGGAACGAAACGACCTAGGAAAACGCGATACGGGAATTCGCGCGCTGAAAGAACATGGAGTCAGAAGGATGGAAGAAGAAACCGCACGAGACACTCACACAGGACGTGCAGATTCGACAAGCGAGCGTCGGGGTGCAGAAGCTGGTACACCCCGTTTCCGAGATGTTCCCAGTATTCAAACTGGAAGGCGCGTAGCGCGGCCTCGTCCTGGTCCGAATACGCGGCGTAGAATTCGCCCCACGTCTCACACGTCTCGTGCTTGTCGAAGCACCGCTTGCAAGTCCGGCGCGGCTTGTTAGGCTGGCGCTCGTTAGGGTCCGTATCATCCGTACAGAACCTCCCCGAACCACACCGCTGGCAAGCGGGCAACAGCTGCCTAACCACCGCCCCGATGGCCCGGTGACCCTCGTGCTCGAAAGTGGAGGGCTCGATACTGGTGTCCCGGGTTAGACGGGGCGCCTCGGGAATCGGATGATTGACGAATAGGCGGGATCGCGGTGGCGGGGCGTACCCCCGTCCCCGAAGTCGCATCCGCTTGCGAGGAGGAGATCGGGATCTCCGAGCCTCGGGCGGGAACCAACGCGGTTGACGAGGAGGTTGTGAATTCCGCCTGGGAGGCGGGGAAGGACGGGGATACCGACGAGAGGACGAAGCGGTGGGCGATCGACGAGGACGGGAACTTCCCCGAAAACCCGCGTTGGAGGTGTGCGGGGGCGACGCCCTGTCCACCGGGGGCCTACTCTGCCGCGCATTTGGGCGAGCGTCTTCTTCATCGGTCTCGGAATCCACTCGAGCGCGATACCGCTTTCTCGACGGGATTTTTATCTTGAACGAAGGGGGACTCGCGGCTTCGTCCCCGTCAACAACCATCTCCTCGCCTGCAGCAGCGAGCGGCTCGCTTGGGGCAGCGGGGGAAGACGGCGCAGGCGAAGAAGCCGGGGTGGGGGAACGGGGAACCGTGGCCCCCAAAACATTGCGCGGATCCTCCCCTTGCGCCAACACAAACGAGTCGAGCTCGTCGCCATCGAGGATCGAAGATGTGAGGGAGTAATCGGGGGGCTCTTCCCCCCCAGGGACCCGTTCGCCAGGGCCGTTCCCTCCGACATGGGCGAGGACTAGGGACGAAGTCAGCAAACCGGGTTATTGACACCGGGAGAAATAAAGAAACGAACAGTCGAAGAGTTCTGCCATCCCAACGCCCTCGAAGATGTGGGGCTGCTCCGACAATTGCCCACGATCGTCGCGACGAGGATCCACCCAATTCGCCCGTATAGTCCGGACGCGGGTTATCGGTTGGTTCAAGTTGGAAATAATGTACGGGGCGTCATCCCGCATCAGGAGCTCGCTGCGAAGACGAGTCAACTCGTTTTGGCGCTCAACCTCGGAAGATTCGGCGTAAGCGACGCGCATTGCGCGGTCAAGGACGTCCAGGTAGTAATGCGAAAAACGAACGCTAGCGCCGATTTGCGACAGCCAGCACAGATAACGCTCAAAGAACAGCTGGGAAGACGGGTTAAAAGCCCGTTACAGTTAGAAGGACGACAATACTCACCAGGCGAAGGATCAGACGCTCCGCTTCGGCCGCCGGGTTCCTCTCGAACAGTTCCATGGCGGCGGTCAAAAGGTCGACCTCATTGATCAGCTCATGGGATAAATCCCGCACGGGCGGGTTGGGGGGATTCCCCGGCACAAACTGGCGGAAAATATTGTTGTTCCCACCCGGACGACGCGCCCAGAAGACGCGAACAGGGGCATATCGCGGCCCGAGGACTTGGAGCACGTACCACCGCAGGGCGAGATGACCCAGACAGAACTCGTGGGCCCCATCCGCGAAAGGGATGGACAGGTCGGCGTCGAAACCGCTCACGAGCTGGCGCCAAGGGCGTTGGCGACGACCGACATAGTGGTGGCGGGGCGGCTCCAAGCGGTGACGCGAGAAAGGCTCGCGACCCAAAGCCCAGCGGATCAGGTCCGGGTTATGCCTGGGGGGTGGGGGAGCTTGTGCGACTCCCGAGCGAGCGACCCCAGTATTCCAGACCGGCGCGAGAGGGGCAGGGAAAATACCGCGAGTCAGACGCGGATTGGAGATACTCCACCGGTCCTCGCGAAGAAACGGGAGGCGATCCGATTCAGCATAGGCGGGCTCTTGGCCCGCTAAAACGCTGTGAACGTTGGGATTTGATGGGTGCGACGCTGGTCGCCCGGCGTCCCTAGGGAGCGCGAAATCCGGGTCGAAATCGACAAGACGGAGGTCTAGTCGCCAAATTGGCGCGTACTGAGGCGCCGGCGTTAGGGGCACGAAAGCGAGAGGCGCGGAGGTCTTGCTGGAAGGCTGCGACATGGGGGAAGAAAAGAAAGAGAGGGTCGCAACGACATCCCGGCGCCCCGGGTTATTCAAGACGCGAGTGAATTGAACAGGGACGCACGGAAGCCGCAGCTCAGGGGAGTTGATTCAAGATTAAGCTTGTTCGTGCCCAAATGCGGATTAGAACCGCGGCTGGGACGATTAGGCTTTGATGGCACCCACGGAGCGGCGATCAAAAACGGAATCAAAACGGACGATGACGAAGTCAACATTACACCATCCTACTCAACGCGATAAATCGGTACGGGTTATTGGCGGTAACGATTACTGCACTACAACCAAGTCGCTGAGGACATCGACCTTGAAGAGGGGGGGTGATGTCATGATCCACCTCATGCTACCCTTTTTTCCTTTTCTCCTCGCCATCCATTACGCCGTCCGGGTTATCACGAAACCCCGAAACTCCTCATTCCTAGGACCGGACTATCCACTGCGCCACCCGGGCTGTCATGGAACGTCCGGGTTATCTCGACTATGACGCCCGGGTTATCGTGGAACCCCGACAGACGGATCTCAGACGGCATACAGGGGGACAGGAACTCCTTTCCAACTCCCCCGATCGCCCTGGAGATCCACAACTCCTCTCCAACTCTATATGCATAACTCACCCTATCTGTAGGAGATAGGGACTTCCCCTGGACCTGATCGAACATGGAAGAAACGTATAAATACTCAGTAGAATCTACATGTACGGTAGATTCTACCTCGTCTAATACCAGTGCTACTTTGGCTTGGCAACAACGAAGCGTCCTTCTCACCAATCCGCCCTTTCCCCTTCTTCCCAAATATCTCCTCCCCTCCGCTCCTTCGAGTGTGGTACTGCGGCGGTCCCTATCGCTATAAGGCCCACCGAATACTCCCTCGAATAAAACCAACGACCCGACTCCTCTACCCACCGATTGCGGGTACGAGTATCCGGCTTGTCGTTCTATCGGAGCACCCGGGTTATCGACCAACGTGAAGTCCCGGCTGGGATTGCCGAACACCGTCTCGCTGAGCCGACCTAGGGCTGACGCTGACATAAGAGTTCGCGTTCGAACACTGCTTAGGATTACTGTAGGCTGCAACGTGTCCAGAATTCCTGTTCAATTGAATTGGGGCCGGTGGAGGATGCTTGTTTGAATGGGATCCGTTAGCACGGAACGCAGTCCACAAGGGTAGGCTTTCCGCGTCTGAGGGAACATACTTAGCTTACTATGCAGGAATGGAACGGCTCTCTTGCCGAGAATTTCGGAAAGTTGGTTCAAACAGCATCGGAGAAAGCTGCACGTATCGGCGGGCATGACATTCCGCATTTTATGTATCGAATTCATATAACCGTACCGTGAAAAGAATGCAGCAAATGAGTTAATGAAATCGAACCAGGGATCCACGTGATCGTGTTCTGCTTACTCAGCTGTGGTTCAAATTTGAGCACCGCCACAGGTTGAAATTTTGAACCAGACGTTTTGGCACTTCGAAAGAAGAAAATTGTGGAAGATGTTGCCGTACTCAGCCCAGGGAGCTACTTCTGACAGCCCACTATCCACGGCAGAGGTTTTGGGACAGCTCGAAGAAAATGCCCAACAAAATACCCGATTTGAGTGCCCATTTTTATGCCTTAGTCTAAAATTCCAGATACAATGACCCAAGTTCCGCGCTGATTAATGGCCCGGGCCACTCACCGTAGCGTATAAGAGGGCGTATGTCTCAGTGAAGCCATGTGAGGGTAGCAATGAGCTACTGCGAGTAAGGAAAAACAAGGGGACATCGTAAGTGAAATATAGTAATGCCGCCCGTGGAACACTCAATGCCGAACCAACCGGATACACGGGCAGTCTGTGCTTTTTGCCTCTGAGTTTCTCCTATTGCGTAGGCCATCATTTCAGAGACGCTTGCCAACTACCAAACTAAACAAAGAGCCCAAAGATTGAATTACGCATCCGACATTAAGTACAATTATTAACTAGTTTTTAATCCATCCCAACATTCACAAGTCATTGCCATTTAATCCAAGTCGTTGAGGCTGATCTCGCGCCGGAAAAGGCTCTCGATCTTCTCTATTCCAGCCTCTACCGCCTGCGTAGCGGCGAGTCCAGCACCCAGGCCAACGACGCCCTTGCCGACAGACCCGAGCGCACGGGCAGAAGGAGTGTTGCTGCCGCCTTGCAGGGTGTTGACGTACTCGAGGAGGGTGTTGACCTCCTCGTCTGAGAGGTCTTCGAGAGCGCGCTTTGAGCTGGAGCTGGAGCTGCTGTCACCGCTTTACAGGAGGATCAGACATAGAGAAATAAAAAAAAGCAGGGAACAGAAACGCACCCGAAAAGCTTGGAGATGACAGCACCGATTCCAAGTCCTCCAACGGCGGTGCCAACTCCGTCAGCGACGCCGTTGCCGATGACGCTCCCAAGGCCCTTTTCCGCAACCTTGGCTGCGTCGTCGACTACTGTACCGGCGACGCTGCGACGGCTTCCGCTTTGGCCGGCAGCAGCGTTGACACCCTCTACCGCAACACCGCTGGCCGCGCCCCCGATGACAGCGTTTTTGATGACGCTCTCGAGAGATTCCTCACCGGCGCCGACGAGCTTTCCAATGACGGAGGCGAGTCCTCCACGGGCATCGAGCTCACGGCTGAGAATACTCATCAGCAATCGGATACCCACCAATTGAACAACAAGGCCTACGATGCTGGAGCAGAGCTGTCGGAGCTGTCGTCGGAGCTGGCACCCAAAAGGCCGGCCAGACCAGCGACTGCACCACCAGAGAGGAGACCCTTTCCGAGGGACTTGACGAGGTCACCGAGGGCACCTGCAGGGAGGCTGAGGCGAGCCTCGAGCTCACGAGCCTCGATAGCTTGCCCAGGGAGGGGAGCCGACAAGACGGGGGCCGCAGCGGCGAAGAGAGCAACAGAAACGATGGCAGATTTGGCGAACATCGTGAAGTTTGTCGAAAAAAAAAAGTGATGGGTGAAAAAGAAGTTAAAGGGTGGATATAATGTCAGATGCGACCGAAGGAGTGAAGTTCGAAAGTAAAAAGACTTTTAACGCAGGTTAGTAACTCGATTCGCTAACTGGGAGTGAAGACTCACTACGCAGTATCTGTGAGACCGAAGGAAAGAAGAGGCTGAAGATCCCGGTGGAGCACCGCAGGATTTATAGCTCTATTCAGCGCCCAATCAAAGTCTTGAAACATTTCTCTCGGTACGCTCGTAAACCGGTTACGCGTCGCACCATGGGGACACCGACGTTCCCGGGAAAATCAGTACCTGAGCTCCACTAATAGAGGACCTTATGTGATAACTGAATTACTCAAGTATGGCTATAGTCATATCAGCCTGGCCCATCATGATTGAGATGCAGCGAGTGCTCCTCCACACATGTCGCTGGTATTCCTATATGCGATGCCATCTCGTTTGGCGGGAGGGCCTCCTTGTAAAATAATTGCATCAAGTTTTTTTTTTGGGTACCAGTAGGCTTGTACGAGCACATAAATATACCTGCGAAGAACGAGGATCTCTGTTGTTATGCGTCTGTGTTACAAGCACGGCTTTTTGGTTTTGGCGCGTTCTATAATGCTTTGCACCCCGACGCACGGCGGTTGACAATTAGATCGATTGCCGACCTCAACCGACCGGTCTATCACGGGCTATCTGGCGTCTGCTAACTCCTCAAAGCTCTCCATATGTGCGAGGCCCGAGCCTCGGTTCGGGAATTATCAGCGACGATTCCATAGGTATCCTTGAAACCTCCGAGAACACAAACAGGCCATATCTGGACCGCACTCGATGTCGGGGCCCCGAATCACCGATTCAACGCCGCCCGAATTGCATTTTTTTTTTGGAACGTGTGAGTGAGTGACCCACTGCGCAGCTAAGCTGTCGCCGTCTATAGCCGAGTGGTTCATAACTTTGATCTACTGTGATGCATCAACGTAGCATCGCGGCGCCACGGTCGGGATTACTATTTTGGGGGCGCGTGGAGACAAATGTGGCCGAGTGGCGCGCCGATCCAACCTCGGCCACCATTCTCCGATTTAAAATAATGGTAAGTGGTTGCGACGTCCGACATGTGCGTGCCGATGATATCGCGTGCGAGGTTCAGATTGTTCAGTAACCGATAAGCGCCCGGCCGCGGTCATGCAAATCCCACAACGGTCAAATACATTGCGATCCACTGGCGCGCGCTCATGTCGGATTGCTGTGGAGCTAAAAATTCCGCGGCCATGGTGTGCTCGATAGGCCCACATGTTGTTGAATAGCAGTGTAACACCATAGTCTTGTGGGGACACCTCGGGTTGGAGGTCCAAATCATCTTGAAGCGTATTATTATCATGGTGGTTTTGTGCGCACTTGGGCTACGGGACAGAGATGGCCCTACAAGTGACTGGGCCCTGTGCCTGTCTGCAACCAGGACCATGAGAATAGGCTACCCATTCTCAGCCTTTCTGTTTCAAAATACTGCATCTGGGACGCGCAGGAAGGACGCGTTGGGCGATTGAATGCTTGGAGACCATACAGTGTTCGCTCGCTCCAACAGCAGTGTTCGCTCGCTCCAACAGCAGGCGTGTGATTGAGCCTCCCGCTCCCGGCGATGCCAGGAATATTCCGTGAACGAGTGCAAGTTGCGAAGCCTAAAGATGGACTCCGTTGCTGGGTGTTAGGTCCCAGTGATTGTGGACTGGCTTTGTCAATCAAGGCTGAGTTGGGGACTTGCCGCAGAAAGTATGGACTTGGACGACCGGACCTCGTTTTTCAAGGTAACTCTGCGGGGCACGATTACGAGTTTGTTGGAGGGTCTGTTTACAAGAAACTGCTTCGGCACGGACGAAATCAGTTTGAGATGGGATCTGCCGCGGCGATGCGTTGGAGCTGTACGGTTGGCATGATTTTCAGGCACTTCTCAACAGATAAGGTGAGAAACAGGGAAGACGAGGGAGGATCGAAACATCAAGGGCCCAGCCGCATCATCCATCGCGCGTCGCACTCCCTTTGACTCCCTTTAAAGATAGCAGAGCATATAGCCTCGCACAGTTGTCCCGTCGAATCTCTGCAGCAAACGGCGGTACGGGTGTGAAAATGGTAGCATCTGACTACAAAGGAGATACGAGGCTCAACCCGGCCCGAAATCAGCCAGCTAGGTACTTGAACTTAGACAGGGCGGTTTTGACTTTCTGTTCACGTATTCATCCTCACATTTAGTTATACCATAATGAGTGTTGAGATTCTTGATTGACATACATACGGACAAAAAGTGTAAGTGAGCAAACGAGAATCTTTGGTTCGAACTCTGTGTTGTGGTCTGTTTGAGGTGTCAGACGCGCTGTCAACCGATGCACGTGATCGTGACCGTCACACTCCTTCTTCCTCTCCACAACGATGCACTAACGATGCCAGCGAGTCGCCGGGCGACCCAGTGCGAACCAAATCTCAATACACCCTTTTTGTGTCCTACTAACTTCTCTTTGGCCAGCGCCGAGACGCCCTACAAGGTCTGCACACCAATTTCGTGCCTTGAGACGACGAATGTAGCCGTATCTGCGAGCTTGTCGTCCGGAAGGCGCAGGAGCTCGAGGAACTCACCGTCAAGATAGGGCGCTCTCAGAGAGAGTATAATTTTCAACACATGCTTCTCCAAAGAGATCAGTTGCAGGAATTCATCGAATGGCATCTCGCGCTCGTCTCCGGAGCGCGCAGACTTCCTCACGATATACTCGCAGAGATATTCACGGCCTCCCCTCCAGTCAGTCAATACGTTTCCATGAAATCTTTTGACTCGCCTCTACTGTTTTCCCATATCTGTCGCGCATGGTAGAATTTGGTGCTTTCCATGCCCCGCCTTTGGGGCCTAGTGTTGTGCTGGCCCTGGCTTCAAGCCAGAAACCAGACGGACCAAGCCATGGTTTCGTCAAGCCAGGCCAAGCCACCCCATAGGTATGAGCTGGCTTTGGCTTCTGGCTTCAGATCTTCCAAGCCAAGCCAGGCCCGGCAAGCCATGGCTTCGGTTAGCCTCGGTCAGCAGTCGCTGTTCCGCTAACCAGCACATATTACTCGTCGAAATTATGGTGAATGGTCCTCTGCCATCCCCCTCACCAAGATATCAACAATTCTCGATAAACTTGGGGCGAAATTGGGTGCTTTCTGCGACCAATTGTCCAAATCGGGATGTCCATCTCGAGACGGGGGATGTTGAAACAGTGTGTATTCACCCGAAAATCGAATTCTGTGAGCTCTTTTCACATCGGCGCAGTACATAGTGACTCACAAACCACCCATGATGGCCAGGAATCTCTGTTACTGGCACCGAAAACCTTCGCACGAAGCCATGGCTCAAGCCAGTGGTTTCGGCTTGGCTTGGCTTGACCTGGCTTTGGCCCTGGCTTCAGTTTCTCCAAGCCTGAGCCAGACAAAGCCAAGCCCAAGCCATGGTTTCCGGGCCAAGCCAAGCCAGCACAACACTACTTTGGGCATTGCTGCGCATCGATACGCCCGTCCACCAGTGAAAGGGTAACATCTTGGCTGGCTAGGTCAGGAAGTCTGCCCTTGTCGATATTCTCGTCATCCACTACGCCCGCGATGCTCAAAAGCCTTCTCGTTTATGCTGCCCGCTGGGAAAATCCGCTTCGAAAAGGTCTCCGCTCGATCTGGGCAAGCCTTTGCCCGGCTCTCTCCGGAGGATGTTTTTTTGTTGAAGACCGCCGTTATTGGGGATGTAGAGGATGCACGAAACCGCCTTATCGTTCATCAGCGCCGCACACATCTGTCGCCTCTCCCTCCATAGCAGTTGTTGGGGTCTTCAGTATCGCACTTCACCATTGCTCCTGTCCCATCTATTCCCTCCGCAGAGTTCCCTCGCCCCACGCGCTTCGTGTCTTACGGCAATGCTCCGTTCTTGAGACCTGCACGTTGCAAACATATGATACTGTCTTGGTCACTGGCGCCCGACATGCGATCCGACTCGAACGTATGCATCGTTTCTGCCTTCTCGACCCGCCTCTTTTGCACTGTATCGTCCTGCTGAATCTTGAATCCCCCGAGAATCTCTCAGCAACGGCATCGCCCAATGTTTGTTGTTCGCACTCCTAACCCCGCCCCACGAGCTCCGTCGATGTCCTGTGCCCTCGCCTCGAAACTATCTGCTCACTTGGATTGAACGTTGGCTCCGACAAAGAACTTTTGACCTTGATCAATACGCGGTATTCGATGGACGGGGTCCGACCTTCGTCCGAAGTACATGTGGCTTTATCTGCTGTATAGGATGTGCCTTGCGCTCCACGCCAGGTTTAATACCGGTTTAACTATCGTATGGCGGAGCAGAAATAAATTCGTTCTAACGTAGGGGACTAGTCGCTGGCCTCAATAAGTACGACGATCATACTTCCAGCGATATTTCAGCAGGGAAATGGGCGAGTAGCAGGATACGCACCGATAGATAAACACAAAGAATAGTAAGAGATAGGAGCCCGCCTTGATGAAGCTCTCTTTTCGTAACCCCCTAGGGCTCCGTCCGAACTTCATCTGATCAGTATGAAAAATATGGCTGCCGTTTCGCAGTCTGTGCATGCCGTCAAAGACGCAAAAACCGAAGCAGAAAATCAACGAACTTTCGAATATTGTAGGCGGCCAACGGAGCGGTGAAAACAAAAGCCAACCATTGGCCGGAGACTAAAAACAACGCCGCAAGAAAAATCGGCGCGACGTGCTCCACGGGGGAAATCTATAGCACTTTCTCATCATCATATTGCAGATCAGAGCCGCACAAGTGGCGCACGCTATTGAGGATATCGCACAGACGTTCTTTACGGATCAATTTGTCTTCATACTCCGCACACACGATGATCTGAAAAAGAAACCATAATTAACACACGCGTGATCAGGTTTCATCGTAAGAATCGACGCACGAACAAGATGCAGCTAAACAGGAGCCCCGCAGCTAGTAGAACCGCAAACAGAAATAAGTATCCTGAGTATCCCGAAGGCAAGCCAGGGGTGTATTTGTGTCGCAAAAGATGACAGATGAGGAGAAACCAAGAAAGGGTAGACGGTCAACTTCCAGTCAAAAAGAAAAGTTTCCAACGGCGACACCGGGGGCGAAGTGCGACGCACCCAACGAAGGGTGCTGTGGTAGCACCCCGCACCACAGTCGTGCTGCATCTGGTGTGACAAGTCAAACCAATGTACAAAGAGCCGTTACACCGACAAAGAGCGTACAAAGGAAAGCCAAAGGAAAGACAAAGGGCCCACGCCAAATCCAGGCAGCCTGGGAATTGGCGGGTGCCTGTCGACAGTCCTTTGTGAACTCTTTGTCTTTGCAAAGGCTCATTGTGCGGTGACACGTACCGTGACAAGGGTGCTGACCCGACTCATGCCCGGATGCTACGACAGCACCCCTCGTTGGGTGCGTCGCTCTTTGCCCCCGGTGCGAGTCGGTGACGCACCAGTTCCACTGGCGGATAGAGCCATTGTCTTCTGAGGACAGGCAGATCCAGAATGTCGGATTCACGGGAGGGATTGGTGTGCGACTAGGACGAGGTGAGCGGCGAAGCTGAAGAACGGCGAGAGCCTGGGCAATTTTCCTGATCCCATCAATGATACCGCACTTGATGGTCGCGACCGTGACCATAGTGTGACATCGACTCTTTTTTTCCCTCATTGCGGCGGCATTGCCCACCGGCAGTCAGCGGAACGACAGCGGGAATTCGAGCGTGCGTACTCTTCGCAATCGCTGCCACTATCGACGCGGGATCTCCCCGCCCTGACCCTAATTTCGATCCAGTGACGCGATTACCGGGGAATTGTGAATCTCTTGAGTCTTCCAAATCTCTTCAGACGAGAGTTCTGCTTTGGTTCTGCCCCTGGGATTGTGGCGAACAGTCTTGTCTCGTAGTGGGTATTCGTTCAAAGCCGTCTGGGATATTCTGATAAGCACGCATAGGTACAGCATGGATCTTCTACCTAATCACGCTGTGGACGCCTCCCAAGCTCAAATCGTACGAAGCCAGCTTGCAAGTGCATTATGCGAGCTGTCTGAGCTCGAAGATACCCTCCTTAAACTTTCTCTCGTCTCTGCTGAGCTGCAGAGACAGAAGAATCGAACTATCGACTCTGTGGCCGCTATGCGCAACGCCCTCTCTCCCGTCCATGCCACTCCGCCCGAGATCTTGTCAGAAGTCTTCCGGATGTGCCGCGACGCCAGCCTCGCATTCCCCGCGTACTCTATCAGTGACGCGGCTCAGGCTCCTCTCGTGCTTACACATGTCTCAGCTCGGTGGCGCAGTATCTGTCTTTCCACCAGTCACCTCTGGGACCATCTTCGCATCCGCGTTGCTCAAACCTCCATCCTGCGGTATCCGACTATCTTCCAGCAGCTCCTAGCCAGATCTGGTGTCCTTCCGCTCCAAGTACATCTCGTGACACGGGACGTCGCCCCAAAATCCGAAACGATCCGGGAGACCTTCACTATGTTGATGCAGCACCAGGAAAGATTACATTCCCTACACCTCGATCTTGCACCCTCGGATCTCCCACCGATAATCTGGAACCAGAACGGAACGTTCCCGTTGCTCGCCTCTGTCAGGATTTACGTGCGGGATACTGCAGATGATACCTTGAGCGACATAATTCGGCTATTCACGACTGCGCCATGTGTGCAGACAGTGGACATCATCGCCCGTTATGCGCCGGCCACCAGCTGGTTGACCGCATTCAAGTGGTCCGGTTTAACCGTGCTGAATCTGCACATCCAGCTCGACCTGAACACAGGGCGTCAGATATTGATGCAATGCACGAGAGTGCAGAAGTGTGGTATAGCCATCCTTTGTAGCCCTGCCGACACCTCTATGCAACCTCCCCCAGAGATCTGCACTCTTGGCGATCTGCGGAATCTCAACTTCTGCGTCGAATACGACACCGAGGATCCGTCACTTCCATTATTTTTTGCAGCGTTCGCGTTCCCCAGTCTAACACGTCTCACCATCGATTCTCAGTTTTGGAGGACCGAAATTCTGCCCGACCTCTATGGTCGGGCACCGTTCAGCCTCGAGGACCTCACCATGACGAATAGCGACATGAACGTATTCGACATTGTGCCTTTCCTTCGACTAATTCCATCAGTCCGCACTATCTATTTCGAAAGCTACGGCTTCAGCGACGAGCTCTTCGCTGCCTTCTCGTGCAATGCTGACACCGCGATTAGGTCATTGACACTTCCGCACCTCCACTCTTTGGATTTTATGGATCTCGAGTTCCTTATCCTCAATGTGCAGGTCACCGGGCAAGCCGTTCTCACGCTCGCGGAGTCCCTGACTCCCCGCCCTGGCGAGAACGCCGCATTCCCGGCCCTCGGATCTGTCAATCTCCTTCTCAATGGCCCTCCATTTGACTCCGTTATTGAGCAGCGCCTCGCTGTGTTATCCACTACAAGTATCTTGCACTACTGGCACGAGAGAATGTTCGTCATAGACTAAGGCCTTGGTCTCATCTCGTACTCGCAGCTCCGTTTCGGCACTACGTTTTTCCTTGAATGCCATGCAATATTACTGTCCGTCGCCTGTCCAGGTCCAGTTCAATAACAAATGCTCCGAAGTCTGTATTTTGGGATGAAGGTCGGTCCCGCACATATCCTTCCATACTGATCAGGTTGCTCAACACATTGCAACTAATTTGAGCCTGTGAATTGCGCTGACCGGGCCAGAGTCCGCTCTAGCTACGCCGGTTTTCATGGGGCTTGGTGAGAGATCTTTATCCTGCGGTTTTATTATATCTGATTGTCACCTAATGACTGGCTGGGATATAGTGGCGGCGAATCCAGAACATCTATCCTTCGACACTTCAACTCTTCTACGTTCCACCGTGATGCGATTTGCGCAACCTGGAATTATGCCATTCCGTCCCTGCCTCTATAAATGGAAGACAGCGGCACCATTCGCTGATTCGGTGATTGACGGCGAAAACGCGATCTGTACCTGGTCGCCGGGAAGTGATTGACAGCGAACACGATGAGGGTCGAGTTCGCTGTACCCTCCTCCCCCCATGGCGCTCTCCAAGAGATACCTCGCGATCCTAGTGTTCGCGGCTTTGATTTTATATCTGGCTCGTTCAATGGATTACAGCTCGCTGACGGAGGCGCGCCTTGGCCGAACTCCAGCCCAGCGCCCACCGTATACGGCTGCAGTCGTCTATCTCGTGTCCGTCTTGCCCGGTCCTCGAAGCCCCGACAGGCTACTTGGATCGCTACCACTCATGCAGAAACACATTCCCTGGCGTTATCAGTGGCCAGTTCTACTCCTACATGCAGGCGCCTACGACACAGCCGATAGCCGACAAGAATTTCTGGACCGGCTTCGGCAGTCTGCAGAAAATCAAGACTTGACTCCCGAGGCCACAAACCAACTATTGGACCGTATCGAGTTTGTCCCCACCTACCACGAGCTACCGGAGGGCATTCCTGCCGATGGCGTTACAAATAATCCTGTGTGGGGGGAAGAGTGGCCAGGTGCGATCCTTTTCGCTTCAATAGTCCTGAGTTAACCTGAGCGGCAGCATACCACCACATGTGCGCATTCTTCTCATACAAAATATTTAGCCATCCTAGGATCAAGGATTTGACCTACTATCTGCGCTTGGATGACGACTCGTATGTCAGGGAGGCGACATGTTTTGATCCCTTTGAATACATGCACGTCAACAACAAATCCTATGCCTTTCGGCACGAAAGCCCCGACCTCGGATGGGTCACAGAGGGAATGTGGCCCTTCGTGAGCAATTACGCTCGACGGCATCCAGCGGTGGAGAGTACACTGGACAGCAACGGGTGGGAGTGGGCGCCCAACCGGTTTTGGCCCAACAACTATGGCCAAGCCCAGAATTTCCCATCATACGGTCAGCGGTATTTTCTGGGAGAGGACGCGCCGTTAAAGTGTTGGATTTCTGATACGCAGAGACAAATTTTGACCTGGTCAAAGTGCCACGATTCCGGACGCCGGAGATGACCGCCTTCCTGGACGAACTGGCAAGCGACCCGACGCGCTTTTATTGGTACCGATGGGGTGCGTCGTCCGTCTGTTTTATGCCGATAGTCGCACTGACTAGTAGATTGTAGGGGATGCACCTGTGCGATTAGCACAGGTCTATATGTTTCTCGACGTGGCCAAGGAGGTTCATGGGATGTGTGAGATTCCATACGCCCACAAGAACTATGCTTTCGAGGATTGTGAATGTGTACCTTTGCTTCAGTAGTTTGACATTCCAGACGATCTATTGTACTTATAATATAGACAATCACGTAGGCACAATTGCGGTCTCTCAACATGCATGTTTCTATGGGCCGTTCCATATCTGGATCGCTCTCCTATCTTCACACTGTTATACTACGAATTCATAGCCACAGATACGAGAGTCAAAGGTGGCGGCGACACGATCAGCTGCACTCCCTTCGCTCGGAATGCTTGTTCGACGGAGTGGAGCATTTGCTTTGTATTTCGCTGCGTATATAACGTATGGAGATTTCTTGTGGTTAACATTCTGCCCAAGGATTGAGCGGGCGCGAAGCCGAAACAGTCATGGACTTGATGCCAGGTTGATTTTGGGTTGACGTTTGACCGTCCAAATTTCCAGGCGAACTATCAAACCGTGAACAGTTCTGGAGTTGAACGCTGAACGTTGTATTTCAGTGTTTGTGTGCTGGAGACTCAATATGCGTCAACCGAGATACGTATTACTTTATTCTGAAACCAAGAAAGACAATGATCCAATAGGAAGCTATGCGACATCTACCAAGAAACCCATCTAGAATGTAAAATCTCGCGCAGATCCCCTAATCCCAACCACCTTCCCCCTCCTCTTGCATCCAATCCACCTCAACCATTGTCGGTAACCCATCCACACACGCGCGCATCTGCTTAATCGTCGCCGCCCGATCATAATTCGCCGCCGCGCACTCCCGGCGCACGCACACCGCCGCCCAGCACGCCTTCGCCTCTTCCCAGGTGCCCATCCCACTTCTCCCCTTCCCCTCCTCTCTTTTGTCCCAGAATCCCGCACCCAACGCGTCGCCGCCCGCGCACACATCGAACTCGCGGAGAACCCGATGCTTGAGTGCGCGCCAGGAGCTATTGTCGAGCGGCGTGATCGCGCACGCGGAGCAGTGGAACGGCTGGCCGTTCCCCGCCAAGAAACGCTCCGGACTGTCAAGCAGCGCCTTTAGCCCGTCCCGCCTTGCGCGATGCAGCCGTAGCAGGGGCAGTACCGCGCATGCGGGCATGCTCTCTAACACCTCCGCGTGTTGGGTGTCGAAGAGGTTGAGATGGAGCGTGTGGGTGGAGGCGAGCTGCGCTTCGGCGCGGAAGTTGAGGTGCGTCGCGAGGGCGTAGACGTGCAAGGGGGAGGTTGTGAGAAATTTGGGCGAGGTGAGGGCGGGGCGCAGGAGTGCGATGGGGCCCGGGGCGGTCCAGTTTTCGGCGAGGGTGAGTACGGCGGAGAGAGAGGCGAGGGAGGTCCAAGTGGGCGTCGCGAGGCCGCATATGAGGCGCAAGAGCGGCTCGACTACGGCGTCGGGCTCGTGGATTGCGATGGGCTCGGGAGAGTGCCCGCCTGGGGGCGGGGGAAGGGAGAGCATGCTCTTGAAGAGCCCGGAGGTTGTGCGTAGAGTATATTCGTGTACACGGTACAGCGTGCCCTCCGACGACTGTAAGACGATTTCGTCCTCCCGGGCGGAAAAGTCGGGGTGATAAATAGGACTCGGAGTTAGCGCACATTTACGTGCGCAGGGGGAAGGTTCTTCCCGCGCTATAGGCTTGAGATTGGTTTCCTGAGGAGCGGCCATGGAGGTTAGCTTGAATATGATCTGACCAGCATGAATAACGCGTGGTGGGCTCTCACCTCGAGGCACCCCACGAGCAACGGCCACGTGGAAATCAATTCAGGGTGTCGTCGTTTGAAAAGCTAGAGAAGCGCACGGCAGGAAGACATGTTCGTGGCGGTCGCCGGTGAATGCCAAAATTCGGAGCCTATAGTGAAACTGACAGCGCTGGCTCCTCAATTTAATGGCCCATTAAGTTAGTTCCGTAACGTAGGGTTTAGTAATGCACTTAAATTTAGCCTAAACTAGATGTTATACATATCGTTTAAGACCTACCTAAACCTAATCTCAAATTCGAGACATAAAATTGCATTTACGTACCCACTAAACTACAAGTATAGTGACATGTTTGGACAACCAATAAACGCATTATTAAAGGTAGCAAATAGACGCTCCGTAAATAAGTTCCAAAACTAGAGATTTAAGGCCTCTGGATATCCATTCTTAAAGTCTGCGTTTCGCAATACGTTTAAAGCGACATTAAACGAGAAGTTTAAGTTCTCGTTTAAATGCGTCCGAAAGGTATTGCTAAACATGTCGTTTAAAGTACCACTAAACTCATCTGCAGATGGTCTGCAGATGGTCTGCAGATAGTCTGCAGATCATCGTCATCGGCGATGAACTTGGTAGGCAAATGTACAGTAGCTTGCGGATATACAGTAAATTATACAGTGAGGTGGCGCGCCAAACGGCGCTGCAATCAAGAAAAAAAAACATTCACGAGTCCCGGATGACCTTGTACACATCCTTCATGCCGGGCGACGGCAAGAAGTATCGTACACGCACAGGCTCGCCCATCGTGCGCAACGCGCCCTTCATCCTCGTTTGAAAACCCAAGACTCCCCCAATAGAATTGAGCCAATTGAATTCACGGTGAGCGACTTGGCACCGGCAGGGGAACGACGCGCGCACGCCGCCGTGCTTGAATAGCCGAAGGTGCAGAAGTTGCTCTGCAAAAACAAGTCAGTCCAGGTAAAAAAACACAAGACCAATGCGTACCACAAAAACAGCGCCGCCTCACTCTGTATCGGCAAATCCAGACGAGAGTGCGCGGGGGGCCAACTGGCGGGCTGCCATTGCACTTCTTGTACTCCGCACGCCGGCGCGCCATCCGCTTGGTGTGTCCGCCTTTGAGCGCGGTCACCGCCAATAAGTCGGTGGCGCGAATGAGCCGGCTGCGGAAGTCGGAGATGGCGTCGTCGGGGACGCTGGCGACGAGGTACACCCACCCGCGCCCTTCGTGCCCGTGCGGGGTCGTCTGTCGCAGGCGGAGAAGAGCGCGGATGCGCGCGGTATGAGCTCTGCGAAGGCGCCTGCAAACGGGCTGAGGTGGCGGTTAGGTGGCCATAAGGGGACACGGGCGTACAGTGCAGTCGGTGCTTTGGGCATCACGACTGGGCGCCGAAAACCACAGGAGGGGCCGTCCGACGTTCCCCCAAGTCCCAAAATGCGGCGAGTCGGGCCCAAACGCCGCCGAGAACGCGAGCAAGGCGGCTCCACCGCTCTTGAGGCAGGGGAGCGGGGCGGTCAAGAACGGCGGTGGAGGCGGGATAAGCAGGGCGTAAAAAGACGGGGGGGAGCGGGTATGACGAGCGCCGGCCGGTTTTGGGGCCCAGGAAGCACGCACGGCGGGGGGATGACCCGCTGTGGTGGTGGTGAGAGGACAGTGAGGGAGCACGGGAATTTGGGATTACAAGCCCTATAGGGCTTGTAGGTGGGTGAACCGGGCGCCGAATGGCACGCGCAACGCTCGCCAGACGCGCCCACGTCGACGAGACACCGCAGCGCAGGATGCCACCGACTCGCAGCGGCCGGGCTGCCCGGTAAGGCCGGCCCGGCCCGGCCCGGCGCCCACCGATCCCAAATGGTCGAATGCGTCGCTGGGGCGGGCGCTGCGGCCTAACGCGCACGCGGTGGAGGTGGGCGCGTGTGCGGGGGGTCGAAACCAAGCCTCCGCGGTGCGCTCGGGCAGCGCACTAAGGGCGGGGGGCGGGGGGAAGGGCGGCTCGGCGCGGTCCTGATGAGCGGCGTCGTGGAGGTGGGCGTCACGGTCGAAGGCGTGCGTGCCGGAGACGGGCGCATACACACGCCGTCGAAAGTGCGCCTTCGCGGCCCGCTCGGGTGGATACGAAACGAGGGGGTCGGTTGGCGAATGGGCGGGTCCGTGCGCTCCTGGTGAGCGGTGTCGCGAGGTGCGCGTCCTTCACCCATCCCTCCGAGCTCAGCTGACGATACCCCGCGATACTCGTAGACCCTTGCCCAATTTTCCCCGCGCATGCTCCGCTCCGAGCTCGAGGAGCAGCAGATGCTCAGCCTCACCGCTGCGTCGTCCCCCGATCTTTCGTCACCGTGGCCGCCCCACGTTCGAGGCGTGCCTCGACCGCGCGACGGAGGTGCTGCTCTCCTCTGTCGAGAGCGCGGTGTTCGCGAACGGGGAGGGGGCGGAGCCCGGGGAGGAGGTGCGGATACGGCTGGCGGGCCTGTTGCCGGGGCTGGCGCGGTGGAGCAGCCTTGCGCTGAATGGGCTGCCGAATGAGCTTATTGATGTAAGCCGTGTTCCTCTCGTTTTGCTTCCACTCTTCATTTGGGCGCGCGAGGCTGATTTATCTGGACGCAGAACATCTTGGACGTAGGAACGCGTCGCGAAAGAAAAGTGTGTCTCTTTCCGCGCTTTCCTTTTACCTCGACTTGTACTATGCATGCCCATGTTCATACCCGTACTAATATAACATTCGTGTGCTCTGCAGCCTAAAACGCCGCTTCACCCAAACGCAGTCGGACATCTCGTACACGATCCTCATGCTCATACCCGCGCTGGCAGAGCAGGTCCTGCGCGAGATGGACCTCGACGCCATCACGCAGGAGCTCCAAGCGCATTCCCACGGCTCGCGCCTCGCGAGCTCGGCGTTGTCCGCGTCGGTCGAGCTCGTGCACGCTCCGCAGGGGGAGGGCAGCCGCGAACGCAGCCAAGACACTCGTTCAGAGGTTTCCGATGCGTCTGCGTCGTTCTCGGGCGCCTCGTCGCAGAGCTGGGTCGAAGCGGGTGGGAGTGGGGCGGGGCCAAGTGGGAGTCGGGAGATGATTTTGGGGGAATCGGTCGCGCCGGTGCAGCTGAGCGATTCGCTTATGACTACGACGTCCACCGACACGGACTCGAGTTCGAATGTCAGTCTGCAAGGGGCGAGTCTGCCTTCAGTCTCTTCTTTCATAAGCTAAACAATTTTCAGTCCGCGGTAGACAGCACGAGCGGCTCCGAGTTGCCCTCGCGGCCCAGCAGAGCGGAGCTGTGGAACGAATTGAAGATGCTGAGTACGTCCTCATCTCCTTCCCAACCCTTGTGTTAATTCGACTTCGGCAGCATTCACACGAACACTGACAACAGTATACACCGTCACGCTCCTCACGCTCCTCACAACTGTACAACTCACCCTCCTCGCACGGGGCCGATATGTGCGCTCCGTCGTGCAGCTCGAGAAGCAGCAGCGGCGGCAGCCCCTCGTGCCCGACCTCAGTATGCTGCTCGGCATGGGGCTCGGCTTCGGCGGCGGGTTGGACGCGCTGCTGGGCGACGACGCGGAGGAGGAGGGCGATTTCGCCGCGGGGTTTGGGTGGCCGGAGCACGACGCGGAGGGGGCGGAGGGGGAGGAGGAGGTGGTGGCGGCGAAGTATTTGACGATGACGTGGTGGATTCTGCATGTGGGGTGGAAGGACGTGGGCGAGCGGGTGAGGAGGGGGGTGGAGGAGGTGTTTAACGGGTGCGTTGCGTTGGTTTGTCGTTGATAAGGTACTGAGGACTTGTAGGGTGTCACTGAAAACGAAGCTCGCGCCGTCGGATCTGCACCGGTTGGTGCACGACGTGCGGAGGAGGGTGGAGCACGAGGTAACGTTTGAGGGGACGGAGCGGAAAGTCAAGTAAGAATACCGCTTTACCCTATCGAAGTAACGCTCATGATTTCATTCGGACACAGCTTCTACACAACCCTCCTCCCCCAAACACCCGAAACAACACAACACGTCCTCACGCAGGGCGGCTACGCATCCACCTCCTCCGCCTCCATCTCGCACCCCTCACACCCCGCCGTCGACGAAGGAGACCCGTTCAGCGGTGCCACAACCGACGACGAACGCGGACGTGTTCCCGCCGACGCCGAGGCTGCCGAATCACCCGAATGTGCATCCGGAGGAGGAGGGGGATTCGGATTCGTGAGTCTTCTCTAACTACTCGAGCATGAATACGTGCTTATTCTTCGCAGGGACAGGGACGACCTCTCGCAGCAAGCCGCCTGGCCTGCAGTTCCGTACACCTCGCTCGCGGAGCGGCCCGCCGCAGCTTGCGGTCAACGGCGTCAGCGCCGCCATGCCCAAGCGCTTCCGCACGCCCGGCCCCGGGCCCTCCTCCTCCGGCTTGCACTCCACCCAATCGACCTCGCACTCCCGCACGGGCTCGCACTCCCGCACGCACTCGCGCACGCACTCGAGCGCGTCCATATCCGCGGCGGCGTCGGAGAGCGAGCTGCGGAAGCGCGATCTGGCGGAGCAGCTGCAGCTGCACGTGGCGCCCGTGACGTACCCCGCGATGACGCCGTCGATTGGGAAGAAGGGCAGCCTCAACTCGCCGCTGATCCCGCTGTCGCCGGATCCGTTTGGGCGGCACCCGTCGCAGGGCCCGCCGATGCGCGGTGTGGGCGCGGGCGGGGGAGCAGGGAGCAACGGGATGGGGATGGATAAGCGCACGTCGGGGGCGTATTGGGAGGCGCCGGTGGTGGTGCCCGCGCCCACGGCGGCGAAGGTGCAGCGCAACTCGGCGGGCTCGATCTCGATCTCGGGGCGCACGACGGCGACGGGGAGCAGCAGCCGGTTCTCGACGGACTCTGTCAAGGGCTCGAGCGCGGACGGGGCGGCGAAGCAGTCGAACCGCACGACGCTGATGTCGGTCAAGGGCATCAAGAAGCTGTGGCGGAAGAGCAACAAGAACTCGGTGTCGGGGATCAGCACCGTGCGTGGCGGCGCGCCGATGGAGAGCGTAAATGAGAATGCGTATAGCCCGCTGTCGCCGCCGCTGCCTGTGCCGGGGCCGCCGCAGCGCCCGAATCGGCCGTCGACGGAGGATATGGATTTGCCGGATGTGGATGTGGAGGTGGAGGTGGCCGTGGGTGCCAATGGGATTGGGAGCGCGCTGGAGACGGGCGCATACACACGCGGTCGAGATCGCGCCTCCGCGGCGCGCTGGACGCGTTTCTGGCTCTACGCAGCACGCGACCTCGCACCGTGCGCATTGCTGTCCTGGCATCCACTACAGGCTTGGAAAAGGGTAAGTGGCCAAGAAAGTGAAGAGAAAGAGAGACTCACAAACGACGCACTGAGGCGCCAGGACACGATTTTGAATTCGGTAATGAGACAGGGCGGTTTCCCGCGCTGCTGGCGAGCGACACGTATGGAATTGCTGCGTCAGGACCCCGATCGCCAATACATCTGCTTCCGCTTGTTTTCACAGAACGCAATCGATCCCTCCTCCGCTCTATCCACCCCCCTCTAACTACTTGCTAAGATACTAACGCCCGCCTTTTTTTCCCCTTTACGAATTACGGCTTGGAGGTGCGTGCGTGCCCCTTCGCACTTGTACGCCATCCTCTACGCGCATCTACGCGCTATGTTCTGCGTAAGCTTGACATGCCAAGGGTGGCATTCGAGAGCATGTCATTTGACTTGAGAACATGTCGATGTCGATGCTAGACATCGAGCCCTCGGATAGGAGGGTCCCTCAGGTGCTCGACCACGAGCGGGAGTTACGAGCGGGAGTTAGAACTCGGCCTGAAGAACACCGCCGCAGGACGAACTGGAGATAGAATGTACATCAGCATCGATACCTAAAGAAAAAGCGACGACTTACAAACAGACAGATCCTCGCCCTCTGCTTCGAGCGCGGTCCCGTCTTTTTCGAGAAAAGCATCGTCCATCAACGAGTGCTACTCCACGTCGAGAATCAAGTCGGACCAGGGCCGATTGCTGTGGCGCCATGGGAGCGAGAGACCTGCCACTGGTGCTTGCATCGTTCTCGGTGTTCCCAGGCAAGTCTTGCACGACGCCGTCGCAGCAGACGGAAGCAAATTCACACCGAAAAAGGAGGGATCCCCGCGAAATCGATCGCGGGATCTTGGCAAAACGAGGGAACGTGCGCAAGCGCGCACAATGAGAGCCTAGGTTCGAGGTTGACGGAACTATCGCCGAGCCAAAACCCACGCTCAAGGAGACGCAGGGAATGGAGGAGACGAGGACCGAGCAATCGGGATGCCGCCGATGAGGAGCAAAATGATGTTGTCGTCGGGCCAGAACCCACGCTCAAAGAGTCGCAGGCAATGGACGAGACGAGGGCCGAGAAGTCGACCACATCGGGTGGTCTAGGTCGTCGAGCCAGAATCCGCCCTCCAGGAGACGAGGACCGAGAAGTCTAGGTCGTCGAGCCAGCAAGACCGCAGCATAGACAGTTGCGCGAGAGGGCCAGGGAACGCCGTGCAAAGCACTGTACGTTCCAGTCGCGAACGCGGTGCTACGCACTGTACGTTCGCGCTTTCGCGCTCGTTGTTGGTGGTGGTGAAGGACGAGCGTGACGTGACGATGGTGACGATGAGTCATCGTGATGACCATCGTCACCCGCCAAGTCCACCACCACTGGTACTCTGGCGCTGCGCGACGTTGTACGTCGGCAGAGCTGGTGATACTGGGGTTGGGCGTACTCTACGCACACCCACGTTCGCGCTCGGATTTCGTTGGTGGATTTGACGACGTGTGATCTTCACAGTCGTAGTGACGATAATCTTACTTAGGTGCTCGTCGTCGTCAACAATCTTCAATGATATATATTATTACAATACATTCAAAGAAAAAAACACCATTGCCGTGATACAATCACACAAAAAAATTCAGCCAGCTACGAGAATACGGGTACAGCGAGGATACAGGACAGGTAGACATAGAAGCAACAGGCGACGCCGACGGATGGGTATGAAACATGAAGGTGGCCACCGTCGACGGACGGGATTCTCAAAACTGCATCTGGACGGCGTCTGGCAAATTCAATGATAAGTTGTGCATAAATTAGATTAGATTACATACATGACCTGCTAAATTACTGCAGCAAGCATGTGCCAAGATACTGTGCGGAAAGCTCATCGAGCTTCACCGCAGTCTTGCGGCCGGCAGTTCCGTACCTAATCTTGTTTTTCCATTGAGTATACGTGAAAAGGGGGGCAGTACGCTTTTCAATGTCCTTCATTCGATTCACAAACCAGCGCTCGCAATTTGCATTCCACCAACCCGTGTTGAGACCGGACGAGAAGAAGGCCGGTGGTGTTGGCCACCAGGAGATGTACTTCAGTTGCTCCCCTTCTTCTTCTTTAGAGCTCTTTTGCCCTGGAATGAGATTAGTATACATCAGCATTAATAGGTTAGATAAACGTGCCCGTTTCAACCAAGTATACGCCACAGATAAGGTGGATCTCTTTGTCTGTAAGGGCTTCATGCCACCGCGCTTCCTCCCCATTCGCGCTCGACACGTGTGCTCCAGCCTCGAGGATGTCTTCGGACGGGTCGAGACAAGCGACGTCCTCGAAATCTTGAATTGCCAATCGAGCGAGGCGGCCGACGACGCCCCCATAGAAGAGAGCCGCGCGACCACGCGGCGAGCGTAGGAATGCGTCCCGTTGCTGAACGTAGACACCATGATCGATGTGAGTCGGTTTATAGCCAGGAGGACGGCGACCTAAAGTGGACGTAGATGGGGCAGCAAGAGACGCACGATGAACCGGTCTTTGCCAGCTGGGATAGAACTCCGCGCCTAATTCCACGAGGTTGCGGATGAGATGCGCGAGGCTATCACCCCAGCCCGACCTGACTATTTGAAGGGCAGTGGCAGCGCTGTCCAGTAAAATCGAGGGACCGGAAGCTTCAGAACCGTGTGGGCGGATCGAATAGATTGTTTTCCCTTCCCGGTGACCGAAGATCTCAACGTCGACATTCCAATCGAGTTGCAAGTCAGAATCTTGCAAGGTCAGATCGCACAGTTCGGCTTGGAAGCCTTTCAGGTCGCCATCGAGAAGGTGTCGGAGGAAGATCCTGAGTGGCGAGGGGTCATCGTCGGGGACAGCCCAGGCGGTGTCACCCACGATCCACCCGCATTGCTTGGATTCCATCTGCTGGGGGGAGAAGATGGGAGCCGCTGCAGGCTCGTTGAAGCCGAAGCGGAGGGTGAGGGTGGATTTGACTTCTTGTTTTCGCCACCCGGCCAGGTGATCTGCATCTTCGTCTACATGCTCGCGATCTAAATCGTACGCCCGCTCAAGGACTTGCGCGGCCCTCTCGCCGGTCTCCTCCTCCATTGTTTGATGCCCGGGGACATCAGGAATCGAGGGAATGAGGTCGGCAGGTGAAGCGGGCTCGTGATAACGGAAGTCGTCGTCATCGTCGTAGTAGTCGTCATACTGATTGTCTGGCTCTGCGTCTTCCGTGGGAGCCAACGCAGTGCAAAGATCCCACTGATTTGAAAAGGAATCATAGACGCGCTGGTTAGGGGTAAACTCATCCCAACGGTCAGCTGCGTCCTGGCGATTGCACGCGCGCCGGATGAAGAACCCGCCATCCTCTTCTTCCCATATGAACACACAAGCTCCCTTCTTGCCCGGTGGCGCGCCCTTGGATGCGTGCTGTTCTTTGGCAAGACGACTGGTCCTTGCCTGAGAAGACTCAAGCTGAGTCCGCTTGGCGTTATGTAGCCTGCGACGCTCCATAAAAGCGTGTATATCTTCTCCTGCTTTCTGACCGCTGCCGCGTTCGACCGCCGGGAAAGATTTGACGGGGACAGGCGAGTCGGCTAGTGTTTCCGAGTGCTGATATGTCTGCGCTGCATGTGAGGAAGAGGGAGACGACGGTGCGCCATCTCTGCGACTTTTCCAGACTGATGACTTCAACGACCATGGGCTGAAAGCGACGTCGCCGGGAACGTTTTGCAAGTACGAGATTTCGTCCGCATCGGGAACAAAACCTTTTTCAATAAGAGCGTCGGGGACTGGCTCTTTGAGAGGGAACACCTGGCCGTAGTAGAAGTATAGAGGGACGCAGTGTCTGCCGAGAAGGTGAGGCAAGAGCCAGCGAGCATGCCGAGGGAGTTGGTGATTGGGGTGTGTTTTCAATAATGTGAGGTCGATTAGGCCCCCCATGCGATCGATGGTGAAATCTCCCACCGCAGAATGCTCCAAGTCATCCAGCCACTGCCAGGGAAGCTTTGTTAGCTTCACTAGCCGAGTCCTCCAGTCGTCGGGCGGGAGCGTGTGGGCAGGGAGCTTGGCCTTCGCCCTCGCGTCATGGGCCTGTTTGGCCTGCGCGTCGAGGAGAATGATCATCAAGGTGATCTTTGCCATCATCGGGAGAAATGCATCCCGCGAGCGGAGAGCGATGTCTACAGCGCTTGGATACGAGGAAGCATATCTCTCCGTATAGCAGTAGCATATGGGGCTCAGAAATGTGTACACCCCCGTGGCAGCAGGACCGCCGTAGATGCCCATCATCGTCCGCAGGGTCAGACGGAGGAGACTCTCCAGGTTCACCCAACGGTCGATGAGCGACTGCACGAGACCCCATCGGGTTTGAGGACATTTATCGCCGAGCGGGACGACCGCTACCTGCTCTATGGGGAGGTTCTTCTTGGTGACGTTGAGGCACGAAAATAGGGGCCCGTGAAAGGGGTTGTATTTGGGCAGAAGAACGAGGTAGGGAAACATGGGGTTGACCCAGCGCGGACGCCTGAAGTCCTCGGCATCGAAATTGTACCCGTCGGGGGCGGCCGCCTTCTCTGGGCTCGGTATGTCGAGTAGAAAGTCAGGGTCACCATAGTGCACCCCAAAGACGCCCATGCGGTTCTGGATGTGCCCGTCAAAATGATGCGCGCCCTGGAACAACTGAGCAAGTAGCCGGGCAAGAAGGAAATATTCGCACATGGGGGAACGTAGGTGAGTTCGAGGTGGAGGATTCCATACCTCAGGTACCTGGAACGTTCATGGGCACAATGCTTCCTGAGTTAGGAACTCCGCTCACCAGAAACGACGGATTTCGATCAAGACAAGAGGAAGCCGCAGATGTT
Source organism: Mycena vitilis (assembly GCA_029203975.1). Lineage (NCBI taxonomy): Eukaryota > Fungi > Basidiomycota > Agaricomycetes > Agaricales > Mycenaceae > Mycena > Mycena vitilis. The sequence continues at coordinate 339,170 of JARGYF010000081.1, forward strand.
GATGGTGAAGAGCGCGCGCGCTAAAGCACCTGCACAGTGGACGGGAGGTGACTCAGAACGGGGCGCAAAGCGCTGTGCGTTCCGCCCGATACTGATGCGGCGCTATGCACTGTACGTTTGCTCGTTGTGGATTGCGAGTTGGCACTGAACGCGATGCTACACAATGAACGCGGTGCAGAGCACTGTACGTTCCACCGATACCGTCTGAACGTGGTGCAGAGCACTGTGCGTTCGCTCGGAATCGGGTCGGTGGTGGCAGATTGTGTATAAGCGATGTGTGGTCGTCACACCAGTGACGCAGTGACGGCTCGCGATAAGATCGTCACTTGAGATAATCACTCTAGATAATCAGGTCGATCCTCCGCGGTGTATATACATGAAAGGTCGGTCATCACAGATGTAGTTGAAATCATGAGCTGCATTATGAACACTGATTACACGCATATTGAATACATTCTGGTCGTTGTTCTACCCAGATTACAAGAAATACTAGTCCGCCACGTTCCCTCACTAACCAGTTAAAATCCAAAACGTGTCCGACGGCTGTGGACTAGTCGGAGTCGGAGTCGGGGTGAGCTTCAAACACGGCGCGCGAAGAGACAGACAGCAGGCGGTCCACGGTACCTTCACCCGCGAAGAACGCGCGCGCGCGCCAGCCCATTCCCATGTATTCCACCGATTCATCGTCAAGAGCGACGTGCCCTGGATATCGCTTGGCTTCCGCACGACGAAGTTCGTTGGCCTGCAAACAATGTTCATGCGAGACTTGGCAACGGATCCAATGGTCGAAGAGCGCGTGGGCCAAACACTCGTGCGTGCGAACCTGGGTGTTGGGAAGGCTAGCAGCATCCCTCTGGCGGCTGTAAATGGCCCACGAAATGAGTAACTTATTATGGTTGGATAAAGATTGAAAGGAAGCAGAAACCCAGGTCGACTTACCTGTCGACATAAATCCCGTCGCGCTCGGGCATGGCGTCTTTCAAGGTCCAAACCGTTTCGTTTTCATGTTCGTCGCGGTTCCACGCCACGGGTGTAAAGACCCGCGCGGAACACGGGTCCCAGTCGAGACTCGGTTGAGTCGTATCGTTTTTGGGTTTCAACCAAAAGCCCGGGTACTGATCCACGTCGGCGATGGCGGGAACTGGCATCCCAGGCAGGAAGAAGAGAGACTGGCGCTCAAGCTGCTCGAGAGTGATTACTGGCATGGAGGACGATCACTGGACGCAATGTGTATCTTCCACTCGATACCGTTTGAACGTGGTGCAGAGCACTTTGCGTTCGCTCGGAATTGGGCTGGTGGTGGCAGATGTGGAGTTGGCGATGTGGCGATGTGTGATCGTCACACTAGTGACTGAATCACTGATGGCTCGCGATAAGATCGTCACTCTAGATAAGAAAGCACGATCTCATTCTCGCGCACGATGTTATTCCATAATCCAGCTGCTCGTGTATTGACTAGACTATGAAAATTTTACAAAACTCATAGTAGTACATGTGTGCCTCGTATATCTGGCAATTGATTGATTGACCCAGGGCTGCCGTTCAAACTACCATCCTGTCGGTCGCCGCCACAAGCAACTCGAAAGCTTCCTTGGATACGTTCAGCTCCTTAAGGTAAGCAGGTGGCACCTTCTTGAGCCATTCAGCATTGTAAAGGCTCTTGGGAAGGCCACACGGAGCATTGGAACTCCCTCGGACGTGACTTTTGAGTCTCGGGGCGGGCTCGGGTCCTGCTTGGTGCTTTCTGAACACGGCCGTTTGCGCATCCACGAGGCGCAAGTAGTCGGCGACACGGGGCTCACGCCAGACACAAAGCTTGACCCTGTAGACCAATACTTTGGAGCCCTCCACCTCGATCTCGTCTTCTTCCTCGGACGACATCCCCTGTTCTGTGAGATGCTCAGCCACGCCCAGTAGCCTTTCCCAAGCCGCGACATCGCGTGCTTTGCCCTCGCTCGTCTTTATCTCAATGGTGGCCTTGATCGTTTCGACGCGGACTTCGAGTTTCTGAGATACGGTTCAGCATTTTTCCTGAGCTTCACCGAGGTCGACCTACGCGTTTTTTGGAAGAGTTGCTTCGGGAACCAAGTTGATGCTGCTCGAATTTATGCGTACCACGCTCCCTCGCCTCTCGCTTCGTCTCCATGCGGCCCAGGCCGTCATTGAAGCGCGGCTGGAAATCTTTCCAACCCGCTCGATAGCGGCTCAATTTGTCCACCATCATCGCCTCCAAAGAATCGCGCTCAATGCCGCTCTCGGCAATGGGTCCATCCTCCCCATCCTCCGCCAGGGCCGCGTCGACGATCTTCGCAATCATGAGCTCGTTCCAACGCGATTGAATGTATCCAGGGCTGAAATCCCACCGGAAAAGGTCGTCCGCTGGATCGGCAATCTCATCTTCACAGGCAGTAACGTCGTCTGGTTCGGCTGGGTTGTAGATCTGGAAGTCGGCCGCTTGCGTTACGCCAAACTTAGCATACGTGGTATCGCGTAGAAGTTTCTGTGGGCCAGTTTGATTTAGATTCGTAATAAGAGGAGATTGTGATATTACTGACATTGATGTAGTTCTTTAAATCCCTGTTCTCCGGTTTCTGGGAGGTCGCCGCCTGGGACTTCCCTTTCTTGGGCGTTGTTTTCTTGATTTTCAGCGTTACGCCGTCGCCTTGGAGGAGCAGCTTCAGCTGGTCCATCACGCCGGCCAATGTTTCGACATCCGTGCCGAGCAAGTTGGCGAACGCGGGGGTGGCGGATAATTGTTGGGCTGCTTTGGGCTTCGGGTTGGATTCCCGCCTGGGCGTTGCAGGGATTGGAATGGGGTCGAGTGGGATCTCGATGGTGCGGGTGCCCGAGTTGCGAACAGGATCCAGACTGGCGCGCGTCCCGCGACGGGGAGGAGGCGTGTGGGGAGCCTTCTTGGCTCGAGCGTAAGTGGAGGAACGAAGCTGAAGGAGCTCGTCTGTTTTCCGATCCTGAATGATGGAGCTCAGTTGCGGTAAATTTACGGATACAATGCACCGCCTGACCAAAAGACGTTTGACCATATCTACTTCTTGGTTCCGTTGCATCAACAATTTTTGCGACTCTACTAATTGAGGAAACACCATGTTCCGCTCGTTCAACTGCTATAGCCTCAGTAAAGTTTTTTGTCTCATATCGGAACATCTCACCAGCGCTTCGAGCTTCTGCTGGTCCCCAAGAAATTGGGCCTCCATTTGGCCTTCGTGTTTTTGCAGCTCCTCGATGGCCCGGGTTTTGCTGTCGAGTTCTTCGTGCAAAGAACTCAGGTGAGCGAAGTGTTCGGCTTGCAGCTTCTCTGCAGCTTCGAGCTGGGCGGCAAGCTGTGCGTGAAGCACCTGGTTCTCGGCAGTGAGCTCACGGCTCTTATGCCTGGCCGCTATAACTTGGTCCTTATGGTATGCCTCCCACTCGCGAACCTGTAAGATTATAAGCTACTGATTTATTCAGATGAAAGCGCGGCTTACATTGTCAAGCTCTTGACGCTGCGGGCCAGGTACACCGCGTACTTTGGTTTTGTCGGGGCTTCGGTGACGGCGCTTCAAGGGTGAAGAAATAATCAAGAGGGACTGTCAAAACAAAGTGTGTGTCCATACCTTTCCGGCAATGGCGCTGGTATCTTCGTCCATATATTCGAGCTCTTCTTCTTCCATTGTGTCGGTGAACCTGTTCGCTCCGCACGTACAACGTTTGGAGGTGCGCAAGCAGGAATAGAGAGTGCCGGGAGAGAGAGTCGTGCACGGTGGTATTTATGCCATTCTTCGTTATTGTTGTTTCCAAGGCCAAGATCAGGTTATTGTTATCGACACGTTATTGTTGTACTTGTGCCCGACATTTGGGAATTTGGGAACAAGGGCGTCCACCACCCTGCAGGAGTACAACGCCGGGCAGTGTGGCGGTTCTGGGGATGGAAGTCAAGGCAGGGACGACAAGAAAGTGATCCGTCAATCGTGACCCATGCGCAACGGGCGCAAGCCTCCAGTAACCCTGCAGGCGTAGAACGCCTTGCAGTGTTGGTGGCGACTTGTGAGACAATAAAGCGCTTGTACGTAAACTTACAGCAGTGACGCAGCCGAAACGCGATCATGTGATCTTGACGATGTGACGATGCGGTGATCCTCACCCACGATATCGAGGCGGGATGCACCACAACGCCTGCCAGTCAATCCATAGACGAGGCTCAAGCTTAAATCACTCCAGTATTTTTTTCCACCGCCCGTGTATTGGCTGGAATATTTACAAAACTCATAGCTGACTATATATTTGACAACAACTAATCGATTGACCTGACACTATTGCGCTTGCGGGTGGAGCGCCGTCCAGCCATAGGGGCGCTTTCCACGTATTCTTTGTTTACCTTGTTGTTGGCGGTGGTGGCGGTTGCTTTCAGGCGCGCTTGGACGATGCAACGCGTTGCCCAATGACCCTCGTACTCGTGCAGGTCGGGATGCATCTGTGCAGCCTGTACAATAGTGATAAGCAAAGGAGAACAGGCTATTCTTGGGATGCTCGCCTGCTCAAAGACTTTCGCCACATAGTCCGGGTCCTGGTAGGACAGCGACTTGGTCGTGTCCAACTTTTGATCCACCAGATCGTGAACGGTTTTCTGAAATCATATATTCAGTACAAGAAAGAAAGGAAAAACAATATAAATGAGCACACCTTGATGATCGCCGTCTCGCGCTCGCTGCGGCCAGCGCGTTGCCATTCTGGGTGGCACTCGATGGCATGGCGAGTCAGCGCCTTGGGGGCGGGGATCTTGACCACAAAGATCGGCGGAGGGGGATAAGTGTGCTGTACGTCTGGTGCAGCGAACAAAACCGCCTTCTTGACGCTCGGAACCTGATGCTTCAAGTCCTCGTGGATCAGCAGACCCTGGGAGGTGCGGGCGCCGAGATCGGTTTGTAGGAGCAGCAGCACGGCTGGAGCAGGTGGCTTTTCTGCTTCCGCGAAAGGAGAGGCATAGCGCATGAAGGAAGCCATGGTGCAAGAGAATTTAGAGGTCCGCCCCTCATAAATGGCGAGCGCGTCCACCCGAAAGAACAATAACTATCTCAAGCGTTTCAATATCGCGATGACCGCTTGTTGTGTTCATTGAGGAGATATCAGGGCCCGAGGGTTAGCGAGGGTTAGGCGAACTACCCTTATTGTTGCGGAGCCATCGATATGTCCGCAAGGAAAGATCCAATAACACCCGCCTGGATCCGCGTGATCGCGTGCGCCTAGACCTGGCGCTGTTCCCGTCGAGCCCGATGATCCCGAGAGAGACAATTGTCGACCGGAAACCATTGTATTATTATTATTATTGGGCCCGACAATTGAGACCATCTCCAAGGAAAAAGACGTGATTGTCAAAGTCTGAAGTCGCAAAAAGTTAAGTACCACGCCGAGGAATGATGAGAGAAGTCGCCCACCGATTTTTCTACAATGTCTTTCTTGCTACACCGCACTTCCAAGCACGACGCCTATGTTCTGCAGAGCAAGCTCCGGGGTCACTCAGGTGGAATCGCCCGGCTTCGTGCAACGGACGACGGGAGACTTCTCGCCAGCGGAGGTAAGTGGACGCGTCGCACGTAAAACTGCAGCTTGTGAACTTGTTTAGGCACCGACGGCACTAAGGTCTGGGACCTCAGCACCATGCGCGAGTTGGGAAGCCCAAGATCGCCCGAGCTTCGCGGGGCCAGCACAGCGCTTGTGTGGGTGAAGCGCGAAGACGATTTAGGGGAAGCTTTGTTCTATGGGACACAGAACGGTCAGCTCGTTTGCTGGAAGGAAGGCAAACAGGACGTGTGTACCATTATTGCACTGCGTTTCTGGTGCTGATACGATTTACTCAGGGGCTGGTAGTATTCGAGGAGCTCTCTTGCGTTCGCGTTGTCAACCCCGCCGAGATTACCGGGTTGGCTTTCGATGCGCCCTCCAATCGCCTCGCCGTCTGCCATCGAGGCGGCCTGGTTCAGGTGCACACGCTCGCCGGCACCATGTCGCTCACAGAGGTCTTCTCGCTCGAGCTGACAAATGTTGTGCCAAGAGCAGTCGCCTTTGGCCAGATCCACGGCAACGACAGGGACCTTATGGTCTTTGGGCTGTATGGACAAGTGAACACGCTCCGCGGCAGCAACGGGAACGCAGTCGGCGACCCGTGGTACGTCGGGGGACTCATGTGGGTCTTTCCCTCCGATTTTGCGCATTTGCTAACGGCATCTCAGCGGCGATGTTGTTGTGGATGTTCGCAAAGGCGTCGTTTGCAGGGACGAGCCGTCGTCCGGCGTGAACCTCGTTCGCTTGGATGACCGCGCGCGCTGTGAGGCTGGTGTTGGTGCTACGCCCTGCACACCGCCTCATGGCCCCTCCAAACGAAGCTGAAGAAGACACTTACCGGAACACGCTCGATTAGGAAACGTGGATACCGCATTCAGGACAAATCGTCCAGACACTCAGCAAAGCACTATACACCCCCGGAAACAAGGTGCAGACGTTCGCTACTCGCATAGGACGCCGTTCCCCTCCTTCTCGCTCCTCGAGATCCCGCAGACGGTACTTCCCCCGAAACCTACAAACCGAGCCCCACCAGCCGAATCGCAGCGTACCAAAGCTACCTGGACGAACTTACCACCACCCCTACTGCGCGACGAAACACGTTTTTTCCCATGAATGACGCCTCCACGCGGTCCCGCAGCGCCTCACCCCGCCCTCGCACCTAATTATACCGTAATACTTCCCCGGACAAAATGGACGGAAAGCGCTCCACATGGCGCACTCTCGGCAAACCAAGGAAAATATCAAATACCGTCTTCGGACGAATCCTCCAGCTATCAAATCACCTAATAACCGTCCGGCCAAAACTTCCAGGCAGCTACCTGTTCCCAGAAACCCTCAGCACCGCGTGCTACAAGGCGTTTCCAGGCACGAGAGGCGCCTCGAGGCAAGGATAGAGGGATATAAAAGGAGAAGCGAAAGTAGGAGGTAGTCAGTCAATTACTGGGCTTCGTTCCCTCCCCCACTTGTACCCCCACAAGTAATTCAGTCCTCGTTCACGCATTTGACCACTCTCACTTGTCCCTCACCGGGCCACTTTACTCTCATACCCCCTTTCTGCAAGGTGCCCCCATCACAGGCATCCCAAGTCTAAACGCCAGCAAATCATCATAATCGACACTACCTTCGCAGGCATCACGCCGTGTAGAAGACAAGACGAGGGCGATTTGTACCAGAAATCATCACGGATAAACCGCCGCCCGCACCACCGAATAATCGAGACTCAGGCGTCGTCGTAGACTATCGCGGTACCTCCTACGGGTTTTACCAAGCCATCGAATCAGCGCACGTTCAACAGGGGAGAAGCGCGGAAGAGATAGCGAGCGAGAGCTACGGGATCCAGGAGACTAGGAGACCCTGATAGGAATTCTAGGACGAAGGAAACAAGTATTCTCATTCTAACCATTCAATAGCTAACACAGGCCGATACAAGAAGAACGAGATCGGTATCACGGATATAATTTCCAGGAACGTTCCGAGTCGCAAGCAACGACCGACCGCCCGGATTTAACGATATAGAGCTACCTGGAAACATCTTCCAAGGAGCCCTTCCCCCACGCACACACACAATCCAGCCTTCTCTTGGCACCCCACACACACACACACACACTTCACGAGGCATTAGTCTAAACCAGAATTCCCTACTATAATCACACTATATAAAATCCCCAGAGGCCGAGCACGTCGTTATTGAAGAGGAAAGTCGCACAACCCTCCAATAGCTACACCGCGGTCTGCATTACAACTGGTGACCACCGCAGGGGGTTTTTATCGTGGATTTTAGAAGGAAACGGAACCTAGACGCTGCCAGGCAGAGCGCGTTATCCAAAACGCCTCCCCGGAAAACCAGGAATTCGAACAGCAGGAATATATTCCAAGAGATCACTCTCGCACAGAACGATCCAACAGCAGCTGCTTCCACGAGCACCCTCACTCCGATCGTACAGGAACCAGACGTCACCGACTCCCCCTTGACTTCAGCACATTCCTCCCCTAACCCCGAACCAACGTCTCTATCCCCGGAAACGATACCCGACTCACTTCCCATCACTTCCGAATCCTCGATCACAATCTCGACCGAATCGAACTTAACAACTTCGCAAACACCCGAAGTTATCCCCGAAGAAACCATGGCAAAAATGTTACCCGGACGAACTGCCCGAGGAGCGCCTTCCTTCGATGGAACGGCGAAAAACCTTAAACGGTACTGGGAGGACGTCGAAGAAGTAACCGAGTCCTGTGAAAGAACCACGGATAAAGACAAGATAAAGGCGGCGTGCCGATATATCGAATATGACGATGAACTACTCTGGACAGGGTGCGCCAAAGACGGGTCCACCTGGGACGCCTTCAAGAAGGAGGTGGAGAAATTATATCCCGGAGCGGACGGCCACAAAATGTTCACCATAAACGACTTGGACAAGTTCGTTACTGCACGAGCGTCGAAGAAAATAACCTCGAAGGAAGATTTGTCCGAATACCATCGTCGGTTCCAAACTATCGGCAATCACCTCATCAAGGAGGGAAAGTTGACGGAACTAGAAACCCGACGGGAATTCCCCAAGGGAATCAATGAGGACTTCCGCGGAAAAGTTTATCGGCGGCTCCAGATAACTCAACCCAATCACGTCAGCGACGTTCCATTTAAAATAATCGACATGGTGGAAGCCGGAGAATATATCCTGGATGGACCAAAGTTCGCCGACGATCCCTTGGAGACAGTCACGATAAAGAAGGAGATCATAGAGCTCAATGATACCATGGCCAAGTTCAATCAACAGTACCGCGTGGACATGCAGTCCCTCACGGCCGCAGTACACCAGAGAAACGTTATTCCAGCAAGACCAGCTTATCCTGTTTTCCAAGCTACGGCACTAGAAAACGCGCCTCCCCCGCAGCCGGCTTACCCACCCCCTGATAGGCAGGGAGGACAGTATAACGGGCCCTATGGTGGAAGAGATAACGGGTACCCTCAGAGGAACGAAGGGTACCATCAGCCGAACGGAGGATATCCCCCGAGGGACGCTGGGTACCACCCACGTAACAACGGATACCCACAAGGCCAAGGGTACGGTCCGCGACAGCAGTGGCCGAACAACGGAATTCAAGGAGGCAGCATGTTCCCGCCTGGAGAATGCGGGTTTTGTTCTACTCAAGGGCATTTCCTGAGAGAATGCCCGGTAGTTACCGAATTCATCCGAAACGGAAAATGCTTCAGGAACGTGGACAACAAGATAGTCCTACCTAACGGGCAATTTATTCCGCGAGGAACGCCCGGCAGGAACCTGATGGAGAAAATCGAGTCCTGGAACAACCACAATCCTCCTCCGCCTCCGCTGAAAGGGTTGCCCAGGAGAAGCAGGAGGATTCAAGATAAAGTAGTTTAAATGCGAATGAAGACAAAGAGACAACAAAGTTGAATCTTTAACCAAATCCACAACAAACAACAAATCCTAAACACTAATGTTACTACTGTCGAGTTCGTATTGTAATGAGGGGAGCAGGTATTTAAGGGGTTGCTGTCTTAGACGTGTGCAGCGCGCGTGTTGTCCTGAGTGAATCAAGGCTTGGTAACCGAAGTTATAGCACCCTATTCGCAAAGTGGATTGTAAAGCGTCCAAAGCTATAGCCAAAATCCCAACTGTATCCAAGAGCCAAGGCTTTACAAGCCGTTCCAATTCCCAAGAGCCAACAAATCAAATCCCAACCAAAGGCTATACAAGCCGACACACAAACACAAGTCACACAATTCACAATCAAACAGGGGTCAGGAGTATCGCCAGGGGCGTGCAGGGATTTATATTATAACTTGGAACCGAACTATCTTGAGTAGCTTGGGTGACAAGTCCAGATCCAAACCTTGCGTTAAGGAGGGCCGTATAGCTGGGTGGCTGCCTCAATAACCGGGGTAGGATTCT